>OY978525.1:55802354-55807354 GCA_963854835.1 Megamerina dolium | reverse complement strand
TGAGATTTCGCAGATGGTCAGAGCAGACGGCGTTGAACTAGAGATTATGTGGAAAATAGATTGTTCGACGTTCTCATCAAACGAATTCGCTCTTCCTAGCCTGCATAATCTCGAAATAGAATCAGCAATGTTTTCTCTTCCGGAACGATAAACTACTTTAAATTTATATGACTGAAGCCTCAAGAGCCAACGTTCTATCCTTGCAGGTGGTTTCGAAGTTGGCTTGAAGATCGCTTCCAGAGGCTTGTGGTCGGTGACCAGCTCGAACTCCGATTAAATAGTAATAAAATCTTTCCACGGCCCACACCAGCGCCAAACTTTCTTTCTCTGTTTGGGAATACCTTTTCTCTACTTCTGAAAGACTTTTACTGGCAAAAGAGATTATATGTGGTTCGTCGTTTGAATCGAATTGAATAAGAACTGCACCAAGAGCTACAGGACTTGCATCTGCTATTACTCGAGTTTTGTTAAGTACGTTAAAATACGCTAAATTGGGTATATTCGATAACAGCTTTTTCAATTTTTCAAACGCGTTTTGCTGGGATGAGCCCCACGTAAATTTAGAATCTATTTTCAATAAGCGTCTCAGAGGTTCTGTGATGTCGGCCATGTCTGGAATAAACTTTCCAACGTACGTGATGAGGCCAAGAAAGCTTCTTGTTTCCTCTTTTGTTTGAGGCGCCCGGAAATCCAAAATCGTTTTTATTTTATCTGGGTCCGGGAATATGCCTGCATCGGACAATACATGTCCCAAAAATTTTAGCTTTTTGACACCCCAAACGCATTTATCGTGATTGAGCAAGATATTATTGTTATTAAAAACTGTGAGTACCTTTTTAACAGCTACGTCATGGTCTTCTTTTGTGCTGCCGAATATGATGACATCATCAATATAATTTAAGCAATTACCGCAAGTGGACAACAGCTCTGCAAGAACCCGCTGAAAAATTTCTGGAGCGGAGCTGATACCAAACATTAACCTTTTGTAACGGAACATGCCCTTATGGGTTATAAATGTGGTGATTTCGCGACTTGATTCGTCAAGCTCTAATTGATGATAGGCCCATTTTAAATCTAATCGAGAAAATAACTTGGCTTCCTTAAGTCGTGTCATAACCGAATCAAACGTTGGTAACGGGTAGTTTTCCCGTAAAACAGCTCGGTTAGCTCTGCGCATGTCAACACAAAGTCGCATTTCACCACCCTCTTTAAAAACGACAACAATTGGCGAGACCCACAAGCTCGGTCCAGTGACTGGCTCTATAATGTCTTTGGCGAGCGCTTCATTTAATTTATTTTCAACCTTTTTTTCAAGAGCAACCGGTATTCGACGCATTGGTTGCTTAGTTGGTTTTACAGAAGGATCTAAAGATAATTTTATTTTGGTGTCTCGGCCAAGAAGCGATTGTTTTCCGTCTTTAATTACGTAGAAAGTGGCGATAATTTCCGAACCTTTTTCCACCGATATTGGTGCCTCGAAAACGTAAAGCACTTTTAAAAGCTGGCTCGCTGCGTACGCTTTAAATTGGTTCGCCGATTCTGAACGAATGTTCCACATAACCGCTTTACTGAAATTCAATTTGTTCCAAACATCTTGACTAAGCAAGTTAAACCGCGATCCTGAGTCGATAACCATAGATACAGAATGCCCCCCGATGCATTTTATTATTTCGATCATTGTCGCGGAAGTTTCTACTTGGAGGCAGTCGTGCTCGCAAGAAGCGTCTGAAAAGTCGGAATCGGTTTTTTCAATGCACCTTACTCTTGATGGTTGAAATCGGCGTTGTTTCGAATTACCATAATCAGGTTCTACTTGTTTTCGCTTTAAGCCCTTTGTTTTACATTTCCGAGCATAATGCCCCACCAACCCGCATTTGTTGCATTTTGCCTTTTTCGCTGGGCAGCTAACGTCAAAGCTCAT
Organism: Megamerina dolium; assembly: GCA_963854835.1. Classification (NCBI taxonomy): domain Eukaryota; kingdom Metazoa; phylum Arthropoda; class Insecta; order Diptera; family Megamerinidae; genus Megamerina; species Megamerina dolium. Next base: position 55,805,433 of record OY978525.1, on the reverse strand, counting down.
ATGCCCCTTCTGCCCACATCTGCCACACTCACTTTCATTATTCCTGGCCCATTGTGATCTCGAAGACACTTTGTTTATTATTTCGCATTCTTGCTTGCTGTGACTGCTTATTGATTTGCTCATAAATTTGGCATGCATCAATAATTTCATTTAAATCTTGTTCTTTTTCCAGAAGCTTTTTCCTCAATTCGGCGCTAGCCCAAGAGTCAATAATTTTATCCTTTAAACAAATGTCTTCGATTTCACTTTTTGTTACCCCGAAATAACACTTGGAAGCTACAAAAACTTGCTAAAACTTTCTCCTTCCGATGGGGTAAGGTTTCTAAATAAATGTCTTTCAAACGTTGAATTTCGCTTTGGCGAAAAGAAATCATTTAGTTTTTCGACTAGGACCTTAAAAACGTCAATCTGTTTTTCTACATCAACTTCCACAAGCGAGCCAGGAATATTAAAAATGACTTCTTGTAGTTGTGGACCGCCTAAATGAAGTAGTTTGTTTTTCTGTTTGTTTTGACGTTTACTTTCCTTTCGCCGTGCGCTGCAATTCGCTCTTAATCTTACTAGTTACTACGTACTCGCCGGCAACGCAAAGGCAAATTGGAAATAGCACTCGCTGTGCAAAACGAATGCCAATTGTAAATTCTTTTCTATTCAATATGAAACTACTGGAAAGAATATAAAGTTATTGTTCTGTTTTATATTTCAAATGCTACTTCCTCTGTAAATGATCCCATCCTCGTCGCCAATGTACCAACCTGTCAAATCGCAATAAGAATATAGTAAAACAGCAGTTTAAGGTGACAGGAAAACGTGTGTTATTTATTGAAGCTTCTGCACTCGTTGAGTGCCTACACAAGAATGAATTGCATATTACATGTTCACGCTCTCACTTATGACGCCGCGCTCTCACTCTCTTATTCTGTTTGCATGTTCTGGCTGTCGCTTGCCGTTGCAGATCTCCACAATATATATATATAGTGAGCGACAAAAGTCTACATACGGCGACCATTTCGGCTATCTGACATGTCCAAAAGTATAATGAAAAGAAGTAATGATGTAATTTTGTTTTAAATATGTTTTTATCATTACATAGCAAAAATTATCTTATTTCATTAAAAACTTAACAAGTTATTAACATAAAACGAAAAAAATTCAATGACAAAAGTCTACATTGGCGCGCATTCCACGCTTCTTTTTTGTTGTGTTTTGCTTCGCAATAACGGGAAAGTACCGCTAGTTACATTTTGCTGTTTTGCTTGGTAATAGACATACTTGGATTGCATTTAGTTGTATTTTGGCTGTTTCCAGAAGTTCGTGGTTGTGACAATGGCTTCCCGTAAAGAAATATCAATTGATTTGCGAAACTTAGTAGTAAAGTATAGAAATGAAAACAAATCGTAAGGTGAAATATCAAGCTTATTAAATTTAACAAAATCAACAGTTCAAACAATATTCAATTACTACAAAAAAACGAATAGTCTTGAAAATAAACCGCGTAGTGGTCGCCCAAAGAAGCTGAGTCGCAGAGATGTATCGTTCATTTTGAAAGAAGTGGATCAAAATCCGAAAGTGGCAGGCACTAAGTTGGCCGCAGAGCTAGCAACTAGGTCAAATACAAATGTGCATCCACGAACAGTTCAAAGAGCCTTGAATAATAATGGGTTTCACAGCAGAACTCCGAGTAGGAAACCGTATATAAGTGAAAAATATCGCAAACTTCGTTTGGAATTCGCGCAAAAGCATTTAGACAAGGGGATTGATTTCTGGAAACGAGTATTATTTACAGATGATTCAAAATACAATTTATTTGGAAGTGACGGTAGAGCCAAAATTTGGAGAAAACCAAATACCGCAATGAACCCGAAACACTTAGTTCCTACGGTGAAGCATGGCGGTGGGAGTGTAATGGTTTGGGGCGCTGTCGCTGCATCTGGAGTTGGAAATTTGGTATTTGTGGAGGGTAACATGGATCGCTTTCAATATAAATCTATTTTTAAACAAAACTTAAAAGCATCGGTTGATAAACTATGCCTTGGTGAGAGTTGGATCTTCCAACAGGATAGCGATCTAAAACATACCGCCCACATCGTGAGGGACTGGTTGCTTTACTACGCTCCACGACAACTGTATTCACCTCCTCAAAGCCCAGACTTAAATATTATTGAACACGTTTGGGAGCTTTTGGAGCGGAAGATACGGAAACATCACATTACTAGTGCCCTAGTACTAAAAGAGAAGCTGCAACAGGAATGGCAACAAATAACGGCCCTTGAAATGGAAATTTTAGTCGTTTCAATGCCCCGACGTTTGCAAGCAGTTATAGATGCTCAACCAAATATTAAACGACGACTTATTTTAACTTTTAGTGCCTTATCAAAGTATTTCCTTTTGATTTTCAAATCGTACGTAGACTTTTGTCATTGAATTTTTTTCGTTTTATGTTAACTTGTTAAGTTTTTAATGAAATAAGATAATTTTTGCTATGTAATAATAAAAACATATTTAAAACAAAATTGCATCATTACTTCTTTTCATTATGCTTTTGGACATGTCAGATAGCAGAAATGGTCGCCGTACGTAGACTTTTGTCGCTCATTGTATATATATATGTATATATATATATATATATATATATATATATATATATATATATATATATATGTATATATATATATATGTATATATATATATATATGTATATATATGTATATATATATGTATATATATATGTATATATATATGTATATATATATATGTATATATATATTTATATATATATATATATATATATATATATATGTATATATATATGTATATATATATGTATATATATATATATGTATATATATGTATATATGTGTATATATACAGTGGCTCCCAGCTTATTTCGTACAGTGACAGTTTAAAAATTGCTGCAGTCGTAATTCCTAATATAGCAAAAATTTGAACAAAATATAAATGCCATTTTTGAAAGGAAGGTTTGTTTTATATTTTCCAAAATTTACTTTTTCAAAATTTTAGTGTTTGACACTATAAAAAAATAAAATAAGAAAAAAATAGGAAAATTCATGTCACAGCT
>OY978525.1:55792354-55794854 GCA_963854835.1 Megamerina dolium | reverse complement strand
AGCTTTCTCTGTGTGGGACTTCTCTTGTTATTTACGACACAATCGTGTGCGCGCCTTAGCTGCAACAAGGTAGTGATCCGAGTGATGTTGGCACCACGGATCGATTTCACGTCCATCACACTGGAAGCATGCCTTCCGTCAATCACCACATTAACAATTTGATTTCTTGTTCGTTGATCTGGAGACAGCTATGTTCCTTTTGAATGTCGAGATGTTTCGTGCTGCGGCGAAGTCGATCAACCTCATTCCGATATCGGAGGTGTTCTGGTGGAGGATGAATATTCCGACAGTTGGACTAAAGGTACCTTCCTTGCCCACCCTGGCATTAAAGTCGTTAAGCATGATTTTGATATCGTGGCGGGGGCAGCGGTCATAAGCTTCTTCGATGCGCTGAAAGAAGCTCTCGTTGGTCACATTGTCCTTCTCATCCGTCGGAGCGTGGGCACATATAAGGTTGATGTTAAATAATTTTGCCCTGATGCGGCTTGTGGCCAGCCGTTCGTTCACAGGCGTGAAATGTGAGACAAGGTGTCTTAGTCTCTTGCTGACCAAATAAACATCCTAATTCGTGCCATCACATAATAAGCAGATCTAACTACGTGACTACCCCTCATTAACAAATAAAGGTGTCATCACATAGCGCTCAGAACAAACTACATGATAGCCAGTGAGTTGACTTGCGATGAGTTCAACAAGGATTGCGCTAGATCCACCCAGTTGAGGCAGTTAGACACGTTACCTTGCGAAAACACCACCAGAACACCCTTATTTTTTCATTATCTCTATCTCTACCTTATATATGTGTCTGCACAACATGTGAAATATTATAACACTTGTAATTGCTATTTAACGTACTCTATCAAATGTTCGTGTAATAAAGTAATAGTTTTTATAATAAACGACGAGAGCGCATGAATTATTCATTCGTAATCGATTTTTCGATGTACTTTTTCTTGAATAAAATCCAATAACGGCCATATTCGTATTGGTGACCAAGTGAGAAGAACAACAAAAATGTCTATTTCTAGCGGTAATGAGACAATTACTGTATCGTCTCAGGCAATCACAAGTACAGGCCCTTCACAATAAAATCCAACGACTAACATCAATATAACGTCTAAGAATACGATGCATACGGTTAAGCCTTCAATGGATGTTATTGCGGTTGCGATAAAAATAGACATGCCCCCAATCGATCGACGAAATATGGAAGGATGGTTTCTGGGTCTGGACTATTGGTTTCCATCAATGGGCATTAAAAGCGATTTGCAGATGTTTAATGCAGTTATGGCTGATTTTTTGCATGATTTTTTAACCACGCTTGGTGAAATACTCGTCTAAGGCGACCACGTTAAACACAAATTGATTGCCTTTTGTACTGATAACCATCTGACCCATATGTTAAATGAATGCAATTAGGGGACCAATGCTCAAGTCAATTTTCACCGATATGAAACGCCTGGTAGATGACACAATGAGTGAGTCTGCCGTAAAAAACATTTGGGCTAAACTCTATTAACTCGTAGATGTTTGCTCGTAGATGGCGTTAGTGAGCATATTGAGCTATTATCGACTGTGCATCCTTTTTTTATGAGTTGGACACCTGTTTTACATCAATTAGTAAACATCATCAGTGATTTCATACAACAACATGCATTTTTCTTCGTATAATCATGTCTAGTTTCATGGCAGAAAAAAACATATGCGGGAAGCACTACTTTTTTGCTTCTATTTGAAGAAATCTGCTGCTGAATCGCATCGAAGGCTTTTGTAGGTCTATGGGGACAGTGCGCTATCGGAAACCACTTGCAGAGACTGGTTTCGTCGGTTCAAAGAAGGCCATTTTGACTTGAGTGACAAGAAGCGTGAAAATAGACCCAGAAAAGATGACCATGATTTGCAGGCTCTTTTGGATGAGGAAGACACCCAATTGCAAAAAATGCTTGCCGAACAGTTAGGTGTTACTCAACAAGCCATTTCCATACGTTTACGAGCCATGCGGTTTTTTTTTACCGAAAAAGAGCGGATATAAGCTTGTACACCTGGTATACATATATAGCCACATTCTTTTGCACGCGAGTTGCATAAGAACACTGACTTATTTAACGAACTGCATGCAAAGCAACAACAAAAATAAGCGACATCGTCTATTTTAACCGAGTTCAATTGAAGTTGCTTATATTTTAATCGACCTGAGTTATAATGTTGGAAATTAAAAAAAACAGCACTATTGTGAATAGATTACTGGAATGTGCTTGGGAAATTTCAACACGTCAAATTATTGTAAATATAAACAAAAATAAGCAAAATAAAGCAAGGGCAAATAAATTTTTTTTTTTAAGTAAACGAATATATTTACCACAGATTCCGCAGAATTTCCTTTTTTGTTTTTATTTGGTTTATAAATTTAACGAACAACCATATATACCACCAGCGTTGCTAAGTAAAGTTGGTGTTCTTTTGCAACTCGGTTACAAAAGAATGCGGCTTATGTATAAAT
>OY978525.1:55714854-55787354 GCA_963854835.1 Megamerina dolium | reverse complement strand
AAAAGAATGAGTAAAAGGGGTGATCCGTATTAATTCTTAATACCGTCTCGAGATTACTTATTGCGTCTTCGTATTTCTTTAAGTCCATAATGTGAATAATTTTAAATATTCCAATTTTGAGTTTTGCTATTCCCGTTTCTATTGATACTAATTGCTATTTAGAATAATCCAGTATCTGAGAGTCGGCATTGCATAATGCCAAGAAACAAATAATTAGCTGTGGGGAGAAAGGGTAATTAATTTTTTATCAGACTATTGTGTGTTACTCTGCCGGTCTCTGTCGCAAGTGTGCTATTTCTGTCTTCTTTAACTATTTCTTTAACATAGGGTTTTGAAAGTTTTGTTCCTAGTCGTCAGTTTCGTTTCACATAAATGATTTGTCCAGGCAGATATTGTTTAGGTTCGCATTTGCCTTTATTGTGGTGCTCTAAGTCTTTTTGCTGTTTCTTCTGTAGTGTCTCAATGTGTGAATTCCTAACCTTTTCGTAATCGTCTGGTCCTACATTTCTTCCAAAAAATAGGTCTACTGTATTTTTTTCCGTCACTGAATGTATTGTATGATTGTATTCTGATACAGCGCGCTCTAAATGCTCCTTGAAGTTCCTATGTGTTTCGCTATCGTTGAGATATCGCATTATTTCTATGAGGGTTGTATTGAAACGTTCAACCTGTCCGTTAGCTTGACTTTTGTATGGGGGTGTTGTGCAGATATGAATACGTAATTCATCTTTCATCATAAATTTTATTGCGGCTGAGTTGAGGGATGGTTCATTGTCGATAATTATAGATTTTGGAACACCTGTCTCTAAGTGTCGTCTTACGTCTTCTATTGATTTGCTTTTCAATATTTTTGTTTGGGTATACTTTGTAAACTTATCAAGTGCTGTCATTACTACCTTTTTTCTCTCAGAAATAAGTCTATGTGGACTGTGTGTACTGGGAAGTTCGGTATTGGTGTTTCGCCTAATTTGATCTGATTTGGGTGTCTTTCGTATTTTTATTCTTTGCATGTTTGGCAATTTTTCGTCATTCTTTCTTTTACTAATCATTGCGGGAAAATAGTATTTTTCGAGTATCTGCGATTTGTTCTCAAGAGCGTTTCGGTAAGCTCGGCTGTGAATTTCAAGGATTATGTTTTCCTGTTCTTGTTCGTCAGTTATATCTTGAACCAGTTTTTAGGTATAGAGTGCTTTGTAATTAGAAAAATGGGTGGAATAAATATTCTGTATGATACCCATAATTCGTTCTTCTGTTTGAATGCCATTTATGACTGAAGGGTTTAGATATCTTTTTATAATTGGTAAAAGGTTTGATTTTGCATTGTGCGATTTTGTTATAATGTGATTATGGTATGATATGGATTCCTGGAAAAATTATTTTAAATTGGCATGTCAATTTTTCATCGATTTTTAGGAAAATCTGTTTATTTTTAAACATTGATTAGAGTTTGCACGCAAGCTATTAGATTATGATTAGAACTTTCGTCGCTGTGGATTGTTGGAGTTAGTGAATTAATTTTAGGCAATATTTGTAGAGAAACTGGTAATTGTATTCTTCTAAGATAGCCTTCCATCTTTTCATATTACTGTTTGCATTTATGGAACTTAAAGCGTAGGTGACTGGCTGGTGATCCGTAAATATTTTAATTTTTTTTTTGAACCGTAAAGGTAATTTCTAAGTGAATTTAGCTACCAAATAATTGCCAACATTTCTTTTACGTTTCTGGCATAACTTTCTTCGGTTTTTGAAAGTGATCTTGGGATAAATGTTATCGGTTTGTCGTTTTACGACAGAACTGCTGCTATTGCATAATCGGAGGCATCTGTAGTTAATTCGAATTCTTTTTCAAAATTGGGGTGAGAAAGAAGAACTTCCTGATGCCCTGTCTATTGCGACGGAATCACCTCAGCACCTGCCGCTCAGCCTCTGTTTTCTGCTCGGCCCCCGCTGATAACATCTACTCGAGGATCTCTCCACCCTGCCTTTAAGGTAATGAAGTTAAATTGCAACGGTCTTCGGTCGAAGATAGTGGAGATGACTGATTACATGGATCGGCATAATATCCTCATCGCTGCGATCCAGGAGACCAAGCTCTCGGCGAATATTCCCCTCTCTGCACATGCCTGCTTCAACATCATCAGGAAGGACCGAGACAGAGGCAGGGGGGAGGCTTGGCATTAATTGTTCACAGCTCGGTTCAATTCACGCTGATCACGCTGCCTAGCTCTATTGCTCAGGACCCCTTTCTTGCGGTTAACACTTGTAAGTCCCGCCTCGAAATAATCAACATCTACATCCCTCCACCTCCGAGTTGAGGTCCGCGCTATCTCCCTTACTTGGCGCACATCCTCGCGACCGTGACCGCCTGATCTTGGGTGATTTTAACTCGCACCATTACAACTGGCATTCTTCGCTTGGCAACGACCATCGCTGATCATATCAGTGATCAGATCGAGGGTTCAACTTTTAACTCCATCAACGAGAACATGCCGACTAGAGTGAGAACAACTTGTGCTAGCTCTCGACATTGCCATCGCGAGTGCATCTCTGCTTTCCTGTGCAAGGTGGAGTGCGGATGTAGCCTTGAACATCTCGATTATAACCCTAATAGCTAGAGCCGAGAATTTTGTAATTTCTGAGGAAACTGCATTCATTAACTTCAGCAAGGCTCAGTGGCCTCTTTTCGCTGAACTTAGAGGAGCTGTTCGAGCAAGGTGGCTGCTAATGCATTCTAGCTGCAGTATATCAAAAATTCGTCCTAACTTCCCAAGTGAAGCAGCAAAACTCGCGCAACAGCGTGATGATAACCGAGCTGCCAACCCGGCCGACCCTTGGATTGCTAACTTAAACGTTGACATTAGACGACTGGTGGATAAGCATTGCCGTGCCAAGTGGCTGGATTACCTGGACTCCATACAACCATTTCTTTTGACAGTCCTCCATTAGATGACGTCAGGAGATGCGCCGCTGGTTTCTGCAGGCAGTTCATTGAGCATACGACTTCCAGTGGTAAAAACATACGGGCACCCTCAGGATGATCCTGATGATCAGGCTTGCGGCTGAATCCGGGGACGTTGAGTTTACTGTCGGCGAGGTTGCAGACGCCTTCCATAGAGCCAAATCATCGAAGGCAATCGGTCCTGATGGTATTGCTATGGTCCCTCTTAAACACCTGGGACCTATTGGGCTGGCTCACCTTACTCGGGTGCTAAATCTCTCTATAGCGACGCTTAATATCCCCGACATATGGAAGGTGGACTGAGTGGTGCCAATTTTGAAGCCTGGCAAGCCGCTGGAGCAGGGAAAGTCATCTCATTGCTTTCCCCGGTTGCCAAAATTATGGAGTTTCTCCTGCTATCGAAGCTCACACAACATCTCAAGCTTGCCAATCACCAAAACGGCTTCCGCAAATGTCGCAGCACAACTACAGCATTGGCCGAAATTACCTCATACATCACGCGTGGTCTGAACCATGCCCGTCCCTGCAAGCGCACAGTTCTGGTGGCTCTCGACCTGTCCAAGGCATTTGACAAGGTCAACCTGGCTACCTTGCTCTACGATATCCTGCTCTCATCTTTGCCTAACTCCATTAAGCGCTGGATGGCCAACTATTTGGTCAACCGACAGTCGTTTGTGGAGTTCAGAGGAGAACGTTCCCCGTATAGGAAGGTAAAACAGGGAGTTCCGCAGGGAAGTGTGCTGACGCCCATCCTCTTCACTTTCTATCTGTTGAAAATCCCTACGTCGCCTCCTGGCATACAACTCATCTCTTATGCAGATTATTGCACGATCCTGGCGCCGGGACACAATATCTCGGTCATACGCAGCGAGATCAACTCGTACTTGGTGCACGCCCAACAATTCTACAACCACAGAAGCCTTATACTCTCGCCTGACGCAACACTCCATCAACTGGACTAAGGAGCTCAGAACCGTGCTCGCTGTAGCAGTCGATGGCAGAACTATTCCAACTGTGAATAGACCTAAAATCCTCGGAGTTACTTTAGACAGTCTCATGACCTTTTCTGCTCATGTTGTGTACACCATCCAATTCTCTGAATTCACTGCATCAACGCGCGGTGGAGGCGGCCATTGAGGGTCATGCTTATAACATCGTGTTGGTGGGTCGCCTACCGCCAATTGCAGACTGCTCCTTAGATCCGCTCGTGCCACTTTGGCGCAGCTAAGATCTGGATGGAGCGTCTATCTGAACTGCTATATGCACCAGCTGGCTGATACAATTCCAGACCGATGTCAACAGAGCTCGCACGACACCCGTCATCTTTTCGCCTGCCTCAGTAAGCCTACCAGTTTAGCCCCCTCTGCACTATGGACGCACCCCCTGTTGGCTGCCGTCTTCCTGGAGCTGGTAGATGTGAACAACAACAACTCACTTAACTGACTTGCATATATATTTTTCTTTATGGAGAGCTGCGAAAAAATTTAAGTCTCCCATAGATAACCAACCGCCACTTAGAAAAGATGATGGATCTTTGGCGCGCGCTGATGAAGAAAAAGGTAGTATTCTAACCAAGCATTTGAAAAGTGTATTTCAACCAAACCCACAAATTACAAATTTCCAACAAACTATCACCATTCCGCATATAGTTCAAACTCCTATTATTTTACGTTCGTGCGAATTCAAACCCTTAAAAAGCTCCTGGCCACGATAATATATTGGGTAAAATGATTCAACAACTACCTGACATAGCTATTTTGTTTCTTACGGAGATTTTTAACGGTATTCTTCGTTATTTCTACTTCCCAAAACAATGGAAGATTTTTGCCGGAAATTTAAATTAAATTACAATTATTTTACATCAAGAGAAGTTGATATAATGGCTGGCGATCCTCAAGGGAGTGTTCTAGGACCATTCCTATATTTGATCTTCCACTGCATTCGAATCATGTAGTTTCTACTTTCACAGATGACACTGCAATCCTCTGTTCACCCATTTAGATCTCCTTGAAAAGTGGCTTGCAAACTGGCGCATCAAAGTAAATGAAGCAAAGGGCGTCCACGTCACTTTCACGCTGCGAAAAGAGACGTGTCCTCCTGTGAAGTTGAATAACATCATCGTACCTCAAGCGAATGATGTTAAATACCTTGGAATCCATCTTGATGAAGACTAACATGGACTAAACACATAGAGAGCAAAAAACTACAAATAAAATTAGCCTCAGAAACTCTTTTGGCTAATTAATAAAAACTAAGCTCAGTGTACCTAACAAAGTCCTGATATATAACGCCACCATAAAACCTATTTGGTGCTATGGTTTAGAGCTGTGGAGTTCAGTCTGTTCTACAAATGTAGAAAAAATTCAGAGTGTTGAAAATAAATTGCTCAGACAAATCACTGATCCTCCATGGTATATCAAAAACATACACATTCACCTTCAAATTCCCACTGTCTCTGATGTAGTGCGGCGAAACATTGAAACTGATAAAGCAAAACTAGAACTTCATCCAAATCCTAAGGCGAAACAGCTGCTTGTGGCTTCTCAAATCAATAGATTAAAGAGAAAACTTCTTATGTCAACATAAAAAAAATAAATAAATAAAAAATAGTAATAAAAAAAAGAATCCAGTTGTAAATTGTAAATCTTTGCTTTGTGATTTTTTGTAGTAGGTCATTAAATGTTATTCCTTAAGCACATTGCTATTATAATAGTTTTTTAAGATTTGAATATAAATTGTAAATTTCCAAATAAGAAAGATACAAGATCAATGAAAATATGGAAAAAAAGATATTTGTGAATTCGAAATCGTTGTTTGTTATAACAACAGAATAACTTTCTCTGAAATTAGTGCATTTTTAATTTTGTTGAAAGACTCAGTTACGTTCTCGTCAAGGTTGACTGATTTAATTTTAGAACCATGCCACTCGTCCATCTTCCCCTCGTGAAAGATTTGTTAGATGTTTTGAGATTTTAGCATAGTCTCTAACGAATCGCTTGTAATAGCCTGACATTCCGAGGAATGAATAGATTCTGGCTATAGATTCTACTTTGGAAGGATTGGTTTGTATTCCATTTATTCCTAGAACATACCCTCAAACTTCTTAATAATTTGTTTAATAATTCTTCATAATTCTTCTTACATACAAAGTAGTGGAAATAAAAGAAAAAGATGTAATTCGAGCAAACTTTTTATATATATATCTACATATGCAGGGTATAATTTGATCGGCCATAGCCGACTGTAAGGTCATTTTTCTTAGTGCCATTAGCTCGGTCGACCAACAAGGTGTTTTCCGCTTTCTTCTCTGTATCCTAAAGGAACAGCTTCTGCCTGATTGAGCGTCTGTGTAAGAGATTCCACCAGTTCATCTAAATCATCTGTTCTGGTTGGTGTCTGCAGAGATATCTATGTTAAGGTTTCCTTAACTATAAGCATATAAAGTTAAAGTCCGTCGACCAATAATTTCAGAAGAGATTCGGACCTGGAGCTTGTGAGTTGTAGTTAAAATTTATATATCTGTGATCAGAGAATGAGTGTTCGCTGAAACTCTCCATTATGTGATCTTATCCGCAATAGAGTTAGATCTAGAGTAAGCAATAAATGTTGGCATGTCGCCAATATTACATATAATGAAGTTAGAACTTAGTATGAAATCAACAGGTATGTCAGGAAGCGGTGCGCCTTGATGGTCATGCGCTAGGTACATCGATGGTAGCCAGAGCCTATTGCCGTTGCGCAGGTCTAGGCTTACTGTTGTTGTGTCACTGATACTAAAATTAGAGAGTAGAGAAGCGTTACAGTTGCTCTTAGCCATATTGCAGGTACGAGGTCTGGTGTCGTCATGCACTTAGTAGAGCTTGTATCCTGTGTTTTTTTAAACCACATATCTGATTGTAGATGATCCAAGGCTCTTGGATCGGGGTAACATTTATTCCGCCTGTGTTCAGGTGGTGGCATCTGCAAGTTTGCAGATGCCAACTTAGAGTGGTGGAGGTTGGCTTGGGCGAACCTCAACCTAACGTGCAGTCGGGTTTATCACCATGGTGACGTCTATCTTTAGATCCTCGTCCGAGTCTAATAGGAAGTCGTCCTCCCTCTGCTGCTGTAACTGAAAGAAGTCGCCAACCAGTTCAGAAGTCTATGCTACATCGCTGCATTCTGAGCTAGTGCGACCTCCTAATTCTGGTTTCAGGCTCTCCATCTTGCTTATAGACTTTCAGTGTGATCGACAAAAAGTCGTAATTTATCACACTTTCGGCCCTAGCTAGAGGTTTCAAAGATTCTTAGTATATGACCTGGCAAATCTGCGTGTAGTTAGCTCTTGGTTCCTCCATTTTCGTTATAATCCAAATATATGTTGGAAAATGCTCATTTCCTCTTTGAAGGTGTTTGAGGACTTTCAGAGGGTTACGCAAGGATCCAAGTCCGTGAACTGACCAGAAGTCACTGATGCTCTGCAAGCTGACTATGGCCAAACTCGGGGAGGTTTGCCCAAACGCAAAGTTGGATGATATCTATATATATATATATAAAATAAAAATAAATATGTGGCACATAAAGCCCCAAAGGGCTCATTGACTGAGCTTCTCTTCCATTACTGTTGTGCGTCTTAAATTTTGGACAATATTAGAAAGGACCTACTTATTTTAGCCGGTTCCGAACGGCAGAACACTTGTGATCACTTTTTCTGAGCTTTGTCACAGAGTTCTTTAAGAAGCTTTTTCATGGCAAGTTGTTACTGTCGGAAGAATTGCCAATTGCTTGCCGACAGGTGGGTACCGTTCGAAAGAAAAATCTTATCGATATTAAATTTGTTATGCATCAGCCGGGGATTGAACCACGACCTGCAGATCAGAAGGCGAACACACTAACCACTGAGCTACGGCACCCATATATATATGTATATACTATATATATATATATATACACATATATATGTATACATATATATACATATATATACATACACACACACACACACACACACAAACACATATATATATATATATATATATATATATATACATATATATATATATATATATATATATATATATATATATATATACATATACAGTGGCTCCCAGCTTATTTCGTACAGTGACAGTTTAAAAATTGCTGCAGTCGTAATTCCTAATATAGCAAAAATTTGAACAAAATATAAATGCCATTTTTGAAAGGAAGGTTTGTTTTTTATTTTCCAAAATTTACTTTTTCAAAATTTTAGTGTTTGACACTATAAAAAAATAAAATAAGAAAAAAATAGGAAAATTCATGTCACAGCTTATTTCGTACAGTCTCTTTAAGTTCAAACTAAAAACAAAGTAAGTTGATTTTAATATTTAGTATGACATCCCTTAGCGTTAATGACAGCCTGGAGTCTATTTGGCATTGAATCCACCAATTTTTGAGTGATGTCTGGTGTGATTTTTTTCCATTCCTCCATTAGTACCTTCTTTAGGTCTTGCTTATTAGAAATCTTGTGTGTTCTTATTTTATTGTCCAAAATAGACCAAAGATTTTCAATCACATTCATGTCAGATGACTGTGGTGGTGGAGACATCAAGTGTGGGCAGTTCCAAATAAGCCAAGATTGCAAATCCCAGATTTATGCTTTGGGTCATTATCTTGGTAGTACCGAAATTCTTCCCGCAAACCCAGTTTGTCTGCACTTTGAAGTAAATTGTTTTTCAGAATCTCGAGGTACTTCATTTTGTCCATTGTTCCCTCAATAAAAACCAATTCACCTACTCCGGCTGCTGACACAGGCCCAAACCATCACGCTACCGCCACCATGCTTCACTGTGGGCTTAAGGTTCTCCTTGTTTAGCTCGGTATTCGCTTTACGCCAAACATATGACATTCCGTCCGAGCCAAAAATATTAAACTTAGACTCATCCGCGAAAATAACGGTATTCCAGAACGCAGGAGTATTAATAATATGCTCTTTGGCGAAGTCAAGTCGGCGTTGTATATTCATTTTCGAAATGAATGGTTTCTTTCGGGCTACTCGACCGTTCAAGTCATGATTGCGCAGCACACGTCGGACAGTTTCAGCACTGGATGATTTTCCTATTTCACGCTGAACCTCTGCAGCCAACTTCGGAGCGGATAACTTTGGATTTTTCTTAATTTTTCGTACAATATAACGCTCGTCTGATGCGTTGAAAATCTTATTAGGTGCTTCTCTGCCCTTGTTCTCCAACCGATTTTCGCGAACGAAGCGTTGAATGATGTATTGGACAGTTGAGGCACTTAAATTTGTCATTTCAGCAATTTTTTGCACACTCTGACCTTTCCTAAAATGGTTAATTACCAGTTTACGCTGTTCCATCGTTGTACGATGACCCATAAAGCTAAATGTTTAATTTACAGCACTTTAACTATTTAAAATAATAATAATAAAAATTGTTATAATAGTTAAAAAGGTCCAAAAACTCATACAATTCAAAAAAACTTTGTAACTGCGCGGCAGAATGAAACTTACCTACATTGAAGTTTGTGTACGAAATAAGATGTGAGCTGAAAATCAGCTGATCAATAGTTTTTCTCTCTTGCATGACAAAAAGAACAATTTTTGGGGTTCCCCGTTTTCTTATTAGGTTTACTAAACACATACACAGACATCTACATTCAAAACTTATCGATAAGTTTTTTAGTTTCGATGTTACAGCCATTTACATAAAAATATATACACTGTACGAAATAAGCTGTGAGCCACTGTATATATGCATACATATATACATATATATATATATACATATATGTATATATATATATATATATATATATATATACATACATGTGTACGTGAGAGAGATGCCGGTGGGCTCATACCTTGGTTGAGTTGCACCGCTGAGATTTTAGTTACCGACTGCTTCTTGATTTCTAACAAAAATCAAAGTTATTTCCAATTAATCGTTTTTAAATAATAGAATAATAAATAAAAAACTACTTGACTATGTTTTCGGGGATGTTGATGTTTTCGGGTAACGTAATTATCCGCCTTCATTTTTTCCAATTGCAAACTATTGCTGTTGATGACTGATGTCAAATCTTGCTGTTGTTGCCGGTGATTTTCTTCCATTTGTTCTGCTTTATTAACTGTTGTTGTTGTTGTGATGGTGGTGCTGCTGCTGTTGCATTTGCATCAGCACACCTTTTATCACCTTCTAAATGGTTAAGCCTTTCGTTGTTGGCCAATACCATTGCTCAAAGTAAATGTTTAAAAATAAAATTTTGATTTATTCAATTAATTTCGTTCTCGGAAGAAATCCCGTATTGAGACGATAGAGAAAAGCACGTAAATTGCAAACGAATGGTTTCTTATGTATATACCATTTTGTACGAAGAAAAAAAAACACGACATGTGTATATTCGTTGGTAATATTATTTATTATAAAAAACCTTGTGGTATATATAAACGTCACTAATTTATTATTGCACTAATTAAACATGTTCCATAATGGAAATCGAGAAGTGTATTGTAGAATACAAAAACACTTGAGATGTATATATATAAAATAAAAAAAATGCGCTCACTGTTCGTGTCGAGAAAAATACAAGTCAGTGAAAAAAAAGAAGAACAAGAACAGACGAACCGACTGCTGACTGATCAAGTCAGAGTTGACTTAGCTTCTATATAGGTGACAACAGACAATGCGCGTGACATAATTTTCTGGCGTAGACATATATATATATATATATATATATATATATATATATATATATATATATATATATATATATATATATATGTATATATATATATATATATATATATATATATATATATATATATATATATATATATATCACAAATAAACTGACAAAATAAAACAATAAAATTCTCCAAAGAGATTCATGTACAAAGAATTTAATTTGTTTCTTTATTTAACCACAGTTTTCTTTCGTTACTCTCGTCGCTTAACACTAGATTTACGGGCATTGCTTGTACACTCTTTTTCACTGAAATTCGTCTTTTTGACGGGTATGATAAAATGTAATTTTGCTGTAAATTATTTATAAAAAAAACTATAGATTTTTATTCACTTTTATCTTCAATACATTTTTTACATGTGAACATATATATATATATATATATGTATATATATATATATATATATATATATATATATATCACAAATAAACTGACAAAATAAAACAATAAAATTCTCCAAAGAGATTCATGTACAAAGAATTTAACATATTTTCCCGTTATTACTGCTTATTTTACTTTATGCGTATCCTGTGGAAGTCGCGCAAATTGAACCATTTTTTTGTTTTTCTCCAAAGAGATTCATGTACAAAAAATTTAACATATTTTCCCGTTATTACTGCTTATTTTACTTTATGCGTATGCTGTGAAAGTCGCGCAAATTGAACCATTTTTTTGTCAACTGTCGCCATTATAGAACCTACAATGCTAAATATTAAGCTGTCGCAATAACTGGATCGTTGCGATAATGGGTAGTCGCGAATATCGAGCGTGCACTGTACAAGAAAATGCACCTCGCCATGAGGGCGTTGATAGTCAATTGCGTATGGAAATTCATGAAGGTTCGTCTTGTCTTAGTAGAGACGAATTGAAAATCAATAATATTCGGCTCGCCAAGAAAATCAAAAATCTATAAAAATGAATTGAACTCAGATTTCAGGAAATTTCTGGTGCCCTTAATCAAAATAGAGGCATTCATAGTGGTGTGACCAAGGAGTACATATGCCGAAATAGTCAGTAGTGCCTTGACGCATGAAGCTTCCAGTTTAATATGTCGACCAATGCCACGAGTACGCCAACTAGGAGCGAAGATATGGTTGAAGTACTGTGTCAGGCAGTCAAGGCAGTGATGCAACCTGAAGCAAGAACAACAGTTCGACGTGAAAATAAATTTACTGGTAAGTGCTTCGATTGTGAAGCCTACAGCAAGAACAGGGAGTCAACGCAAAAATAAATTTACTGCTTAGTGCTTCATATCCGACAAAAAAGGGCATATGGTGCGTAATTGCCCCCTACGACGCCTGCAACAAAGATTTTATTCTGCAGGACAACGAAAGGAAAAGTGTACTGTAAGTCATCGTAGTAATGCTGATGCACCATCTCGTCGTACTTGCACCATGGTTAGGAAACATTTATCTCGAGTAATCAGGACCACATTGCCGTCATACGACTTACGAATATCTTGCCGGAGAAGTCATGGGCCACCAAACTAGTGCAAGAAAAGCAAAGGAACGACACAGATCTCGCAAAAATTATGAAATACAAGGGGCAAAGGCATACTGGGCGCAATGGCAAAGAATGAACTTGGGAGATGGATGTCTATTCCGAGCATGGGAAAGTGAGGATGGTAAAACTACCAAAAATGTTTTATTGGTACCCAAGGCAAGAATAAATGAAGTGAGAGCTGAGTATGACAATGCTTCCAATGGAGGGCATTTGGACATCACCAAAAACCGTCGAGAACTATGCTATGACTATGTTGCTAATTGGATTCGGAAGTGTGAGCAATATGCAATGGCCAAAGGTCCCACTAAGAAAAGTAAAATGCATGTAAGCAAGGCGGCCCAGTCAATTCGAATTTGTTCCAATTGATCATATTGAAGTATGAGTCACTGTCGAAGTTTAAAAATTGATGATCTACTTGTGGACCGAACATTTAACGAATGCATCCCGTTGCTTCTTTGCGGGCTGATAAAATCTTCGCATAGTCGTCTGAACGTACTAGCGGATCTGAATCCGTTATAATCGATAATAAAATATTCTCGGGTTGGAAAAACTACGCGTTATTGTTGATGAACGGACGGACGGGCAGCTGAACGTCGTCGGGCAACTGATGAATCCAAGATATATATTTGAAAACGTCGCGACTTCCGTGAATTGCCAGTGGTTGGCTTTTAACTAGAAACCAGAATGGCGCATAAACCTTCACATCGAACTGTAATCTCTCATCGCACTCCCCTGTATGAACGACTCGAACCATATGATACAAATAAAGCTGCTCGCCTCGAACATTCCAGCCTTCTATGTTCTCTGGCATTTCGCCCATTAGAATTCGTTTGAAATTTTGTTTAACCTGACCAATGAAAGATCCGAATTATTAATGAATTAAATGTTTACAATTACATTGACGTATGCGGTAAGAAATACATGTGGAAATAATCTAAATGATATAATATTGAATAAGAAAAAACCACATCAAACAAATGACGGTTATTTTACAGTAAATAAGTTTGGGGTTCTTGTCTACAATTAGAGTAGATCTTGTCATATCTCAAATAATCACACTTCATTGGTGAAACCATTAGAGGAAGGTGAAGGTTGTGGTAGAAAACCATTTTATAGTATATTCAAAGATGTATCAGGGCCTACTGCGTACATGAAACGAAATATTATGATTAGGAATGTAAGGAGTTCTTTTGAACTGATAATTGATGACAGCATGATTTCTCATAGAAAAATATGTATTGAAAGAGAAGCACGTAAAGTTTTGAAAAAAGACGATTTGTTGGTTACAAAAACACAATTAAAAGCTTTTCTACCGATTTTGTATGCTAGAGGTGCGTATGAAGCAAAAGCCTTATAAGCTTCATAATTATGGTCTAAGAAATTTGGACCCGGTTTCTTTCCACAAACAATGTCCAGAGACAAGTTCATGGAAATTCTTCGCTTCATACGCTTCAACAAAATGAACGAACGAAGTCAGATATTAAAAACTGATAAATTTGCTTTAATTTCTGCAATATGGGACAGATTTAACTAAAATAGTCAGACTTGTTACAAGCCTGGTGCGGATCTTATAATCGATGAAAAACTGTTTCCAAGCAAAACTAGATGCCGTTTTACACAATAAGCCTGACAAATTTTTCATTAAGTTTTGGCTGGCAACGGACGTTACAAGCAAATATCTAATAAATGCCTTACCATATTTAGGGAAAGACGAAAAACGACCGTTGGGCGAATTCGTCGTGTTAAAACTTGCTGAACCATAACAGCCGAAACATAATTACTTACAACTTCACAAGTATTTCGCTGCCAAAAAGGTGCTTGAAAAAAAAACAACTCTTGTGGGAGCAATTAGAAAAGAACTGCCGAATATTGCAAAGGTTAAAAAGGATAATATGATCCGATATTCTACAATATTCTATAAAGCGGATGAGTATATTCAACAAGTTACAAATTTAAACTCAATAAAAATGTATTATTGCGCAGTTCTAAGCACAAAATCATGAAAATAGAAAATAATATCAAACGTGTCCCTGAAACACTGACATTTACAATAAAAACAAATATGGAGTTGATGTTGTCGATCAAATGGCGAGGAAATATACCGAGAAGTAGGATCCCGTAGATGGCTCCTTCACGTGTTTTATAACATTTTAGATTTTGGCAGCCATCAATGCCTGGATATTATACAAAGAGACAACTGGAGTAAACATATCTCGGAAGAATTTTCTTTTTCAATTAGCTAAGGAATTGCGTAGTGATCATCAGGATGAACAAAATGAATTCAATTCATTATCTGACGTACGAAATCAAAATGTGCGAAAATCTTACCGGATTGGGTCATGTAAGAAAAATGGGTCTAAAAATATTTGCATTAAATGTAAGAAATATGAATGCGGAAAGTAGAGTTCACATGTAAAAAATGTATTGAAGATAAAAGTGAATAAAAATCTATAGTTTTTTTTATAAATAATTTACAGCAAAATTACATTTTATCATACCCGTCAAAAAGACGAATTTCAGTGAAAAAGAGTGTACAAGCAATGCCCGTAAATCTAGTGTTAAGCGACGAGAGTAACGAAAGAAAACTGTGGTTAAATAAAGAAACAAATGACGTCAGTGTAAAACAATTAAAGCTTGAACTGCCATGTCACATTTTTGCGCTACTAATTGCTAATTTAGTTAAAGAATTCAAAATGGCATTGAAAATGTTTAGGAAGAATGATGTTTATGATAATCAGAAATTGCCATCAATAATTGAAAGTTCATTTAAGAAAAATAATAATATTTTCTTAAGAAACCAGAATTAGCAAACAGGGCCCGAAATATATCAAAGGCAGTATTACCCACAAATAATTTTGCTGTTCCTCAAAGAAATTTTCCTAACGCCCAATATTAACAAAATTATGACAGACTAAATTCACAATTCTGTAATAATTAACTAATGAAAAGCGTAAGAGAATGATTCAAACCAATCCCGGTTATGTCGATATGAAACACTAGCCCCAATGGAAGTAGATACTCCAAATTTTTTCTTTTCAGCCTCTAATGATTGCCCTCTATAGAATTAAAATTGGAATCTAAACCTTTCAAATTTTTGTCAGACACTGGATCTACTGTTAGTTTAATAAAATCCTGTATCGTTCCAAATAGAATAATTACTTCAGACCCAATTGTACTACAGACATGCATTAAATGCTAAAATAGAATTAGCCGAAAATACAATAACATTGAACGGCGTTTTATATCAAATAAACACAAGCTATAGCAAATCCAGTAACGAAACTAACAATTATAATTACGTTAAAAAACACTGCAATTGAAGAGCTAAACATTGAGATCAAAGATAGTTAATTTAGACTCGATCACATAAACTATGAAGAACACAATCAAATAAGCTCACTTCTAAGAAAATATAACAACATATTTTACAAATACAATGATGATCTAACTTTTACTCATGAAATTAAACATAAAACTAAAACCAAACACGAGGAAGCCATGTATTCCAAATATTATCGTCATCCCGAGATACATAGGGAGGAAGTAGATCGTCAAATGCTACACAAATTTATTATCTGTCATTGCGACTCGCCATATCCATCGCCAATATGGGTGGTACCTAAGAAGTTAGACTCTTCAGGTTTAAAAAAAAGGCGTTTAGTCGTCGATTATCGTAAGATAAATGAAATCACAATCTATGGTAATTTTCCAGTACTCAATATGGAAGATATCCTAGATAAGCTTGGCAATTGTACGTATTTTACAACAATTGACCTTACCAAAGGATTTCACAAAATTGAGGTTGATCCCGCGGATAGAAAGAAAACTGCATTTTCAACGCAAGCCGTTCATTACGAATTTCTCCGTATGCCGTTCGGGCTGAAAAACGCGCCCGCAACATTCCAAAGATTAATGAACTCAGTACTAAGGAATCTCATTGGAAAATAATGTATCGTTTATTTGGATGACATTATTATCGTTGCACATCGTTGCTAGAACATATCGAATCGACCAATCAAGTCTTTAAAAAACTAGCAGATGCTAATTTAAAAGTCTAGCTTGATAAAAGTGAATTTCTCAAAAAGGGAACCGAATTTTTAGGCCACGTTGTAACTTTAGATGATATGCGTCCAAATCCACAAAAAATTAAAGCAATTATTAATTATTCCATAATGAAATCCGTAAAAAAAATTAAACAGTTATTAGGGCTCGCCGGATTTTATAGACAATTCATTAAACACTTTTCGCAAATTACTAAACTTCTTATAAATTGTATGAAAAGGGAAATAACGTCAACTACGAGGATAAAGATTACATTAATGCAGTTGAAACCATTAAAATTTTGATTACAAATGAACCAAATTTAGTATGAACGACTAAATATTTTCTATCCTAGCTTTATGGCAGGAAGTTTCTAATAAACAGCGACCATAAACCTCTTCAGTGGTTTCATAATCTTAAAGAGCCTAACTGTAAACTTCAGCGGTGGAAGGTCAGATTAAATGAAATCAATTTTCAATTAAATATATTGCAGGGAAAGAAAATTATGTTGCAGAACCGTTACCCAGAGTTTAAATAGAAAACTGCAACGCTAATGAGAAGTTTCGTCTAACATTGCTACTCTCCACTCCGCAGACGAGGAAAATTCTAACCTTTTCCTTTACACCTTTAAAAATCAAGTAAAGATTTTTCACGGAAATGAAGAAAATATAGAAATAAAAAAGGTTTTCGGTAATAACATAACTACCATTGTTTATGAACAATTAACAGAAGAAAAAATACAGGAAATTATCCAATCTTATCTAACTAATAGTAAAAATAGAACTACTGCATTATATGATATATGCCAAACGATTCAGACTTTTTAAAATTCTATTAAATTATACATATAAAATTATATTCTAAAATTATAGCAAACATATTCATTCAAACCGAAATAAACTAGTCAGAGATATAAAAATTTTAGAAAACGTTGAAGATTATACACAATTTAAAGCTATTATAAGTGAAATACATTTAGGGGGTTTGCATATAAATAAACTAGTTAGAGCTTTAAAAATCTTAGAAAACGTAGAAGATTATACACAATTTAAAACTATTCTAAATGAAATATATTTAGAGGGATTGTATCAAGGGATAGAGAAAATTGTCTAAATTTTCAAAACTAAATATCATTACCCGAGTTTACGTAAAATAAATTTCCAAAATCATCAATAATTACGAGCTATTCAATTTTTGTAAAAATGACCACATTCCAAATAAAATCCCTTTTAAAATATCACCAATTTATGAAAGGTGCTAAATATTCGTAATCGATTTTTAGCAGTGGGATAAACAATACTATCTCACATGTATTGATGTCTTTTTCCAAATTTCTGATAGCAGAGAAAGTAGTCAATCAGACTTGGTTAGAAGCAAAAAGAGTATTACTGAAAATATTCATCACCTTAGGTGCGACTTCTTAAATCTTATTTTTTTTTTTTTTTCTAACAAGCTTTCTTTATTGGATCTTTCTAAATTACTTAGAAACTAACAATAAGTAATCAAATCTTACAAACTAACTAAAATTATGTGATATTCCCTATGTTCCATCACAATTTGGTGAGTCGCGAGGTATAGCAATTTCACAGCATATTCAGTGTGTCTTTTCTTTTTAATCGACGATGCCCCGTGCTCAGCAACAATTGCCTAGCAAGGGGATTCGGATGACTGTGTAATTTTTGAATGTAGCTTCTGCAAGACATTGCAACTACCTCAGAAATTGTGGGTACATTTAAATCTCGATGGATGTTAACGTTCTTCATATACCAAGGCGCGTTTACAATAATTCGCAGACACTTGGATTGTATTCGCTGCAATTTTTCGATATTTGAGGGAGATGCGGTGCCCCAAAACTGAATACCATAAGTCCAGATTGGCTTCAGGATTGCTTTATATAATAGAACTTTGTATTCGAGATTCAACTTTGATCTTTTGTGTATCAGCCACCATAACTGATTAATTTTAAGCTTGATCTGAGTTTTCTTTGCCTCTATGTGATTTTTCCAGGTCAGCCTTCTGTCGAGGTGAATACCCAAGTACTTTGTTGAGGAACATTGTGGAACTGATTGGCCATTAATTTTAAGTGGGGGACATGTATCTGGCCTTAGCGTGAAGGTTACATGTACGCTCTTTGATTCATTGACTTTTATACGCCATTTTGCTAGCCAGATTTCGAGAGAATCGATATGAGTCTGCAGGAGTTTAGTAGCTTCTATGGGGTTAGAGCGAGAGCACTGTTATATCCAACTACCAAATAAGTAATTTAATACTTAACACTCATAAATGCAACCCTGCATTCGAATACTTTTAATTACTATTTTTATACAACTCTGTTATATATTTGAAATAAACAGTTGACATTGAAATCTCAAACGCGTTAGTCTCGAAGTTTATCACTGGCGACGAGTGTAAAAGAAAAAAAATAAATAAGTGCAAGACAATTTCGTATTTACAATTGTTCAACTCAAACGCATTGCTTTCACGCGAGTTTCGTGCCGTTTTCCGTATAAATCTAATAAAAAAAAAAAAAAAAAAAAAAAAAAAAAAAAACAAACATGCCGTGCGAAAGCGAAAGTGAAATCTTAAAACAATTGCTTAAAGAGCAACAGGAATTTTCCAGAAATGTGTTACATCAACAACAACAGTGGATGGAATCAATTCTCGCGAATAAAGCTGGTGGTGCAATTGATGCAAATCACACCATAGTGCCTGCGTTTCACAATTTTTCGAAAGAGCAGCAAACCTGGGAATCCTACCTAGAACAGCTCAATCAGCATTTTTTAGCATATTCTGTTCAGTGTGCTGAAAAGCAAAAATCATTCTTCTTGTCATGGATTGGCACAGAAAATTTTGAGCTGCTAAAAAATCTTTTCGGTAGTGTACAATTACAAGAACAATCGTTCAAAAATTTAACAGACAAATTAACGGAACATTTCCAGTCTAAGCGTCATGTAGTCGCCGCACGCTACGATTTTTTCAAGAGAGAAATGAAACCACAGCAGTCGTACAGAGAGTGGATAGCCGATCTACGCGGACTCGCAAGAGAGTGTAACTTCGTTTGTTCTGCCGAAAATTGTACTCACAATTTCGTTGACGATATGATTCGTGACCAAATAATTACTCACACGCCACACGATGCTGTGCGCTCTGCAGCCTTGCAAAAGCTACAGCCAACACTTGCCGACGTCTTGCTCATTGCGGAGTCGTACGAATCAACCACCAAAACAGTTGCAGCAATAAAAGAACAAGTGTCCGAAAAACAAATTCCAGTTAACGCTGTAAGTGCGTTTGCAAGAAAATCGCGTGTTAACAGTAACAGCAACATTGCGAAATTCAAATCATGCTCTGGCTGTGGAAACTCTCACTCAAGAGAGAGCTGCAAATTTAGGAATGCCGTGTGTAACAAATGTAACAAAATCGGACATATTGCTCCAGTGTGCATGTCAAAGCAAAAGCGAAGCAACAAAAACAATTTGAGTGACGAATATAAAAGTGAAAACAAAAAGAAAGATTATCGCCGAAAAAACCATAACATTGGCATGGTCGAAACAATTTATAATTTGACTGGTGCTGTGAAAACCGAAAGCAATAAAAATTATATTGATTTACAAATTCTAAACAAAATTGTATCTTTTCAAATGGACTCGGGTGCAACAGTTTCAATAATAAATGCGAAAACATACAAGCAACTAAATAGCCCACAGTTGCGAAATTGCTCAAAAGCATTGTTCGGTTTCGGTCAAAAAGAAATTCCAGTGCTTGGCGAACTCTGCGCGAATGTCAAGTGCGGTAAAAAAGAAAAAGAAGTTGTAATCGTTGTCGTGGATGTCGAAAATGGAAACAATTTATTCGGTTTTGACTTATTCAAAGAATTCGGTTTTGAGATTCAGCAAGTATCTAACATAACCGCAATTGAAACAAACAAAGTAAACGAACTGTGTAATAAATATTGTGATGTTTTCGAACCAGCTCTTGGTACAATCAAAAATTTTAAAGCGAGTGTTTACTTAAAGGAAAATGCACATCCGAAATTTTATAAAAGCCGACAAATTCCTTTTTCGCAAATGCCCCTATTCAAAAAAGAAGTCGAGCGACTCACAAGTGCCGGTATTTGGAAGCCAGTGAAATTTTCTCAATGGGCTTCACCTATCGTTCTAGCGCCAAAATCTGACGGCTCAATAAGAATTTGTGGAGATTTTAAACTAGCTGTTAATGCACAAATTGACATCGAGCAGTATCCACTGCCTACTCGCGAAAGTTTGTTCCACAAAATTAGTTGCGGTCAACATTTTTCCAAAATCGACCTTAAAGACGCTTACCTGCAAATGGAACTCGACGACGAATCAAAAACAATTATGGTTGTCAACACACCGCTTGGATTATTCCAATATCAACGTCTTCCTTATGGCATAGCCAGTGCTCCGGCTATATTCCAAAAATATCTCGAGCAGCTACTTCAAGGCGTAGAAGGTTGCGGAAATTACCTCGATGATATCATCATTACCGTGCCTACGTTTCACGAACACATCAGCCGCCTAGAAAAAGTGCTACAAATTTTGCAACAAAATGGCATCAAGTGCAAGCAAGAAAAGTGCTTCTTTCTACGAGACAAAATCGAGTACCTTGGTCGTCAAGTCAGCGCTAAAGGCATATTACCAGACGAGTCAGGACTCAAAGCAGTCAAAGATCTTCAGCCGCCAAAAGATTTGAAGCAAGCCGAAGCTTTCATGGGTAAGGTGAATTATTATCATAATTTTATACCCAACTATTCGCAATTAGCTGCACCGATCAACATGCTGCGCCGTAAAAATGTTAAATTTACATGGGGTTCTGCACAACAGCAAGCGTTTACAGCTCTTAAAACGCACATTCTTAATGCTACGCAGCTTGCGTATTTTCAAGAAGAGTTACCATTGGTATTGGCTACAGATGCCTCATCCTATGGTATAGGTGTCGTGCTTTCACATATTTACCCTGATGGCAGCGAAAGGCCGATTGCCTTTGCATCTAAAACCCTTGATATACATCAGCAACGATATAGTCAAATTGAGAAAGAAGGACTATCTATCATTTTCGGAGTCAAGCGTTTCCACCGATATTTATATGGAAGAAAATTTATCTTGGTTACAGACCACAAGCCGCTTGTAAGCATTTTTAATCCGAATCATCAATTGCCATCGATGTCGTCGCATCGATTACAACGCTGGGCGATTATACTCATGGCTTATCGCTATGATGTACGCTATCGCAAAACTACCGAGCATGGCAATGCTGATGCTTTATCACGTTTGCCGCTGGGCTCAGACGAGCAGTTTGACCATGAAGAAGCCTGCTTCAACATTCATGAGCTAAACACACCAATTGATGCTGAAATTATGCGTAAACATGCCGAAAGCGACAAGATTCTGCAACGCGTTCTTTTTTTCGTCCAAAACGGATGGCCTGAAAAACTAAAGCCGCAAGATGCTGATCTACAATCATTTTTTAACCATCGATTTGCTTTAACAGTTAACAACAATTTACTTTGCCTACAAACGGAGTACAATCGTGTCATCATTCCTGCCTCCCTCAAACGAAAAGTTCTTCAACTTCTTCATGATGGTCACTGGGGAGTATCCAAAATGAAGCAGCTGGCCCGACAACACGTATGGTGGGTCAATATTGACAAAGACATTGCACAACTAACTGAAAACTGCCATGTTTGTAAAGTAGCAAATCCTGCGCCTGCACGGGAATATGAAAGCTGGCCTGAAGCTAACCGCCCTTGGGAAAGGATACACATAGATTTCGCTGGTCCATTTTGCGATTCAATGTGGCTCATTTGTGTCGACGCTTTTTCTCAGTTCCCGTTCATCATTCAACTATGTACAACAACAACTGCTGATACAATATCCGCCTTATCATCAATTTTTGCCATTGAAGGTATACCTGAGACGATCGTAAGTGACAATGGTCCTCAGCTTACAGCTGATTCATTCAAAATTTTTTGCTCGCAACATGGTATCAAACATGTTACTACTGCGCCGTTTCATCCCGCTTCGAACGGTTTAGCCGAACGTTTCGTCAGAACCTTCAAGACTGCTGTTAAGAAAAACATCGATGATGGATTAAACTTAATATCTGCTGTAGTAAAATACCTTTCAACTTATCGTTTTATGCCAAACAATAATGGCAAGACACCAGCCGAACTATTGCATGGCAGACCTGTTCGTACCCTTTTGACTCAACTATTAGAATCACCGAAACAATCCGACAAATCTCCAAAAAGCAAGCAGAAGTTCGAGTTAAACCAACCTGTCTTTGCTCGAAACTATGCAAGAGGAGTAAAATGGGTAAAAGGAGTTATTGTGCGACAACTGGGTAAAATGGTTTATCTGGTTCACACAACTAATGGCTACTACAAGCGACACGCTAATCAGCTGAAAACTAGATGCAGTTCAGACTTAAATTCTACGCAATCACCAACTGATATCGATTTTTCATTTATACCAAACACCGACAATTCGACACCAGTTTCAAGTAACCAACCAGCACAATCACCGATTGTAGAGACTTCAACCGAAGAGAGAACGTCAGCCGAGGTTCCCCAACTTCGAAAGAGTACACGTATTCGGAAAGAAGTTA
This sequence comes from Megamerina dolium, assembly GCA_963854835.1. Lineage (NCBI taxonomy): Eukaryota > Metazoa > Arthropoda > Insecta > Diptera > Megamerinidae > Megamerina > Megamerina dolium. Next base: position 55,764,504 of record OY978525.1, on the reverse strand, counting down.
ACCGATATGGAACCGCCGACTTTAGAAAAACTTAAGTATCATTTTTGCATTATTTTCAAACATTATTTACTTTTAACTTTTCATTGCATTCATGAATTCATTTAACTTAATTTACGTTTTGTTTTGTTAATTGTCTTAAAATAAGGGTGGAGAAGTGTTATATCCAACTACCAAATAAGTAATTTAATACTTAACACTCATAAATGCAACCCTGCATTCGAATACTTTTAATTACTATTTTTATACAACTCTGTTATGTAATAAGCTTTAATATTTAAAATAAACAGTTGACATTGAAATCTCAAACGCGTTAGTCTCGAAGTTTATCAAGCACAATATTGCCGTATCATCTGCAAAGGTCGATATAAATGTATGGTTATTGCTGGGCATATCTGTAGTGTATAAGAGATACAGTAAGGGGCCCAAAACGCTTCCTTGAGGAACGCCAGCGTGAATATCCAATGGATTTGTTGTGTAATCCTTGTGATGTACGAGAAATTGTCTTTTCGTGAGGTAGCTACTAAGCAATGAGGAGACATTTGCAGGCAGTAATAGTTTGAGTTTGTAAATAAGGCCATCGTGCCATACTTTATCGAAAGCTTGAGTGATATCAAGAAAGACAGCTGAGCAATATTTTTTTTCTTCAAAAGTGTTCCTTATCAGAGTTACAATGCGGTGGACTTGTTCTATTGTGCCGTGCTGTTTTCTAAATCCAAACTGATGTTGAGGAATCAGTTGGTTGAGATTAATAAATGGAGTTATATTCATGACAAGTAGCTTTTCGAATATTTTAGAAAGTAGAGGCAGGAGGCTGATAGGTCTATACGATGCAACTTTTGTAGGGTATTTTCCTGGTTTTGCTATCATAATAATTTTTGAAGTTTTCCAGCATTTGGGATAGTGTTTAATACGAAGGATAGCATTGAAAATGTGCATGAGATGAATTAATGAAGCCGGAGGTAGCTCTTTTATCATTTTACCGGTAATTTTATCTGGACCAGGTGATTTTTTTGGGTTTAAATCTTTATAAATTGCTTTGAATATGTCCCTTTTTTTAAATTTGAGCGTTATTGAGCAAGGTTGAGAAGTTAATTTTGGTAATGAGGACTGTGAAGAGGGTGGATTGGGTGTAAACACACTTTTTAGGTGGTTTGCAAAAGCCAAACCCTTCTCACAGTTGCTTCTAGCCCAATTACCGTCACTCAAACGGATGGGGGAATCAGTGAGAATTGGCCGATTTGAGTTTTTTGCTGATTTCCACAAAGAGTAGTCTGACGCTTCACCAGGTGTTAATTTCGCTATGTGCTCTTCTAAGTCTTTGTTGTTTTTATTTTTTAAGGCTTGCTTTAACTTTCGAGTGCAGTGCTGTAGCTGTGTTTTCAGATTCGGTGATCTGAATTCTTGCCATTGTCTTCGGAGTCTTCTTTTCGGTCTTACTAGCAATTCAATATCGACTGGTGTGTATGGGCTATAGTTTGATTGCTTGCATACCTTTGTGGCTGAGCTGAGAGCTAATGAGAGCAGCTGGTTGAATTTTTCGAGTGCTGAGTCTACATCGTGTCCATTTCTTAATACAGTACTCAGAGGAAGATGGGAATTTATATATTTCTTGAATTTTAACCAGTCTATTTTCTTTCTAACGCAATTACCTTGGGGGCTTGGTGATTTTATAGATATTATCGTGGGTGAGTGGTCAGATGATAGATCATAATTACACTCTGTGGAGATATTTTCCATCTGCAAACCTTTGGCGACTCCAAAGTCTATGAGATCGGGTATTTTCCTCTTGTCCGTCGGCCAATATGTCGGTTGACCATTTGAAATAACATCGTAGCCATGGTTAGTGATGATTGAACATAGTCTTCTGCCTTTTGGAGTTATTAAGCGGGAGCCCCAGTGAGTGTGTTTGGCGTTGAAATCGCCAGCAACCAAGAATTTGCTACCAAGAGTTGAGAAAAATTCTTTATATTGCTGTTCGGTAATACTGTATCTTGGGGGACAGTATATCGCAGATATTACTAGCTTAGAGATGTATTCTTCCAGACATATAGATGTTGCTTGCAAGTAGACGCTACTGAAATCTTCGAGAACATGATGTTTTATTCTGCTTTTTATCAATATGGCAGTTCCTCCGCGTGCCTTACCATGCGGATGATTTGTGGTGTACAGTTTGTAATATGGTAATTGGTAGCAATTTTTGTCAGTGAAATGGGTCTCAGATATCATCATTATGTCGATTTGGCTGGATTCAAGGAATTGAATTAGCTCCAAACGGTGCTGGCTTAAGCCGTTGGCGTTCCAGTGGCATATCTTGAGACAACTCATGGTCTGGATAGCAATGTTTGGAGTAACATCATGCATTGAGTTCATGAATTGGTTCATATTCTGAATTAATGTTTGAAGCAAATGTTCAAGGGTACTTGGCTGTTGTGTGGGCAGTGAGTGTTTCTGCTCATTATTTACATTGCTTTGGTGGTGTGGGTTTTGTTTTAACACGCTAGCGTATGAATTGGTTTGATTCTTGTTTGGGATTGCAGAGAAGAATTGTGTTGCATCAATATTTTGTCTCTTACTTGAGTTGGCTATCTGAGTTTGCTCAACTGGTTTTAGAGGTTGATTGCTAGCGGAGAAATTTAGCTTTAGGGTTGTATATCCTGGGCAACCTCTATAATTTGCGGAGTGATTACCTCCACAATTGCTGCATTTTTTCATGCTAGCATCGCCTTTAGATTTTGGGCATATGTTTGATTTATGGAGATCTCCACAAATCACACAAACAGCTGGCAGGGTACAATATGTCTTAGTATGTCCATATTCTTGGCAGTTACTGCACTGAGGAGGTCCAGTTCTCTTATGGGGTTCTTCGATTGTGATTTTGCGATGCAATAAATATCGAATTTTATATATGGGGTGTACTTCACCTTTTTTTAGGGGTTTTGTTTCAGGCTGCAGCTCAATACGATATAACGGTTGAGGTATATTGCTCTTGTTGAGAATGTTGTATACTGTTTTGGCTTGAAACCCTTCTTCCTGAAGGGCAAGTTTGATTTCGTTAATGTCAACGTTGGGTTCGACGCCTTTGAGTACAACGATTAAGCCCTTATTACTTTTTAGCTGATATGTGTAGTAATTCTTTTTTACAGCATCAAATTCCGCAATTACTTTGCGATAATGAGTTTCGCTGTAGATTTGCACTTTCGTTTCCTCAATTTGGCCTTTGCGAATAGGAACAACGTGGAAATTCTTTGGTCCTATAAGACTTGTAATTCTAGAAATCAACTTATCTGAGTTGCGTTCTCTTAAGAAAATGGGTGGGGGTTTGAAATTTTTCTTGGAGATAATAATTTCGTCACTTTCATCACCTGAAAGCAAAGCGTATCTATTTTCTGAGCTAATAGGGGCAGTGTTCTGCTTTTGAATTTTTGTTGAATTCATTTGTTTTGAATTTTGTGGACTTCTTTTGCGCTTTACTACAGTCATGTAGCGATCGATTCCAGTTTGAACAGCAACTGGTTCTTTATTAGTCATCGCACTAGTTGCTTTAACTACTGGGTCATGCACTTCAGTAGAAAGGCCGTTATTTGTTTGCTTTGATGTTGTAGCTGTTGGTGTTACAGCAGGAGAAGCGCATTGTACACTCCACGGTATAGAGGGAGATAGTATATCACGAGAGAACAAATTATTTTTTTTGTCTGTATTTATTGTTGTTGCAAATTTTGATGTAGTGTTAGAGTGAGGAATATGTACAGGCAAAAGATTTACACTGTTACTTTCACTTGTGCAGTGTGTATCAACTGTTTTTTTTTGATAATGCACTTATCGGGGGGTTTGCGCGGGTGATTGCAAATTATTGTTTACACACACATTAACAGGCGATTGCCGTTGCCGGAGAGGAGAGCGCTGAACACTCATATTATAAACAAAATGTTTGTAAACGATATTATTTTATTTATTTAATTATTTTTTTTCTAAAAAAAAAAAAAAAAAATCACCGAAATAACTCCTTGAGTTTCTTAGCGTCTTTTCGCAAAATATTAAATTTTTTTTACCGAAAACAATCACTTTTCCGACTCTATCAAACACGTCCACTCTTATTGGTGACTTTCACGGTATTGTATCTTATTATGGAGAAAAAAATACGAGTTGGTGATCTACGACATAATGGCACTATCTTTAACAAAAGTGTCATGCTGTTAATGTATGCTGATGATATTCGCATAACCGGCATAAACACGCGAGCAGTCAGTGCGGTATTCTCAGAGTTGAAAAGAGAGTCGCGTCGAATATTTTCGCAAGGTAACGTGTCTAACTGCATTAACCGAATGGGGCTTATGCAATCCTTGTTGACCTCATCGCAAGTCCACTCACTGGACGGCATATAATTTGTTCTGGGCGCTATGTGATGGCACCTTCACTTTGCAATGTAGAGGTCCTCCACGTGGCGACCACCGGGCAGCGTCTTCCTGGCACCCGCTGGGCGGCGGCTAAAGGGGGTGGCGAAAACTTCCTCGTCTAGAGGTTGTGTGTCGGGATTGGGACACACCATAGAAAAACTCTCACCCAAACCGTGCCTCGGATAAGCACTAGCTCTTTTGTTGATGACCCCCGCAAAAGAAATAAGGACCACGATTTACGGATATGCACCTGGAATATCCCGTCTCTCTATAGGGAAGGTGCCTCTATCCAGCTGGTTGATGTCCTCGAAAAGTACAAGGCTGACATCACCGCTCTTCAGGAAATGCGATGGACTGGACAGGGTTGCTCTAAAAGAGCATCCTGTGATATTACAGTTGCCATGCGGAGAGGCACAGACTCGGATGTGGATTTGTTGTCAGTAAGAGACTACGACATCTTGTCTAAAAGTTCACCAGCTGACAACAATCCGCATTAAGGCAATATTGTTTAACATCAGCCTAATATGCAACCAAAGAGAACTTATTTCAGCGCCAAGAAGAAGTTGATGACCGCTGCCCCCGCCACGACATCAGAATGCCAGAGTGGGAAGGTACCTTTGGTTCAACTGTCGGAAAAATTCAGCCTCCACCTGAACACCTCCGATAACGGAATGAGGCTGATCGACTTCGCCGCAGCACGATACATAGTAATTAGTAGTACCAGATATTAGCATCTCGACATCCATAAAGCTACGTGGCTGTCTCTAGATCAACGAACGAAAAACCAAATTGATCACATGATGATTGACGGCAGACATGCTTCCAGTGTGATAGACGTTAACCCTTGCCATATAACGTCGTTTTTCGCACCTCTTCTGTGTAACGTCGGGTCACTTGTGTCCGGCTCTTAAAAATGTACGTAAAAGTGCTAAAAAAAATTTGAAAAAATTCACGAAACTTTATTGAGGATTCTATTTTAAGAATCAATCGCTATATTAGCGATGTTTAAATTTGTTTAAACAATATAACTGTTTAAACAAACAAAAACGTGGAAAATGGACATTTTTTTCAAAAAATCATAACTGGTAAAAACCAATATTTTTTAAATTTTCAAACGGGAAATTAAAGCTTAAGAACAGTACGTTGAAGAAACAAATATTGGAAATATGTACAATTAGACAGGATACTTAAGTTTTGAACATCAAAATCGCATTTTTTCGAAGATACATAAATATGTCAAATTCACAATAAAACAAACAATGTATTTATTTTATTCAATTTTATTCATACAAATGACATCAAATATACTAATTAATAAAAGAAATGTTAAAAAAAAAACATAAAAATAAAAAATTGTGGTAAAATTATTGTGCACATTCCAAACATAACTTATATCTGTGATCTTCACACGCACGGCATTTGGCACATCATAGAAATGTCTTTTTATCTGTCTTAGAACTACAAAAATGACAACTAAAAATTTGTCAATTCCACATGAAAAACATGAATTTCTAGTGAAAATCCATCAAAATAAAGGAAGAACCAATTTACTCACCTCCGGCGTTTGATCAACGTACTGTGTAACGTCGGGTCACTTGTGCACTTTTCAAATTTCACCTGGCTCCCACAACGGCTGTTTACGCACTAAACTGTCGGTCCTTGGGGAGCTAGTAGCTTTCCAGTGTACAATTTTTTCCAGCCTAGTTTGGCCCCGCCCCTTCCGCCCCCCTTAAAGCTACAAGTTATAGTCAGTTTCGACAGGGCACAAGTGACCCGACGTTACACGTTAAGGGTTAAACAGGTGCTAATTTGGACTATGTAAACAATTGAATTAAAGTCGAACCCTCACTTGAGAAACGAAAACCACAATCTACAAGTCTCTCATCATGCCTACCCTACATATGGCGCCGAACCTTGGACAGTTTCCACCTCAGATGAGAGAATGCTCGGAGTTTTGAAGAGAAAAATCATACGCAAGAACTTTAGACCTATTTGCGTTGGTGGCGCATTAAAATTCAGCGGCTGCGATGGCTAGGTCATGTCGAGCGAATGGAAGAACACGCTAGGGCTAAGAAGGTGTTATATTCGGAAGCCGCTGGTGGACGACGCAGAAGAGGAAGACCTAACCCCCGGTGGAAAGATCAAGTAATGGAGAATTTGTCAGCGCTTGGAATTTCTAACTGGCGCCAACTAGCGAAGGAAAGAGCTGGCTCGCGAAGCATGCTAGTTTCGGTGCAAATTGATTTTCGGTTGAGCAGTAGACCCACCCCCTACCGATTTGATTTGTATACATTTTGGAATTTTGACAAACAAGAACCGTAAACAGTAAAAAAAATAGACCTGAAAAATGTAAACTGAACTACATTTTTAATGTATTTTTTTTACACTAGCCACTTTCTTTTTAACACAAAAAGATTGTTTGTGTCTATAGCGTCTATACCTCACACCAATAGAAAATACAACATACATGGTAGTCGTTACTCCCAAATGTATTAAGATTACGAAAAATACAAAAAATAGCAAAGGTCATATAGGGTTAGGGGCCGTTTTCTCAACTGTCTTGTAGCGTTATCGAACCGATAAATGTTAACGAGCGCATTTGCTGCCTGTTGAAGATAATGATAATCGATGCACAGCTACCACAGCTTATAAGTTCCATAACGCCTGTAAGCGGTATCAAATCGATATATTTTAGCTGTGTATTTGTTGCTATAATTTTTAACAGGCAGCAAATGCACCGATTAACTTTATCGCTTCGATAACGCTATCAGACAGTTGAGAAAACTGCCGCAAGTGAAATAGGTTACTATGGTTCTGAAAGCATGTAAAACCTTTTAATATTCAACCATTTGACGGCTACAAAATTTATGCCCGACTGGAAATTTTTCTTCGATTTGTTTACGAAATTGTGGTTTTATTGAAAAAAAAAATAAAAATGAGTAGTAGTTTAATGGAATAATGTAAAAATCAAATAACCCAGAATGGAGGAAGGTAAGTAATGTTTTTATGCAGAGGAACTTAAAGCCATTTCTGAGGTACTTCAAGTCCGACGCTCCGAGGCATACCGTCGTCAAAATTGTCACTGCAATAAAACACCTGATGTCAATTTTTGCAATATATTGTAGCCCAAAAATATATCAACCGTTGAACAGTCGACATCATATACACTCAAGATTTTACTGCGTTCCTACTTGTGACGGAATGTCAACTAGAGTGTGTAAAAGTGTTTAAAATAAGTTGTTCAAGTAAGTGATGGAAGAATAACCACTCTGTTAAGTAGAAAATTTACTGTGCACCACAAGATCAAAGAGTAAAGCACTCGTCAAAACCAATGAAATGAATGAATGAATGAAACGAATGGAAAATTCCAAGGTGTAATAGAGTTCATAAACAAATTTCCGCGATACGATTTCCATTATACATTGCACAAAACCCAGAACTGACAGTATATATGCTCGGATTTAATTATTATTAAAATGAACTCTTTATTTTGTACAACTTCAGCACCAGTGTCTGATTATATGTATATTCTGAAAAACTTAAATCTATCTTTTCATGCTTCCATTAGTGATTCCTGTAAGAAGTGTGACCAGATGGAAGTATAGATAAAAGCCTCTAGTTCTCAAGTAGAAAAAAATTCAAACTTAGAAAACTGATCAACTGTCGAAAGCTGAGTCAACTATGTCAAATCTATGAGGAAATAAATAATTTGCCAAGGAAAATGGAGATATTACTATCCATGTATTTGATATAATGAAAACTCTACCTACACCAGTAGTTTCAACAGGAGTTTGTTCTACTAAAGACAGATATGGACCCACTCTCTTGGCATACATGATACAATTACAGACAATATTATATGTGTGTTTGGAATGACACAATTGGCACTAAACCCCTCAAGAAATTGGATTATGTCTTTTCAAAATACATCAAAGAAAATGTGCATACTAAAAACCTATACTCTATATTCTGAACAATGTAGCGACAGAACAGGAATATGAAAATGGTGGCGTTAGAAATAAATAAACTTTTCAGGGTTGTCTTCGATAAAGACGAAAACGCAAGCCAGAGGGCTGAAAATGTGAACAGTGTTTATGGTCCTGATACTGTAACAGCCAATCACGTGCAATTTTGGTTTCGTCGAGTCCGTTCCGGTAATTTTGATGTCAAAGATGCACCACGCCCTGGAAGGCCAATTGTCGAAATATCGATAAAATAATGGAAATCGTCGAGTCTGACCGTCATGTAAGCACTGTTTCTATTGCCCAGGAGCTAAACATTGTACAAAAAACAGTTTGTAACCATTTAAATAAGGCTGGGTGCAAAAAGAAGTTCGATGTATAGGTGCTACACGAGTTAACGCAAAAAACCTCATAGACCGAGTTTCCATCTGCGATTTGCTACAGAATAGCAACAAAATCGATCAATTTCTGAAGCGGATGGTTACTGGTGATAAAAAGTGGGTCACTTAAGACAACGTCTAGCGAAAACGGTCGTGGTCGAATCGCGGTGAGCCGGCGCAAACGGTGGCCAAGCCAGGATTGACGGTCAGGAAGGTTTTGCTGTGTGTTTGGTGAGATTGGCAGGGAATCATCTACTATGAGCTGCTCCCCTACAGCCAAACTCTTAATTCGGACCTGTACTGGCAACAAGGAACGCCAGGCTACACACATCGATAGTGACTCGCCAGAAGCTCCGGGGGCTCGGTTGGGAGGTTCTTATGCATCCACCTTATAGTCCGGACCTGGCATCGAGTGATTACTACCTGTTGCTGTCTATGGCAAATGATTTTGCTGGTGAAAAATTCGCCTCAAGAGAAGCTTGTGAAAATCGACTGTCCCAGTTTTTTGCCAATAGGGACGAGCGTTTCTATGAGAGTGGCATTATGAAATTAACTTCAAAATGGCAACAAGTTATCGAACAAAACGGTGCATATCTGACATAAATCGGATTATTCTAACTATGCTAAATAAAACCTTCAATTTAATGTAGAAATAATGCATTTGTCTTTAATAGACCTTATATCTTCAACTCTTTATTTATTTATTTATTTAATTATTCATCCACCACAACAACAAGTTCTTTGGTTTCACGATTAAACATTGAAAGTGTATTATTCTCTGAAAAAAGTAATAATACAGAAATATGCAAATAAAAAGTAAAATTATATTTTTGACATTTAAACAAACTTAAAAAGTAATTTTAATTATTTACTATTGGCTACTAGAATTAAAAAGCAATCGGTTGCTGGTTTCTTTTTTTAATTCTTTGATGAATTTATACATTATGGTATACGATTAAATAAATTGTTGCATATAATTGGCACAAAAGAAGTGTTGCAGTTATTATTGACAGAATACAATGATCGAAAAGGTTGATTCGAGAAGAATTAAACGTTCACAAAATAAAAACGTAACAATTGGTGGCAGAAGTGGGATTCTCTTAAGATTGTAAAATTGACAAACAAAGTGGACTAGCTTATAAAACTCTTGGTTGAGATGAATCTATCGTTATTAGGTGCAAAAGCAGAACTGCTGGTGAGGCCAAAGCAAGCCATGGAGTCTAAGGGTATTAATGTAGAAGAACATGAGTTCTTTCAGGATGGCGAGTTATATGCAGTTGTACACCCTGAGAGAGAGAGCAAGATGGATTCGGGTGGTTAACTCATAGAATTCATGAAAACCATGATGTAACAGCTACAAGAAAATTCGTCTCGAATTAACAACAAGCTGCAGGAAACATCAAGTGAAATATCAACTCGCCAAGAAAACTTTATGGAAGAATTCCTGAAAGCAATAGACTACAGACTAAGACTATTCGGCACGCCAAAAGGGCATTATTAGTGAATGAAAATTCAAGAAGGTTCGGCTTGCCAAGAACAAGTCATCGAAAATCTACAATTAGGAATTGAACTCAGATTTAAAGAAATTTCTGGTGCCATTAATGAAATAGTCACGGATCTGAAGGAAGATTTAGACAACTTGGAAGATAAGTTCGAGAAATTAGACCACGAAATAAATCAACTGAAAATAAATGGACCATCAGTATTTAGAGAATCAAGTTCAATTACGCTTAGGCCACTAACATTTGATGGAACCACGCCATTAAACATCTTCAAGCTTCGGTTCGAGACAACAGCTTCGAAGAATTAATGGGACGATAGCCACAAGACTGCTGCTTTAATAGTCGCGTTAAAAGGTAATGCATCAGAAGTCTTGCAGATGGTTTCAGAGAAAGATCGGGACAGCTACCAATCACTCCAGTGCAAATATGGAAACGAATATAAGGGTCAATTGCATCGAGTTAGCTTAGCGTTCTCCGTTATTTTGTAAGAATTCATCGAGAAAATAAAAATAGAGGCAGTCATCAACAGAATACGTAATAGAACTAAGTGTGCCCTATTCATAGCACCAAGGAGTACATATGTCGAAACAGTCAGTAGTGCTTTAACGTATGAAGCCACAGTTTAATGTGTCGATCAATTCCACGAATACGCCACCTAGAAGCAGAAACATCAGATCTGGTTGAAGCACTGCTTCAGGCAGTGAAATCAGTAGTGCAGCCTGAACCAAGGCAAACAGTCGACGTGAAAATAATTTTGCAGGAAATGCTTAATATGCGATAAGCGATGATACGTGTCGCGTGATAGTCATCAATCGATTTCAATGCTTAAAGCAAGCACAAGGAATCAACGCAAATTTACTGGTAAGAGCTTCATATGCGACAAAATAGGGCATATCACGCGTCGTTTCTGCCTACGACGCAAGCAGATAGGATCGAGTTCTCTAGGGCAGCGTGATGCAAGCCTCGTGATGCCGTGTGATGCAAGCCTCGTAATAATGCTAATACTTCATCTCATCCTATTTGCACCACAGATAGCAAACATTCTTCTCGGGTAAGAAACAAGAAACACATTGTCAACCTACGTCTTACGAATGGCTTTCCGGAAGAGTCATGGACCACCGAACGATTTCTAGAAAATTAATGGAATGACCCAGATCTCTCAAAGATTATGATGTATTAAGAGTAGGGCGTACATCCAGAGTGGCAAGAAATGTCTAAAGAAAGTCCAATAGTAAAGGCATACTGGGGGCAATGGCAAAGCTCGGACTTGCGAAATGGATTTCTATTCCGAGCATGGGAAAGTGAAGATGAAAAAATCACGAATGATATTCTAGTGATACCCAAGGCAAGAACAAACGAAGTGGTAGCTGATTAACACAATGCTTCCAGTCGTGGGCATTTGGGATTCACCAAAACCCATTTTATTGGGTTGGATGTCATGATAATGTCGCTGATTGGATTCGGAAGTGTGAGCAATATGCAATTGCCAAAGGCCCAAATAAGAAATGGCGAGGTAAAATGTACCAATACACCATGGCCTCATTTGATCGAATTTCCATGGATATTGCTGGACCATTTCCTACAAGCAACGCAAGCAACAATTATGTTCTGGTGGTTATAGATTATATCAGCTCATGGCTTGAAATCAAGAAGTTAGTACAGTTAGAGTTACACTCAGACCAAGGACGAAATTTCTAATGAGTTGTATTCCAGGAGATGCGCGGTATGTTGGGTATGCACAAAACTCGTACAACATCTTTGCATCCACAATCTGAAGGAGAACTTTTAATGCTTCATAATCCACAACGAAAGAAGGGCCTGTCTCCTAAAGTACAGCCTCATTGGGAAGGACCATATGAGATTATAGCAAAGATTATTGACGTAGTGTATCACATTCAACGTGCCTGGAATAAAAGAAGAAAGTTTAAAGTAGTGCACTTGGAGCGATTTGCCCTATATCAGGGGAAAGCATTGGAACTTGTTCGGCACGAACAAAGTTGAGAGGAGGGCAGTGTAACGAGTAACGGTGGTTATTCACCAGCAGTTGTGGAAAGCACGAATAATGGTAGAATCCCAACGAATATCGAGAAAAAAAATTGGAGATAACCAGAACAATCCAACGAGTAAAAAAGAGAAGATACTCGATTACTCGATTAAAGAAAGATTCAGCAGTGTTGCTACAGAGTATATGTTAATAGGGCGAGTTTCTGACACATGGATCAATTCAATTTAGAAAGAGTTAAACGTTCACAAAAAAAAAACGATTTTAATATATTACAACTACTTTTCAACTATCTTTCATACCTTTCTATTAGACAATTTTAAGTTGAAAAGGTATGTGAAAAGACAACACTGATGAATAGCTAAACTGGCCCGAGAGTAAAGCAATAACAACAATAGATGGTGAGCTCACGAATAGAATGCGTGTGGGAAAATACATATAGAAAAATAAAATTTCCTGAGCGGGAAAGTCTGTTTCCGTTCTTTAGGACTCTCTGCTTGAATCTTTAAGAATATAAGAAACAATTAACCAAAAACAAGAATTAGACAACACTAAAAAATGTACGCCGCAACCATAGCTGCAGTAGGCGCGGTGTATATTAGAGCGATACAGTACGCCATACGATATGAGAGTGATATGGTCTTTGCCTGTTCCAAAAGGAACGTTAAGTAAAGCAAAACAAATCTTTAATTTTCATCTTTCCAGAGATCGTAAACGTGATGAATACGTTTTTGGTATGTTAATATCAAAATTTTGTTTTTTTAAGAGGTCAATGTGTTGTACAATTTTATCCGCTTTCTGGAAAGAAAATTACAAGATATTTCCAATTTTGCCAACGTTCAAGCTGTTCCACCAATGGAAATGTACGTTAGTGGAAACCTTTGTAAATTCACAAGCAGTACGTTTACGAAATACATACACTATTAAAACACTTTTTCAAACGGTAGGAGCAATTCCAATACAGTGGAGATATGTTATTATAATTATAATTATTTTTTCAAATTAATTTCATGTTTATATATTGTATAGTGAATCTGTACAAACATGTTACATATAATACAGCACACAAATTTATTCCTTTTCATTTTAATTCATTAAATATAATAAATAAAAGATCAAGAAAAAAATAAAAATTACGGCAAAATAAAGGATAATCAAAAATAATTACATTATTATTATTATTATTATTATTATTATTATTATTATTGATTTTTTAATGGTAAATTAATATGACTATTTCTAATTTTATTGATAACTAATCAATGCCGTAGCTCAGTGGTTAGCGCGTTGGCCTTCTGATCTTTATGTCGTGGGTTTAATCCCCGTCTGTGACAACTTTAATATCGAAGTGATTTTTCTTTTGAACAACTGTAATAATTTGCCATGACAACGCTTTTAAAAGAGCTCTGTGACAAAGCTCAGAAAAACTGATGTCGCAAGAGTTATGCCGTTCGAAACGGGTCAAAAATTTGACGCGCACGGCAATACTGGAAGAGGAACAGGCGCATTAAGAACATCAACGAACGTATTAGAAATAATGCTTCACCTAATTCTCCGAATCTCTTCTGCATGCAATATGCGGCCAAAATGCACATCAGATTAAAAACAGCACATCAATGGTCTCAACATCAAAACGGTCAAAAAACTGATATAGGGGAACTGGACTACACCACACCAACATTGAGAGATTCACCACTCATATACCAGATAGGAGAGAATGGGAAGAGGGACCTCCCAAATATTTACATAAATTCAACCTGACCTTCACTGAGGGCTCGAAATTGTATGGGACAGTTTGCGGAAGGAATACTCAGATACCCTAGGAATTAATCACCCCTTTAGGCTGCCTAATCACTGCAATGTCCTCGAAGTATATCTTAAGGCTACAGACGTAGCCCTCTCTGTAGTTAAAGAAAATAAAACATCCATGAGAGATATTGGGATTATCTCCGACAGACTCCGAAGATAGATTAATATAATCTGGAACTCGTAGGAGAAAATTAAAATTTAGATTTTTTTCAATTTGTACAAAAAATAGACGACCGAGAAAGCGCACGCAAACAATAGGAAGAAGTTGGTCTTATGGTTCATGAATGGAATATTTGTTATTTTGTTTGTTGTCTAATATGAAATGGTACGATGAGAAATGGAAATTCAATCGATTTTTTTCTGTGTATAGGCTTTTTATTTTGTAGTATGCAAAGTATGCACCTGTACTACCGATACACTTTTGCCATTTCAGCGGAAGCTCATTTATCATCCCTCTGCTAGAGAAGCCTGGTTTACGGGAATCGATAAACTGCTGGAAGGCAATTTTGACAGCCTCTTCGGAATTAAACCTTTTCCCTACCAGGAAGTTGTCCGAATTCCGAAAGAAGTTGTAATCGGTGGGTGCAAGGTCGGGTGAATATGGAAAGTTTCCATATACAACTCCTGTAGCTTTGCCATAGTCATTCGTGAATGTGTGGTTGTGCGTTATCGTGCAAGAAGATTGGCGTTGATCGGTCGAGCAATCTCAGCTGTTTAATGAGAAGATTCCGTATCATTTTGTCCAGTTGCATGCAGTAGACATTCGCCGTGATCGATTCGCCCGGTTTCATGAAACTGTGGTGGATTACACCGCCTCCAGACCACCAAACGGTCACATAACTTCACGGAGTGAAGTTATGTTACCGTGTGAAGTAACGATGTTATCTATAGTACGAGTACTACAAGTATGATTATTTACCCATATTGTACATTATACTTTTATGGGTTTCCATGGCAGGCCCTGATGCTTTGTATTGCTGCATTACAACGCAGCCTATTTGTATTAATTACCGTTATTGTCATGTTATCTTAACTATTGTATTTTTGCTTATCTGGTAATGTATGTATTATAATGTAAAAAGGCAAAATTAATATTTTGAGTATTCTCAAATACTTTACTTTCACTTGCTAATGTTGACAATGTGATAAATCATGGGAAATTTAACTAATAAATGTACTTAATCAATAAAACTTCGACAACCAATTTTTTGTTTTCCGAGAATCTTTTCGACAAACCGTCATATTATAGTATTATAAAAAACGAATTTACAAATGTAATTCATATTTTTAATTTAGTTTTTAAATTGAATAAGTAGTTTTCTGCAATACACCATACGTAAAATGAAATAGTGTGAGTGTGCCCACCGCCGATATATACTTACTTTTTAATGTGGCAATCACAACCTAAAATCGATTTAGGTCGAAAAAGTTTTAATTTGAAGAATTTTTTTATATGGTGGGTCAAAGCAAAACATCTAATGCTGAATATGTCTTGACTGGCTTCTCTAATCATTTCTAATACTAAACATTCATTGATGAACCACGGCTGGCTTCACCAGTTCGCTTTCGTTTGCGAAAAAATTCCTTTATACCCCAAATAATTAAATATAGCACACACAAGCACATATTTGAATTAAGTTGCAACAATATCAGGTAAAAATCACAGAGAGAAGTTATGTAAAGTCTCCGAATGGATTCGTTCGACAGAGGGAAAAGAATATATAGCATCATTGCAGAACGGTAACACAATGGACCAATTTTGGACTAAGTGCGCACCCCTTTGTGGGCGGCCGCATAACCTAACCTTACCTATATAAAGTATCATGAATGAAGCAGAAATAAAAAAAAACACAAGAGAAGGAGCATTAGTAAAGAACAAAACCAAACACCCGATTTTGACTCTTGTTGACATTATACGCCGAAGCCAAAGGAAGGATTTTTCTAAATTCTTTACCTACTATTATTACAACATGTTGTACTTAAAGTAAAATTAGGGTTATCATTTATACACTCGTTTTCATATACATCCCTGTGCTAACCTTGTTTTGTTGTGAGGGTTGTTTTAGCACTTAATTATCATTACCTAAAGCAAACTTAATTAACTGGTTGGTCAAGACATAGTATAACCGAGGAGGATTTCGACATTCACTTCAGCAACAGCGGGCGCCAGAAAGACGTGGTCGCCATGTGGAGGATCCCTGTTAAAAACGAAAGCGACATTACAAACTGATGTTGGGGAATCAGTTGGTTGAGATTAATAAATGGAGTTATATTCATGACAAGTAGCTTTTCGAATACTTTAGAGAGTAGAGGCAGGGTGCTGATAGGTCTGTACGATGCAACTTTTGTAGGGTCTTTTCCTGGTTTTGCTATCATAATAATTTTTGGAGTTTTCAAGCATTTGGGATAGTGTTTACTACGAAGGATAGCTTTGAAAATGTGCATGAGATGAATTACTGAAGCCGGATGTAGCTCTTTTATCATTTTACCGGTAATTTTATCTGGACCAGGCGATTTTTTGGGTTTAAATCTTTATAAATTCCTTTGAATATGTCCTTTTATTAATTTTGAGCGTTATTGAGCAAGGTTAAGAAGTTAATTTTGGTAATGAGGACTGTGAAGAGGGTGGATTGGGTGTAAACACAATTATTAGGTGGTCTGTAAAAGCCAAACCCTTCTCACAGTTACTTCTAGCCCAATTACCGTCACTCAAACGTATGCGGGAATCAGTGAGAATTGGCCGATTTGAGTTTTTTGCTGATTTCCACAAGGAGAAGTCTGACGCTTCACCAGGTGTTAATTTGGCTATGTGATCTTCCAACTCTTTGTTGTTTTTATTTTTTAGGGCTTGCTTTAACTTTCGAGTGCAGTGCTGCAGCTGTGTTTTCAGATTCGGTGATCTGAATTCTTGCCATGAATTCGTGTCCATTTCTTAATACAGTACTTAGAGGAAGATGGGAATTTACATATTTCTGAATTTCAACCAGTCTATTTTCTTTCTAACGCCCTTGGAGGCTTGGTGATTTTATAGATATTACCGTGGGTCAGTGATCAGATGATAGATCATAATTACACTCTGTGGATATATTTTCCATCTGCAAACCTTCGGCGACTTCAAATTCTATGAGATCGGGTATCTTCCTCTTGTCCGTCGGCCAATATATCAGTTGACCATTTGAGATTACATCGTAGCCATGGTTAGTAATGATTGAGCATAGTCTTCTGCCTTTGAAGTTATTAAGCGGGAGCCCCAGTGAGTGTGTTTGGCGTTGAAATCGCCAGCAACCAAGAATTTGCTACCAAGAGTTGAGAAAAATTCTTTATATTGCTGTTCGGTAATACTGTATCTTGGGGGACAGTATATCGCAGATATTATTATCTTAGAGATGTACTCTTCCAGGCATATAGATGTTGCTTGCAAGTAGACTCTACTGAAATCTTCGAGAACATGATGTTTTATTCTGCTTTTTATCAATATGGCAGTTCCTCCGCGTGCCTTACCATGCGGATGATTTGTGGTGTACAGTTTGTAATGTGGTATTCGGTAGCAATTTTTGTCAGTGAAATGGGTTGGATTCAAGGAATTGAATTAGCTCCAAACGGTGCTGGCTTAAGCCGTTGTCGTTCCAGTGGCATATCTTGAGACAACTCTTGGTATTTATGGACTGGATAGTAATGTTTGGAGTAACATCGATTGATTTTTCATAATTTCTTGCATCATTGTTTGCATTGAATTCATGAATTGGTTCATGTTCTGGATTAGTGTTTGAAGCAAATGTTCAAGCATACTTGGCTGTTGGGTGGGCAGTGAGTGCTTCTGCTCATTATTTACATTGCTTTGTTGGTGTGGATTTTGTTTTAACATGCTAGCGTATGAATTGGTTTGATTCTTGTTTGGGATTGCAGAGAAGAATTGTGTTGCATCAATATTTTGTCTCTTACTTGAGTTGGCTATATGAGTTTGCTCAACTGGTTTTAGAGGTTGTTTGATAGCGGAGAAATTTAGCTTTAGGGTTGTATATACGGGGCAACCTCTATAATTTGCGGTGTGATTACCTCCACAATTGCTGCATTTTTTCATGCTAGCATCCCCTTTAGATTTTGGGCATATGTTTGATTTATGAAGACCTCCACAAATCACACCACAAACAGCTGTCAGGGTACAATATTTCTTAGTATGTCCATATTCTTGACAGTTGCTACACTGATGAGGTCCAGTTCTCTTATGGAGTTCTTCGATTGTGATTTTACGATGCAATAAATATCGAATTTTATATATGGGGTGTACTTCATTTTTTTAGTGTTTTTATTTCAGGTTGAAGCTCAATGCGATATAACGGTTGAGGTATATTGAATACTGTTTTGGCTTGAAACCCTTCTTCCTGAAGCGCGAGTTTGATTTCGTTAATATCAACGTTGGGTTCGACGCCTTTGAGTACAACGTTTAAGCCCTTAGTACTTGACTGTGTGAGGGAGTTTTTATGCCGGTGGGCCTGACCTGTCGGTTCTAATTCCAGTCGGTGGAAGTATGATCCTGCCGCTGTTGCTGTGACTGCTGTGGATTGCACTTGGTGCACAAATAAACACTTATGTTTTTCTTATTTCTTTGGTCAATGTTTGTACAAACTTTTTTATTTAAATTTAAATTTGACTAATATATGTTGCTTTTTGATTACTTCACTTTGGCTTGAGAAAATGGAAAATATAATATCTTAACTAGCACTGCACTGACGGTCTCACTACGAAGGTAATTTTATGATTAAGAAAAAATTAATACGAGGTTTAGCTCCAAAACCAAGAGGAGGTAAAAGAGAGAGAAAGAGAGAGGATATGAGAAATACCACGAAATAAACAATATTGAGCGGAATGGGAAGAGTTGGGAAAAATTGATGATGCAAGATCGTTATTCAACCCATTCCCTCAATTCAGAACACAGTGTAGTACGTTTTGGCGTAGACATTCCGCCCCTTGCAGGAACACTGCAATGGAGATGCAAAGCCTACACCAAACAGAGAAAGAGAGAATATAATAAATTTAAAATAAGCCGAAATAAATAACAATATTAAAACTACTAAATACAAATGTAAATTAAAACGAATTCAGTTAACTTAAAATAGCGTTAAGAATAATAGTAATAATGAGAGCAACCTTAAAAACTAATTCAAAATTAATTTATAACAAGAAGAAAAGTAACTTATAAATTGTATTGAATAATGTAAATATCCAGATAGGAGAATATAAAATAATTCGAAACAAATTCATGTTGATGGCAAGGGCGGCATGATGGTGGATGAAGGAGGGAAACCGAGGTGAGTCTGATTGCCAAATAAAAAATTCATGGGAAACAACTGTCCCATGGACGGAGCGGCGCGTTGTATTGGAACAATGTTCACAGGAACAACTTGCGGTGCAGGTGTTGCCTGGTTACACGTGCATGGTTTCGATGGTGCAGGAGTGGGAGGGTCAGGTTGACGCTGATTTACTCTCTTTTTGGCGCGTTTGGCCCGTTTGTCCCGTTTGTCCCGTTTCGATACGTTGTCCACCCTTCCGTGGAGCAACGTGTGATGTTTTCCACCACAATGATGGCATCACACCGCGCTTGTACATCGCTGAACCTCGTGGCTATATGCCAAGCAATTAAGGCAATATCGATGACGGACAACTGCTTCCCAATGACATTGAAAGAAACCGTGTCCATAAGCGTAACGGATGATCGCGATTACATACACGGCAGTCGCGTTGCAACTTCTGTCGTGCAACATTGTCGCGGAAACCACGAGGTTGACGAGCAGGACTTTCTCGGCCCGTCACTCTCTTCTTCGGAGGCATATTGTCTGGCGCAATAATAATAATAAAAAAACAAAGAAAGGGATTAGAATGCTGGAATACTAAATAAAGGGAAATGGATTAGGGATAGCCATCGAAAGTCCGTTAAATTGTACTACGGGTTAGTGACAGAATATGATTTAAATTCGGCAATAATTGAATATAATGAGAAGCGTATAAGAATGAACTAAGAAGAATGTTGCTAGAAGCGTAAGGGGAGCTAAGTCTGATGGGTTATCAGACATGGGACTTAAGGGCCTAGAGTTGAGACATGTCTCGATACGAGAAAGTAAGGTGCTGAATTCTTCAAAGGTATATTTTGGAGTTGCGGAGAGTTTCTAGTTTCTTTAAATGAGCTTTAAAACTCTTTACACTCTTTACTCCTCCCAAAGACCACCCATGTGATGTGCCCCAGCAGGGATGAAGCGCCATTCTAGCTTCTGATGGCTATAGGAAGATTCAACACTATCGCGTAAATGACGTAGAAATTTATTATTTTTAGCTCGTAGAGCACGAGAAGCACCAACAAACGATGTTCAATTGTCAGATGCTGGGCATCCACGACGGGAAAAGAAGCGAGAGAATGCGGCAAGAAAGATAGGCGTTGTCAAATCGCTCGTTACCTCCAAATGTATAGCAAATTCGTGGCAAAACATACAAACAGGCAAACATAGCCTTTGGTTATGCGGCATGCACGGCCGATATATGTTTTAATGTCGAATGGACCAGCAAAATCGGCACCGGTCGTAGAAAAGGGTCTCGAGAGGAATGTGCGTTCGGGTGGCAGAGCAGCCATTATCTGGCTGTAGTGCTTTTGTTTTCCAAGCACACATATTTTGCACTTATGCACGGTTGTCTTTACTAAGTTTTTTAGTTTGGGGATCCAAAACTCCATACGAATTGAACGTAAGAGCAGCTGATTAGCGCTGTGCATTGAGACCAAATGAACAAACTCAACTAGCAACTGGGTTATTCGGCCACCATACGGGAGCAATATAGGGAATCTCTCACGATAAGAGAGGGCTGGGGAATGAGCTAAGCGACCGTTTATGCGCATTATTCCACGCGAGTCTATAAACGGGTTGAGCTCGAGTATGTCGCTCTTGCATGGAATCGGGGTCTTCTTCGATAATTTAGCATATTCTTGGGGATAATGTCGCATTTGACATAATATTATTAATTATTAAATAAAAACGATCTCTTCAGTCGAGATGCTGAGAGAGGCAAAGCTTTGCTGCTTGAGTGTTAAGAAAGAATCGAAAGACGTAAGAAATGACACACATTGTGAGAAAGAGAGAAGAAAAACGATCCAAAATATCATTGGATTCTTCCGATCTTACGAAGTGGGATTTTATAACCGTATTAATCAGCTCAAAGTTTACAGTGGTGCTGGGCCAATCAGGGCGTGACATTGTGAGCCAAGATGGTCCTTGTCACCATAATTCATTATTGGCAAGTTCTTTGGCAGTAGTAGCACGAGTGGCCAGATCGGCAGGATTTTCGAGAGAACAAACATGAGACCAATATGAGTTTCCAATCTTCACAACGATGGATGAAACTCGATTTGCCACAAATGTTGTCAAGTGACACAGCGACTTGTTAAGCCAAGAGAGCACTATGGTCGAATCAGTCCAGGAAAATATAGTATATTTCGGGATTCGGAGTTGTGGAATTAACACGTCTAGCACATTTGCTCCACATAATTCCAGGGTTGGCGGGTCTTTGCCGCCAACAAATGGGTACGGACTTCACCAGACGAATTATACATACGTAGGTATACTGCTGCGGCATAAGCTTTCTCCGAAGCATCGCAGAAGCCGTGAAATTGCAGATTTGAGTCGGGAGAGAAATCTACAAAACGTGGAATGTGTATGGATGCCAGATTCGGGTAATCCGACAAAAATGTCTGCCATTTGTGCAGCGTTGGTGGCTTAATAGATTCATCCCAATCGGTTTTATCTAGCCACAACTGTTGCATTAACATTTTTGCAACAATAATTTTGGGTGCCAACCATCCAGCCGGATCGAATAGTTTGGCAATCATCGATAAAACTTCACGTTTAGTGAATGAGGCCTTTGTTGAGAGGGGGCCCGGAGAAAAGAACAAGCAATCGGAACCTGCATTCCATCTAAGCCCAAGGGTTTTTGCTGTACAGGCATCAGAAATATTCAGGAATTCAGAGTCTAATGCTCTCATCAGATGCTCGTCCATTTTCTTAACTTTTTTAGTCTAGTACCGAAGCCGACTGATTACGAGCCGCGATAGCTTCGTCCAGTGTATGGGCTCCAGTGAGTAAATCATCCACGTACATTGAATGTTTCAAAATGTCGGAAGCAATCGGGTTAGCTACTTGATTTTCTTCTGCTAGTTGCAAAAGAGTTCGGATGGCCAAGTATGGTGCCCAATTCACACTGAATGTTACTGTTTGCAACTCAAAGGTTTGTAGCTCTTCATTCGGCGATTTGCGGAAACAGTTTCGTTGATATGGGGTATGCGATAGAGTCTCCATCTCAGAATTAAGACCATTAAATCGGATTGCAAAATAGGCCCAGTACATAGCACGTCGTTGAGACTACTGCCACTGCATGTACGACTAGAGGCATTAAAAACTACACGAAGTTTCGTGGTAGTGCTATCCGGTTTCACCACGCCATGGTGAGGGAGGTAATATGAAACGCTGGGCTCTAAATGAACATTTGGGATTATTTGCTTCATGCGATCTAATTCGAGGTATTCTAAGAGCACATGATCGTAGTAATTCTTAAATTGCGGGTTCCTAAGCAACCGTGCTTCATTACGAAACAACTGAGCTCTCGCCGAATTGCGAGATTCTCCTAATGGCAATTCTTCGGGAAATTGTCTCTTGAAAATCAGAAATACGACATAACGGCCACCTTCATTTTGGAATGTTGTTTTTTTGTCATTTTCCTCGCAATACAAATGTTCAGCTGATCTACAAGTTATTTTCGGGAGCTCCTCGATTTCCCAGAATCGGGAAATTTCTTTATCGAGGCTTATTTCTTTGTTGTTTGTTGTTATGTGGCCATAACACCCGAATATCGATTTAGGCCGAAAATAACATGCTTCGCCAGCCATCTCTGTTCTTCGCTAGCTGGCGCCAGTTAGAAATTCCAAGCGCCGTCAGGTTCTCCAGTACTTGGTCTTTCCACCGGAGGTTTGGGCTTCCTCTTCTGCGTCGTCCTCCAGCGGGTTCCGAATATATTTCTTATAAAACGATGAAACCGTTCCATATCCTTGTGATGGTACAACGGCCTGTGATTATCCAGCCAAATACTGTGTTTTGGGCAATCAGTGTCCACAGGATTCCTCTGCGAATGCCGTCTAGTAATATTGACGGATAAATGTCACCACCTAGCACCAGGTCCACACGAGAACTTATGTGCAGCTTTTGATCCGCCAACCGTAAACCATTGTGTTCCGTACGTAAATGAGCAGACGTAGGGCAAGAAGACAGCTCTCCAGTAAGCTTCTTTAGTACGAAAGCATCCACCTTCACCAAAGAACTCATCTTTGAGGAATGAGCAGTAACTACCTATTTTATGCTAGTTACCTCCGTCTGAACGTTGCAAACAGGGAGGCGCAACCTATTCCTCAGACGTTCAGACATAGAGGTCGCTTCCGATCATGAGTCTATTAATGCACGAGCTGTAAAGGTAGTGTTGTGGTATCGGAGGTGTACAAGTGCCGTTCCAAGTAGCACTGTAGAGTTTCTAGTTGGGAGGCTAGCAGTGTCGGAAGCTGTATCGTGTGTTTCGTTTGGTTTAATGGATTGCAGTTGAGACGTAAATGACTGACGCCATCGTTCCATTGGTGCCGCAGAAGAAGTTGGAGTTTCATTGCGAGGCGACTGATATGTATTTTCTTGGCGGTGCAGTAATGAATGGTGCCTTTTTCTACACGGCGAACATGTGAATAGGTTTTTACAGTTGTTATAGTCATGGGAATTGGCGAAGCAGTTGGTGCACAATTTACGCATTTTGACTATATTGTAGCGATCATCTACCGATAACTATAAAAATTCTGGACAATGGCGAAGAGAGTGTGTATTTCGGCACAATGGGGAAATACGATTGACAACGTTAGTTTGATATGTGTTCACTCTTCGTGAGTCAATTGGAAGAGTATTGGGTCTTTTAGGAGGGTCAAATCGACTGGGCTGTCGAGTGGATGGCTGAACGGCCGAGAACTACCTCGGATATCTGAAACGGATTCGAGAGTTTGATACCGCTCAGATAAGAAAGCGTCAAAGTCACTCCACTTAGGAACCTCACGCTTATTCTTCAATGACTGCTCCCAGAGACACAATGTAATATCCGGGAGTTTAGTCGAACACAAATACACAAATACCGCGTCCCACTGGTATGCGTCAACGTCCAAGAGCTTTAAATTTGGAGTAAATGGTACAATTTCTCCACGGATGATATCCGGGGGTTATTTCGGTATAGAGCAATGAACATATCCCTGAAACTCGTAAATCCCCGTAAAAACATTCTGTGTCACATGGCAATTGAATAGTGGGGCAGGATATTCACTATGTAGCTTTTCAACGAGTGAACTTCGATTTGTGGGAATGACCACCACAACTGTAAGATCGTGTATATGGGCATTGATGTTGGAAAAGCATCGAAGGTAGGAGGTGTAAACCTCCCTGTACGCTTTCTTTATTTGTCCAATATCAATGTTTTTATCCGCTTCACCAAAGATAATGGAGTTATATTGTTGTTTGAGTTCACTCCAAAGGGTTTCGAATTCCTTTTATGTACTTCCAAGACAATAGTACTATGGGTCTCGGTACTAATTGCCTGAAAGTATGAATCGAAGTCATTTATTTCCTCTGCCGCGGCCTTAAAGCGTTCAACAGCTGACATGTTAAATGTACACGCAGAAGAAACTAGCAATAAATGTAAATCAAGTAAATCGGGTTGCCAAGAAATGTCTTGGATTTAATATTTCGAAGTAGCAGATTACACGAAAGGAAACAACAAGGCGAATGCTTGCGTTAGATGCAAATATATAAAAGTATTAGAGGATAAATATTCGATTGGAATTTGTGTATAACTTCTTGGGGTATCTATGTGAGCGTATTTATTGCACCGTAATTCAGGCTCAATGTATATTGATTCGTGTTTTAATAACTCGTTGAATGGGGTATTGATTGAGATAGATTGAAATTAAATCGCCCAGATGGTTCGAAATATAACTATACAGTATGAACAGTATCGACTGCAGGTGCAACGCGAGCATTTAAGGAGCGGAACAGAGAGAAAAGGAGTGCAGAGAGACGTCTTTTCAGGCGCAAGAAAAGAGAACAAGAAAGACGCGAGTATGAGGAGATAGAGATGTGTACCGACAAGAATGAGACTCGAAAATTCTTCGAAAAGATCAAGCGCCTGAGTGGAGGTTTAAATCCCGGAGCTTCTTCTTGTCGTGATGGAAATGGGAATCTGGTTACAGATGTCCAGAGTGTACTGAGCCTATGGAGGGAACACTTCTCCACGTTACTGAATGGCGATGCTACGAACAATTCCGCCAGTGGAGAAGATTGCCCGATAATCCTTATTACAGAGAATGGTGTTGATGTTCCACCATCCGACTATGACGACGTTGAAACGGCCATTTTAAGGCTGAAGAACAACAATGCTGAAGGTGCTGATAGCCTGCCTGCCGAGTTGTTTAAGACCGGAGGCGATGAGCTGCTCGCCTGCATGCACCAGCTCATAAGCAGAATATAGTCGAATGAAAGCATGCCTGATGATTGGAGGCTCAGTATTCTCTGTCCCGTACATAAAAAAGGAGACCCCACAATTTGCGCCAACTACCGTTGAATAAGTCTCCTGAGTATCGCATACAAGGTCCTATCGAGCGTATTGTGTGAAAGATTGAAGCCTCTGCTCAACAACCTGATTGGACCTTATCAGTGTGGCTTCAGACCTGGTAAATCTACCATCGACCAAATTTTCACACTCCGCCAAATCCTGGAGAAGACCCAAAAAAAAAAAAACAGATTGACACACACCAACTATTTGTTGATTATAAAGCCGCTTTCGACAGTCCGGTAAGGGATTACCTCTACGCAACAATGTGTGAGTTCGGTATTCCTGCAAAGCTCATTCGACTTTGTAGAATGACACTGCATAACTCCCATTGTGCAGTGAAAATGGGGAAGGACCTCTCCGCACAGTTTAATACCGAACAGGGTTTCAGACAAGGTGATTCGTTATCGTGCGACTTCTTCAATCTTATTATGGAGATGATAACACGAGCTGCAGATCTACGACATAATAGCATAATAGCAAAGAGGGCAAGATGAAGTATCTAGTGTCGACAAACAAAGAGTTCCGGCATCTTGGACAGCACGTCACTGTTGACAACTACGCTTTTGAAGTAGTAAGGGACTTTGTCTATCTTGGAACCAGCATTAGCAGCAGTAATGACGTCAGCCTGGAGATATTGCGGAGGATCACTCTTGCAAACAGGTGCTACTTCTTTCTAAGTAAGCACTTGAGAAGTCGAGTCCTCTCTCGATGAACGAAAACTACACTCTACAAGTCTCTCATCATGCCTGTCCTTACATATGGCGCCAAAGCTTGGACAATTTCCACCTCGGATGAGCGAATGCTTGGAGTAAGAGCTAACCTCCGGTGGAAAGACCAAGTACTGGTGAACCTGACGGGGCTTGGAATTTATAACTGGCGCCAGTCAGCGAAGAACATAGATGGCTGGCGAAGCTTGTTTTTTTCGGCCTAAATGGATATTCGGTTGTTCTGGCCACATAAGTAAGTAAGTAAGTAAGTATGTATATGTATATATGTACTGCGGTTATCTGATAATTCGGTATCATCAATAACAGAGAATTACCGAAAATTAATGGGTAGAATATGCACTTCGATTGTTGAAATTCGATAAAAATATAGTGTGTATTTATTCGAGTATTAAAAACCCTCAATGCTTCCGAGCCGCAATTTATCTCACGGGGAGTTGATCTAATAGAAAAGGCAATACAATACGTTTGTTGTTGCCTACTTACATTGTGTATTAATTATAGCAGACCAAATCAGTGCTATTGTTGTGTACTTACATCAAATACACTTAGCAGAAAAAGTGTACGTAAAAGAAGTAAACAATTCTTCGCTGCACTAGATACCAATAAGGAAATTATTTTTCTCAAAAGAAATTATTTTTTATTTAAATGTTAGAGTATTATGTACACTTTAAGCCTAAATACATTAAATTATAATGTACAGAAAAATTATGAGAAATAAAAGAATTCAAAAGCACATGTTAGTTGGTCAGAAAAAGTCTACGTACAAAGATAAGATTATATGATAAATTATTGTTGGAAGTATCCTCCGTTGAAATTTTGTGCAACTCATCTAAAATCACATTTTTAAGCATTTGCTTGGAGGTGATGGTGTGCTGCCTTATCCTGCGCTCAAGTAAATCCCACAAATGTTCAATAGGATTAAGGTCAGGTGATTGTGGAGGGGTCTTGCATTGATGCGGGACATTATATAATATCTAAAGCTTCACATTATGGGCAGTATGCTTCGGGTAGTTATCCTGTTGAAAGTGCCATCCAGAACCCAGGCCGAGATTTTCAGCACTCTGCTTCAAATTTTCTTTTAAAATATTAAAATAAGCTCTCTAATCAATAATTGACTAAATGAACACCAAATTGCCGACACCATTGGCAGCCATACATCCCCACACCATAATACCACCTCCGCCATGTTTAACCGTGCCCACAAGATTTTGCGCATGAAAGGCTGTGCATGGTTTCCGCCACACAAGCTGACGTCCTTTAATACCGAACAGGCAAAACTTGCTCTCATCTGAGAATAGCACCTTCTCCCAGCACTCTGGCGGCTTATTTATATATTGTTTGGCGAAAGAAATTCGTTTGTATCGGTTTATGAGCGAAATAAACGGCTTCCTACGAGCTACGCGGCCACGATAGTTAGCTTTTTTTAAAAGTTTGCGCACGGTGTCGTTATGCATGTTTTTGTTAAACTGTTCCTTAACATATTGAGCAATTTTCATTGCGGTCAATCGAGGATTATCCTGAACAAGCCGCAAAACACATCTTTTTTCTCGTTGGGTCAGAATAGATGGTCGTCCTAAACGCGGTTGCGACACGAAATTTCAATTTTTTTGAAATTATTCATCACCATTTGAATTGTGGGGTTCGCTCTCCCAAGGGTTTTAGCAAGTTTGGCCTTCTTTCCATAATTTTATTATAATTTTCCGTTCTTCAACTCCAATTTCCTTTCTTTTTAAATTCATCTTTATTAACCTTCTTGAAATAGATTATTCAAAGCACAAAATCGAACCACGATACGTATTAAATATAGAACTTGTGAAAAAAAACTTTTGATGGCACGAGCGATCGAGCAAATGAGCGGGGAAGTCCCGTTTTCGTTTCTGTACGTAGACTTTTTCTGAGCAATTAACAGGTGCTTTTGAATTCTTTTATTTCTCATAATTTTTCTGTACATTATAATTTAATGTATTTTTGCTTAAAGTAAACATAATACTCTAACTTTTAAATAAAAAATAATTTCTTTTGAGAAAATTTGTTTCCTTATTGGTATTTAGTGCAGCGAAGAATTGTTTATTTCTTGTATGTACACTTTTTCTACTAAGTGTAGATTTAACTATGGGTTATTGTTATATACGTGTGAAAACAAATTTAATGTAGGTAAAGGGTTTTTCATTAGGGACATAACAATTTTATCTATTAATAAAACACAGAAATAATTGAGATATTGAGTTCAAATTTATTGTGGATATATTGCAAGCATTACATTTTATGAATGAAATTCGATTTCGGTCATATGACCACCACGAGCTCGTTTACAGCGATCGATTCTTTGGACCCAATTTTCCACCACTCTAGCACACATTTCGACTGGAACGTTGGCAATTTCGCGTTGGATGTTGTCTTTGAGCCTAAAAGTTGCTGGCTTGTTGGCATAGATCAGTGACTTGATAAAGCCCCATAAAAAGAAATCCAATGGTGTTAGATCGCATGAACGAGGCGGCCATTCGACCGGACCATTTCTCGAGATAATACGTTCACCGCATTTGCCTTGCAATAAATCGATTGTGACGTATGCTGTGTGGCTAGTGGCACCGTCTTGTTGAAACCACATATCGCTGATGTCAAGTTCATCCAATTCTGACCACAAATAATCTTCCAACATAGCACGATAACGCTCTCCATTGACGGTTACATGACGGTCGTTTTCATCCACGAAAAAATACGGCCCAATCACACCTCCGTCATGAAAACCGCACCAAACAGTAACTTTTTGTGAGTGCAACGGTGTCTCAAGAAGTCACGTGTGGGTTTGTTGCTGACCAATAACGCATATTTTGCTTATTGACAAAGCCATTTAGCCAGAAATGAGCTTCATCGCTGAAGATGATTTTTCGCTCTTAAAGTTGCGACCACCGTGAACTTTACCATGATGAAAATGTTGGCTTTAACTAACGTTTTGACATTGACAGTTGATTAAAAAAGTTTAAGGGTGCGTTCATATAAAGATACGAAATTGTTATGTCCCTAATGGAAAACCCTTTATAATAAAGTGAGATCATTTTTAATGAGTTAGAGTTTGGTTGTTGTTGCTCAACAATTATAAGTGCCTATTTATTAACGAAAGTACCCTTTGCATATAGTCCGAGTAATCTTGTTGTTGCCTCTATATGCAAAACAACGGCCGATAGAGAAAATGTAAATGCGAGGGAATGACTTTGTTTTGTTTTTTGTTTTGTTTTGTTATCGTTGATTAGAAATAGCAGGCAAATTGAAATTGCATATATTTAAATACACGTGTTGTTTTGTTTGTTTTGTTCTTGAAGGAAACAAACAAAGGTAGAATGAAAAGAAATATATGTTGGGAGATGATCGTGTAATATGAAAGTATTTTTTTGTGTATTCTAATATTTTGTGGTTTATGCAAAAGTAAAGCAACAACTTTCGTAGCTTTGACTCGATTATATTTTAAATGCGTCATATGCACGATGACGTCGACGAGACGATTGTCGCATAGAGATATTATAAGATAGATTTATTGGGAGGACAGATTTGTTAAGTAGGAGAATAAGAAACATAAGTCGCTTGTCTAACGGAATTATGATTAGTTGTTGGGTACAATATATGCACTGGGATGTGTGTTTGTTTGTGTTTTATTTATTTATTCTTTTAAGTGGGTGCTAATTATTTAAAATTACTGATCGGGCAGAGCGCTTAATGATAAGGGGACTGCACAAAAATCGACAAATTTCGACCAGAACGCTTGCGGAGAAACTCGGGGAAGAGTGTGGTATAGTGCTTTCCCATGAAACTGTACGACAGGCGATACTGAGAAACAAATACTCATCAAGAGTTGCTCGTAAGAAGCCGCTGCTATCAGCACAAAATATTGAAAGACGTTTCTCCTTCGCCTCAAGGCTCATTTCACAACCTGATGAATATTGAGACGACGTAATATTCTGTGACGAGACAAAAATGATGTTGTATTACAACGATGGACCGACCAGAGTGTGGCGCAAGGCATTAACAGCTTTAGAAAATCGACACATAATTCCTACTGTTAAATTTGGAAAAATGTCCATTATGATTTGGAGATGTATCTCAAGCAGAAGAATAGGAGAATTGGCTTTTATAGAGTCAACCATGGGCGCACAACATTATTTAGGCATTTTAAAGAGTTATTTAATCAGTAGTGCGAAAAAATTTGGGTTCATCAGAGAGGGAAAACCGCATTTCAAATTTTATCAAGATAATGACCCAAAGCATAAGGCGAGTAGGGTGCGACTGTGGCTTCTTTATAATTGCGGTAAAGTTATGGATACATCAGCCCAAAGTCCAGACCTTAACCCTATTGAAAATTTGTGGGTCTACTTAAAGAAAAAGTGGCTAAAAGGCAACCTAAAAACCGTACAGCACTTAAAACTGCTATATTGGAAGAGTGGCAAAATATACCGAGCAATTATGACCTAAAAAAGTTAGTTTATTCTATGAATAAACGGCTACAATCCGTGATAGATGCTAAAGGTGGCCATACTAAATACTAAATAATTTACTTGATCAAATTTTAACTAATTAATATTATAAAAAAAAACTTTGTATCGTTTGTGAAAAGAGTTTCTTGACACTTGTAAAATTGAGTAAATTTATTTTCTTTTGCGTAGAACTTGCAATTTTTTTTCATGAATCTTTTATAAATACTGTAAATATCTATAACTAATAAAAAAATGTGTATGTGGAAATAAAAGTTAATGTTTTTTGCTAAAAAAGTTGAAAATTTGAATTTTTTTCAATGTGTAAACTCATTCTTGACATACTGTACATACCTACATTCTTATATTCGTGTAACATACAAGGAAAAGTTCCTGCCATATATACTATTTGTATTTACATACAGTATGTCAAGAATGAGTTTACACATTGAAAAAAATTCAAATTTTCAACTTTCTTAGCACAAAACATTAACTTTTATTTCCACATACACATTTTTTATTAGTTATAGATATTTACAGTATTTATAAAAGCTCCATGAAAAAAAATTGCAAGTTCTACGTAAAAAAAAATAAAGGACAACAAAAAGAAATTTTACTCAATTTTACAAGTGTCAAGAAACTCTTTTCACAAACGTTACAAAGATTTTTTTTTAAATATTAATTAGTTAAAATTTGATCAAGTAAAATATTTAGTATTTAGTATGGCCACCTTTAGCATCTATCACGGATTGTAGCCGTTTATTCATAGAATAAATTAACTTTTTTAGGTCATAATTGCTCGGTATATTTTGCCACTCTTCCAATATAGCAGTTTTAAGTGCTGTACGGTTTTTAGGTTGCCTTTTAGCCACTTTTTCTTTAAGTAGACCCACAAATTTTCAATAGGGTTAAGGTCTGGACTTTGGGCTGATGTATCCATAACTTTACCGCAATTATAAAGAAGCCACAGTCGCACCCTACTCGGCTTATGCTTTGGGTCATTATCTTGATAAAATTTGAAATGCGGTTTTCCCTCTCTGATGAACCCAAATTTTTTCGCACTACTGATTAAATAACTCTTCAAAATGCCTAAATAATGTTGTGCGCCCATGGTTGACTCTATAAAAGCCAATTCTCCTATTCTTCTGCTTGAGATACATCTCCAAATCATAATGGACATTTTTCCAAATTTAACAGTAGGAATTATGTGTCGATTTTCTAAAGCTGTTAATGCCTTGCGCCACACTCTGGTCGGTCCATCGTTGTAATACAACATCATTTTTGTCTCGTCACAGAATATTACGTCGTCTCAATATTCATCAGGTTGTGAAATGAGCCTTGAGGCGAAGGAGAAACGGCTTCTTACGAGCAACTCTTGATGAGTATTTGTTTCTCAGTATCGCCTGTCGTACAGTTTCATGGGAAAGCACTATACCACACTCTTCCCCGAGTTTCTCCGCAAGCGTTCTGGTCGAAATTTGTCGATTTTTGTGCAGTCCCCTTATCATTAAGCGCTCTGCCCGATCAGTAATTTTAAATAATTAGCACCCACTTAAAAGAATAAATAAATAAAACACAAACAAACACACATCCCAGTGCATATATTGTACCCAACAACTAATCATAATTCCGTTAGACAAGCGACTTATGTTTCTTATTCTCCTACTTAACAAATCTGTCCTCCCAATAAATCTATCTTATAATATCTCTATGCGACAATCGTCTCGTCGACGTCATCGTGCATATGACGCATTTAAAATATAATCGAGTCAAAGCTACGAAAGTTGTTGCTTTACTTTTGCATAAACCACAAAATATTAGAATACACAAAAAAATACTTTCATATTACACGATCATCTCCCAACATATATTTCTTTTCATTCTACCTTTGTTTGTTTCCTTCAAGAACAAAACAACACGTGTATTTAAATATATGCAATTTCAATTGCCTGCTATTTCTAATCAACGATAACAAAACAAAACAAAAAACAAAACAAAGTCATTCCCTCGCATTTACATTTTCTCTATCGGCCGTTGTTTTGCATATAGAGGCAACAACAAGATTACTCGGACTATATGCAAAGGGTACTTTCGTTAATAAATAGGCACTTATAATTGTTGAGCAACAACAACCAAACTCTAACTCATTAAAAATGATCTCACTTTATTATAAAGGGTTTTCCATTAGGGACATAACAATTTCGTATCTTTATATGAACGCACCCTTAAACTTTTTTAATCAACTGTCAATGTCAAAACGTTAGTTAAAGCCAACATTTTCATCATGGTAAAGTTCACGGTGGTCGCAACTTTAAGAGCGAA
Source organism: Megamerina dolium (assembly GCA_963854835.1). Classification (NCBI taxonomy): domain Eukaryota; kingdom Metazoa; phylum Arthropoda; class Insecta; order Diptera; family Megamerinidae; genus Megamerina; species Megamerina dolium. Next base: position 55,731,278 of record OY978525.1, on the reverse strand, counting down.
AAATCATCTTCAGCGATGAAGCTCATTTCTGGCTAAATGGCTTTGTCAATAAGCAAAATATGCGTTATTGGTCAGCAACAAACCCACACGTGACTTCTTGAGACACCGTTGCACTCACAAAAAGTTACTGTTTGGTGCGGTTTTCATGACGGAGGTGTGATTGGGCCGTATTTTTTCGTGGATGAAAACGACCGTCATGTAACCGTCAATGGAGAGCGTTATCGTGCTATGTTGGAAGATTATTTGTGGTCAGAATTGGATGAACTTGACATCAGCGATATGTGGTTTCAACAAGACGGTGCCACTAGCCACACAGCATACGTCACAATCGATTTATTGCAAGGCAAATGCGGTGAACGTATTATCTCGAGAAATGGTCCGGTCGAATGGCCGCCTCGTTCATGCGATCTAACACCATTGGATTTCTTTTTATGGGGCTTTATCAAGTCACTGATCTATGCCAACAAGCCAGCAACTTTTAGGCTCAAAGACAACATCCAACGCGAAATCGCCAACGTTCCAGTCGAAATGTGTGCTAGAGTGGTGGAAAATTGGGTCCAAAGAATCGATCGCTGTAAACGAGCTCGTGGTGGTCATATGACCGAAATCGAATTTCATTCATAAAATGTAATGCTTGCAATATATCCACAATAAATTTGAACTCAATATCTCAATTATTTCTGTGTTTTATTAATAGATAAAATTGTTATGTCCCTAATGAAAAACCCTTTACCTACATTAAATTTGTTTTCACACGTATATAACAATAACCCATAGTTAAATCTACACTTAGTAGAAAAAGTGTACATACAAGAAATAAATAATTCTTCGCTGCACTAAATACCAATAAGGAAACAAATTTTCTCAAAAGAAATTATTTTTTATTTAAAAGTTAGAGTATTATGTTTACTTTAAGCAAAAATACATTAAATTATAATGTACAGAAAAATTATGAGAAATAAAAGAATTCAAAAGCACCTGTTAATTGCTCAGAAAAAGTCTACGTACAGAAACGAAAACGGGACTTCCCCGCTCATTTGCTCGATCGCTCGTGCCATCAAAAGTTTTTTTTCACAAGTTCTATATTTAATACGTATCGTGGTTCGATTTTGTGCTTTGAATAATCTATTTCAAGAAGGTTAATAAAGATGAATTTAAAAAGAAAGGAAATTGGAGTTGAAGAACGGAAAATTATAATAAAATTATGGAAAGAAGGCCAAACTTGCTAAAACCCTTGGGAGAGCGAACCCCACAATTCAAATGGTGATGAATAATTTCAAAAAAATTGAAATTTCGTGTCGCAACCGCGTTTAGGACGACCATCTATTCTGACCCAACGAGAAAAAAGATGTGTTTTGCGGCTTGTTCAGGATAATCCTCGATTGACCGCAATGAAAATTGCTCAATATGTTAAGGAACAGTTTAACAAAAACATGCATAACGACACCGTGCGCAAACTTTTAAAAAAAGCTAACTATCGTGGCCGCGTAGCTCGTAGGAAGCCGTTTATTTCGCTCATAAACCGATACAAACGAATTTCTTTCGCCAAACAATATATAAATAAGCCGCCAGAGTGCTGGGAGAAGGTGCTATTCTCAGATGAGAGCAAGTTTTGCCTGTTCGGTATTAAAGGACGTCAGCTTGTGTGGCGGAAACCATGCACAGCCTTTCATGCGCAAAATCTTGTGGGCACGGTTAAACATGGCGGAGGTGGTATTATGGTGTGGGGATGTATGGCTGCCAATGGTGTCGGCAATTTGGTGTTCATTTAGTCAATTATTGATTAGAGAGCTTATTTTAATATTTTAAAAGAAAATTTGAAGCAGAGTGCTGAAAATCTCGGCCTGGGTTCTGGATGGCAATTTCAACAGGATAACTACCCGAAGCATACTGCCCATAATGTGAAGCTTTAGATATTATATAATGTCCCGCATCAATGCAAGACCCCTCCACAATCACCTGACCTTAATCCTATTGAACATTTGTGGGATTTACTTGAGCGCAGGATAAGGCAGCACACCATCACCTCCAAGCAAATGCTTAAAAATGTGATTTTAGATGAGTTGCACAAAATTTCAACGGAGGATACTTCCAACAATAATTTATCATATAATCTTATCTTTGTACGTAGACTTTTTATTCTGCTTATGAGCTGGTGCATGCAGGCGAGCAGCTCATCGCCTCCGGTCTTAAACAACTCGGCAGGCAGGCTATCAGCACCTTCAGCATTGTTGTTCTTCAGCCTTAAAATGGCCGTTTCAACGTCGTCATAGTCGGATGGTGGAACATCAACACCATTCTCTGTAATAAGGATTATCGGGCAATCTTCTCCACTGGCGGAATTGTTCGTAGCATCGCCATTCAGTAACGTGGAGAAGTGTTCCCTCCATAGGCTCAGTACACTCTGGACATCTGTAACCAGATTCCCATTTCCATCACGACAAGAAGAAGCTCCGGGATTTAAACCTCCACTCAGGCGCTTGATCTTTTCGAAGAATTTTCGAGTCTCATTCTTGTCGGTACACATCTCTATCTCCTCACACTCGCGTCTTTCTTGTTCTCTTTTCTTGCGCCTGAAAAGACGTCTCTCTGCACTCCTTTTCTCTCTGTTCCGCTCCTTAAATGCTCGCGTTGCACCTGCAGTCGATACTGTTCATACTGTATAGTTATATTTCGAACCATCTGGGCGATTTAATTTCAATCTATCTCAATCAATACCCCATTCAACGAGTTATTAAAACACGAATCAATATACATTGAGCCTGAATTACGGTGCAATAAATACGCTCACATAGATACCCCAAGAAGTTATACACAAATTCCAATCGAATATTTATCCTCTAATACTTTTATATATTTGCATCTAACGCAAGCATTCGCCTTGTTGTTTCCTTTCGTGTAATCTGCTACTTCGAAATATTAAATCCAAGACATTTCTTGGCAACCCGATTTACTTGATTTACATTTATTGCTAGTTTCTTCTGCGTGTACATTTAACATGTCAGCTGTTGAACGCTTTAAGGCCGCGGCAGAGGAAATAAATGACTTCGATTCATACTTTCAGACAATTAGTACCGAGACCCATAGTACTATTGTCTTGGAAGTACATAAAAGGAATTCGAAACCCTTTGGAGTGAACTCAAACAACAATATAACTCCATTATCTTTGGTGAAGCGGATAAAAACATTGATATTGGACAAATAAAGAAAGCGTACAGGGAGGTTTACACCTCCTACCTTCGATGCTTTTCCAACATCAATGCCCATATACACGATCTTACAGTTGTGGTGGTCATTCCCACAAATCGAAGTTCACTCGTTGAAAAGCTACATAGTGAATATCCTGCCCCACTATTCAATTGCCATGTGACACAGAATGTTTTTACGGGGATTTACGAGTTTCAGGGATATGTTCATTGCTCTATACCGAAATAACCCCCGGATATCATCCGTGGAGAAATTGTACCATTTACTCCAAATTTAAAGCTCTTGGACGTTGACGCATACCAGTGGGACGCGGTATTTGTGTATTTGTGTTCGACTAATCTCCCGGATATTACATTGTGTCTCTGGGAGCAGTCATTGAAGAATAAGCGTGAGGTTCCTAAGTGGAGTGACTTTGACGCTTTCTTATCTGAGCGGTATCAAACTCTCGAATCCGTTTCAGATATCCGAGGTAGTTCTCGGCCGTTCAGCCATCCACTCGACAGCCCAGTCGATTTGACCCTCCTAAAAGACCCAATACTCTTCCAATTGACTCACGAAGAGTGAACACATATCAAACTAACGTTGTCAATCGTATTTCCCCATTGTGCCGAAATACACACTCTCTTCGCCATTGTCCAGAATTTTTATAGTTATCGGTAGATGATCGCTACAATATAGTCAAAATGCGTAAATTGTGCACCAACTGCTTCGCCAATTCCCATGACTATAACAACTGTAAAAACCTATTCACATGTTCGCCGTGTAGAAAAAGGCACCATTCATTACTGCACCGCCAAGAAAATACATATCAGTCGCCTCGCAATGAAACTCCAACTTCTTCTGCGGCACCAATGGAACGATGGCGTCAGTCATTTACGTCTCAACTGCAATCCATTAAACCAAACGAAACACACGATACAGCTTCCGACACTGCTAGCCTCCCAACTAGAAACTCTACAGTGCTACTTGGAACGGCACTTGTACACCTCCGATACCACAACACTACCTTTACAGCTCGAGCATTAATAGACTCATGATCGGAAGCGACCTTTATGTCTGAACGTCTGAGGAATAGGTTGCGCCTTCCTGTTTGCAATGTTCAGACGGAGGTAACTGGACCTGGTGCTAGGTGGTGACATTTATCCGTCAATATTACTAGACGGCATTCGCAGAGGAATCCTGGGGACACTGATTGCCCAAAACACAGTATTTGGCTGGATAATCTTAGGCCGTTGCACACCATCACAAGGATATGGAACGGTTTTATCGTTTTATAAAGAAATATGCCTTGATAAAGAGCTCCCGAAAATAACTCGTGGATCAGCTGAACATTTGTATTGCGAGGAAAATGACAAAAAAACAACATTCCGAAATGAAGATGGCCGTTATGTCGTATCATTAGGAGAATCTCGCAATTCCGCCAGAGATCAGTTGTTTCGCAATGAAGCACGGTTGCTTAAGATATATGTAATAGCTGGAAGTTTAGACACACCAATTGGAACAGCCAAGGCATTCCATTTGTCCACAGGAATCTTCAAGCACGCAGTGATTCATGAACGGTATCAACTATGGTGAGCAGTATCTTTGACTATTTCTCCATAGCTAGTTTGAGATTAGGGAATCGTGCCACATCAATTTCTAATAATTTTTGTTTGTTATCAAATCACTGTTTTAACGTCTGCCATACATACTCGTACCCCTAGAGTAAGCCCCCCAATGAGTGGTACTGCATTAGCACTTACACCTTGTCGGAGCTTACCCAACTTAAACGCTTCTGGGTATGACGAATTATGAACTAACTTCTCGAATGCATCCTTGAATGCCAGCCAATTATGGATACTGCCGTCAAATGCGGGAATAGCCAACGGGTCAAATTTGAGCTCAAATGCACGTGCTGCTCAATCAGCCGTGTGCAGATTCTCATTGATGTCATCAGCAGGCATACCGCTGTTGGCAATGTGACCGTTTACTTTACAAACTGCTTCATTGTAAAGTTGTTATATCTCACTCTCATCTGGCTTTGCTACACCAACCAGATAGCGCTAACGATTTCCTTTGTTGTGCCACCTGAAACAAATCATGGGTATCGTTGTTCGCTGTCATCATCGTTCCATGTAAACGCCTAATTGCATTAACAGCAGACGCTCTTAAATTCAACTCCGCCATATTTCCTTCTCATGCACCAATTTTCCAAGTCACCGTGGTGATTATTCGCAGAAAATGGCATGCGTATATTGAATGTACCGACACAGTAATTCCTGAAGCTCTTCAAGAATTTTTGAGGTATTTTACAATCAATATTGTCCTCACAGGATGCCCAAAATGTAGAATTTTTTATTTTCAATTTATATTTATTTATTTATATATAATATAAGTACAGGTCCTACTTGTATTATTCTAAATCCAATTTTTTTTTTTTTTTTCAAGCTTTATTTATTGGATCTTTCTGAAATTACTTAGAAACTAACAATAAGTAATCAAATCTTACAAACTAACTAAAATTATGTGATATTCCCAACGTTCCATCACATTTTGTTGAGTCGCGAGGTATAGCAATTTCACAGCATATTCAGTGTGTCTTTTCTTTTTAATCGACGATGCCCCGTGCTCAGCAACAATTGCCTAGCAAGGGGATTCGAATGACTGTGTAATTTTTGAATGTAGCTTCTGCAGGACATTGCAACTTCCTCAGAAATTGTGGGTATATTTAAATCTCGATGGATGTTAACGTTCCTCATATACCAAGGCGCGTTTACAATAATTCGCAGACACTTGGATTGTATTCGCTGCAATTTTTCGATATTTGAGGGAGATGCGGTGCCCAAAAACTGAATACCATAAGTCCAGATTGGCTTCAGGATTGCTTTATATAATAGCACTTTGTATTCGAGATTCAACTTTGATCTTTTGTGTAACAGCCACCATAACTGATTAATTTTAAGCTTGATCTGAGTTTTAAGTGGGGGACATGTATATGGCCTTAGCGTGAAGGTTACATGTACGCTCTTTGATTCATTGACTTTTATACGCCATTTTGCTAGCCAGATTTCGAGAGAATCGATATGAGTCTGGAGGAGTTTAGTAGCTTCTATGGGGTTAGAGCGAGAGCACAATATTGCCGTATCATCTGCAAAGGTCGATATAAATGTATAGTTATTGCTGGGCATATCTGTAGTGTATAAGAGATACAGTAAGGGGCCCAAAACGCTTCCTTGAGGAACGCCAGCGTGAATATCCAATGGATTTGTTGTGTAATCCTTGTGATGTACGAGAAATTGGTTTTCGTGAGGTAGCTACTAAGCAATGAGGAGACATTTGCAGGCAGTAACAGTTTGAGTTTGTAAATAAGGCCATCGTGCCATACTTTATCGAAAGCTTGAGTGATATCAAGAAAGACAGCTGAGCAATACTTTTATTCTTCAAAAGTGTTCCTTATCAGAGTTACAATGCGGTGGACTTGTTCTATTGTGCCGTGCTGTTTTCTAAATCCAAACTGATGTTGAGGAATCAGTTGGTTGATATTAATAAATGGAGTTATATTCGTGACAAGTAGCTTTTCGAATACTTTAGAGAGTAGAGGCAGGAGGCTGATAGGTCTGTACGATGCAACTTTTGTAGGGTCTTTTCCTGGTTTTGCGATCATAATAATTTTTGAAGTTTTCCAGCATTTGGGATAGTGTTTAGTACGAAGGATAGCATTGAAGATGTGCATGAGATGAATTACTGAAGCCGGAGGTAGCTCTTTTATCATTTTATCGGTAATTTTATCTGGACCAGGTGATTTTTTTGGGTTTAAATCTTTATAAATTGCTTTGAATATGTCCTTTTTTTAATTTTGAGCGTTATTGAGCAAGGTTGAGAAGTTAATTTTGGTAATGAGGACTGTGAAGAGGGTGGATTGGGTGTAAACACACTTTTTAGGTGGTCTGCAAAAGCAAACCCTTCTCACAGTTGCTTCTAGCCTAATTACCGTCACTCAAACGGATGGGGGAATCAGTGAGAATTGGCCGATTTGAGTTTTTTGCTGATTTCCACAAAGAGTAGTCTGACGCTTCACCAGGTGTTAATTTCGCTATGTGCTCTTCTAAGTCTTTGTTGTTTTTATTTTTTAAGGCTTGCTTTAACTTTCGAGTGCAGTGCTGTAGCTGTGTTTTCAGATTCGGTGATCTGAATTCTTGCCATTGCCTTCGAAGTCTTCTTTTCTGTCTTACTAGCAATTCAATGTCGGCTGGTGTGTATGGGCTATAGTTTGATTGCTTGCATACCTTTGTGCAGGTGGCTGAGCTGAGAGCTAATGAGAGCAGCTAGTTGAATTTTTCGAGTGCTGAGTCTACATCGTGTCCATTTCTTAATACAGTACTCGGAGGAAGATGGGAATTTATATATTTCTTGAATTTTAACCAGTCTATTTTCTTTCTAACGCAATTGCCTTGGGTGCTTGGTGATTTTATAGATATTATCGTGGGTGAGTGGTCAGATGATAGATCATAATTACACTCTTTGGAGATATTTTCCATCTGCAAACCTTTGGCGTCTCCAAAGTCTATGAGATCGGGTATTTTCCTCTTGTCCGTCGGCCAATATGTCGGTTGACCATTTGAAATAACATCGTAGCCGTGGTTAGTGATGATTGAACATAGTCTTCTGCCTTTTGGAGTTATTAAGCGGGAGCCCCAGTGAGTGTGTTTGGCGTTGAAATCGCCAGCAACCAAGAATTTGCTACCAAGAGTTGAGAAAAATTCTTTATATTGCTGTTCGGTAATACTGTATCTTGGGGGACAGTATATCGCAGATATTACTAGTTTAGAGATGTATTCTTCCAGACATATAGATGTTGCTTGCAAGTAGACGCTACTGAAATCTTCGAGAACATGATGTTTTATTCTGCTTTTTATCAATATGGCAGTTCCTCCGCGTGCCTTACCATGCGGATGATTTGTGGTGTACAGTTTGTAATATGGTATTTGGTAGCAATTTTTGTCAGTGAAATGGGTCTCAGATATCATTCAGATCGACATAATATCTGGCTGGATTCAAGGAATTGAATTAGCTCCAAACGTTGCTAAATCCAAATGAGAGTGATCTTTTGATCAAATGAGTTGTCTGTTGCAAGCTGCCGTTTTTTGTTGTTTACTATAAATTATCCTGAACAATGTTGTTAGTAAAACGAAGCAACTGCAATATTGTTTTTTAAACAACATAAAAATCTACTGATAAATGCAAATAGCCTTAAATATTTATCTTCTAAACAAATTACTTGTAAACAACTTTAATCAAAATTATTCATTTATAAAAATACAAACAGTTTTGGTGGAGTGGCGCTTTGTTGTGTATTTGCTTTGTTGACAAAGTGTCAAATTCTCAAATAGTTGTTCAATTTATACAATAACAACTTAATAATTATTCTAATATACTAAATAAATTACAATAAATACTGATATTTAGAAATAAATGTGGAAAACAGCTGACTAAATTCCGTGAATCGTGTGGGAAAAAGTATTGAATACATTTTTGGAAGTGGCACAAAACAACTGTAACGAATAAATAAGGCACAACACGAAGTACATTAAACTACATATGCTTAAAGATGCGTCTTTTTCCAGTTCGTCTTTCCAGTTTACCGAAAATGCTTGATTTCTACTCACAATTCAATCCATCGCCGCTTTCTATAAAACAATTCATGGATTTCGGTAAGCCATTTTATATTTCTTTTTCTTTTATTTTATAATTACGTGTAAAACTTATTTTCATCGTTCTAAAGGTATATACTTTGTTGTTTATTTGTTTATTAGACCAGCTTATGTGAAATCCGGCTTCTTAATATGAATACATTTGTACATACTGTTTTTAACACCTAAGAATGTTCTAATTTGCATTTTAATGCAAATTAAATCGTGAATTATCCTATTTCAAATGCACATTACATTTGGCTTAAATACACGAAATCAGTGTCCATTTACACTTAATGTAGCTATTACAATATGGTAATACTGGTACTGGTACTGGTATACTGTAATACTGGTACTGGTAATAAGTGAAATTAAATAAAAATGCAAAGTAAACAATTGACGAAGATATGCTATTCTAACATTAAAGGCAGTTATGACTTGAGAGCAAATTCAAAAGGGTTTTATGAAGGACAGCTTGTAATGCTTCATAATCCATAATTCATAAAGGAAGATTCTTGTGTGTTGTCACAGAGTTTAAATAGGGTCAGTAGTTGACAAATGAAATCAATTGAGTTCCGAAAGTATCGCGCAAACATTGATACAGTATCAGAGGCAAAAGTTGCAATTATTATTGCCAGAATTCAGTGATAGAACAAGGATGATACAAATAGAATAAAACGTTCACAAAATAACAACGTAACAATATGAAATTTAGTCACAAGATTCCAAAAAGTTGCCTCAGAAGGTCACCCAAACTGGCCATAGAATGAATGAATGAATGAACCGAGCGTGAATATTGAAAATAAAATTCAATAATCTGCAAGCGTTGTTCATTTATAAGTCGATTCATGGTTAAATTAAAGACCAAATTGAACATGTTTGACAGTAACATGTGACACGAAAACAGCTGAGCTGCCAAAAAGAAAGTTGCTAAAAAATCATCCTGTATATATACGTATGTACGCAAAAGAAGCACCATTATCGTCAACAGTTGCTGCTTCATATTGGCAACAATAACATCAATTTATTTAACAATCACAAGACACGTGGTCTTCAATCAACATTTTCACAGTTATTATTTCATCTTGATCAATAACAACATCAATCAAACATTCAACAGCATGGAAGCATTTGAAGAGCTATTGGCCGCCCAGTAGATGAGATCAGACCTTATAGAAACGCTTATCCGCAATTTCAAGAAAGATCCTGCCATAAGAAAAAACTATAAGCTGTTACGAAGAACACCTATGACGTCGTGAAACACGTTGGTCAGAATTCAAAAACACTGACAACAAAATATTCTACGTTGTCTCTCAAACCTACCAATGACCTATCAATACTTTACTGATAAGTATTTGTGTATTTCGGACAGTACAATTAACATCAGAGAAATATTTAATTCCGAAATACCAAAAATACCAATCATTGAGGCACCGAAACCAGCAGCTACATCACGCACGGAAAGGCGTATAGTAGATGAAGGCGCAATAGGCGGTATACACATAAGGTACTTCGCAATCAACGAGCCTTAACGAGAGCAATAATTCAAAGTCGAAGAAATCAGAATCACCCTGAATCATATCCATGGTTCCATGGATCCATGGTTTAAACGCACAAGAATTTCCAGTCCACAAATGGGATGTCATAATATTGTAACGAGTATCGATAGTTGATTACTCATCACTATTGTGATTGACACTATTGGCAGCATCGAAACGAATGTCAACAAAAAGAAATAAGCGATAACCAGAACAAGCCAACGAAAAAGGAAGAGAAGAATCTCGATAAAGGAAGATTCTGGGGTGTTGCCAACAGAGTATAAATAGAGCCAGTGTTGAGCAGTGAAATCAATCGAATTCAGATCGTGACTGCGCAAACATCTATACAGAGGCAAAAGTTGCTAGTACATTAAAGTGTTATTGTAAATAGTTGATTATAAACAGAGTTGATTGTAAATAGAGATTATTAAATAAATTGTTGCTGTATATAGTTGTATAAAATAAGTGTTGCAGTTATTATTAACAGAATCCAGTGATCGAACAAGGTAATTCAAATAGAATTAAACGTTCACAGAATAAAAACGTAACAATTGGTGTCAGAAGTGGGATTCTGTAAAGATGGTGAAAATTGACCAACTAAAAGTGGACCAGCTTAAAAAGCTGTTGGTAGAGATGAATCTATCGTCATCAGGTGCAAAGGCAGAACTGCTGGTGAGGCTGAGGCAAGCTATGGAGGCTAAGGGAATTAATGTAGAAGAACATGAGTTCTTCGAGGAAGCCGATATACAAGCAGTTGTGCACGCTGAGGAAGAGAGCAAGGTAGATTCGAGTGGTCAACTCATGGAATTTATGAAAACCATGATGCAACAGCAGCAACAACAGTTACAACAAAATGCCTCTCGCATTGACTCCAAGCTTCAAGAACATTCGGCTGAATTGCGTATGAAAATTCAAGAAGGTTCGTCCCGCCAAGAAAACGCTATGGGAGAATTCCAGAAAACAATTGACTACAAGTTTCAAGAACATTCGGCTCGCCAAGAGGGCGTTATTAGTGAATTGCGTATGGAAATTCAAGAACATTCGGCTCGCCAAGAACACGTCATCGAAAATCTACAAAAAGGAATTGAACTTAGATTTCAGGAAATTTCCGGAGCTATTAATGACAAAGTCACAGAGCTGAAAGAACACGTGGATGAGTTGGATGATAAGCTGAAGGAACATGTCGACGACTGGGAAGATAAGTTCGAGAAATTACAGAACGAACTCAATCAACTAAAAATAAATGGACCAGCCACATCAGTGATTAGAGATTCAAGTACAATCAAACTAAAGTCACCAACATTTGACGGAAGCACGCCATTCAATATCTTCAAGCTTCAATTCGAGACAACAGCTTCGAAGAATCAATGGGATGACAGCGACAAGACTGCTGCTTTAATAGTCGCATTAAAAGGTAATGCTTCCGAGGTGTTACAGATGGTTCCAGAGAAAGATCGTGGTAGCTATCAGTCACTGATGGACACACTTCAGCGGAAATATGGAAATGAATACAAGAGTCAATTACATCGAGTGGAATTGAGATCGCGAGTGCAACGGAGTAATGAGAGCCTTCAGGAATTCGCTTCCGATATTGAGCGCTTATGTCATCTAGCGTTCTCCGGTAATTCGGAAGAGTTTGTCGAAAAAATAAAAATAGAGGCATTCATAGATGGCATACGTGATGGAGAGACAAAGCGTGCTCTGGTCATGTCACCCAGGAATACTTATGCCGAAACAGTCAGTAGTGCCTTGACATTTGAAGCCGCCAGTTTGATGTGTAGACCAATGCCACGGGTACGCCAACTAGAAACAGAAACAGCAGATCTGGTTGAAGCAGTGTGTCAGGCAGTTAAGTCAGTAATGCAGCCTGAAGGAAGAACAACAGGTCGACGTGAAAACAAATTTAATGGTAAGTGCTTCATTTGCGACAAACGAGGGCATATAGCGCGTGATTGCAATCAATCGAATATGAAGCCTAAAGGTAGAACAAGGAATCAACGCAAATATAAATTTGCCGGTAAGTGCTTCATATGCCATCGAAGAGGGCACAAGGCGCGGAATTGTAGTCTACGACACAAGCAACAAAGATCGAATTCACCAGGACAACGAAAGGACGATCGTGATGTCATTCATCGTAGTAAAGCTTATACTCCATATCGTCTTACTTGCACCGTGGATAGTAAACGGGAAAGAAACCAGAATCACATTGTTAACCTACGTCTTACGAATGTATTGCCGGAAGAGTCATGGACCACCGAACGAGTGCAAGAAGATCAGTGGAACGACCCAGATCTCGTAAAGATTATGGAATACAAGGAGCAGGGCATACGTCCAGATTGGCAAGAAATGGCTAATGAGAGTCCAATAGCAAAGGCATACTGGGCGCAGTGGCAAAGCCTGCACTTACGAGACGGATGTTTATTCCGAGCATGGGAAAGTGTGGATGGAAAAATCACTAATGATCTTCTAGTGGTACCCAAGGCGAGAATAAATGAAGTGATAGCTGAGTATCACAATGCCTCCAGTGGAGGGCATTTGGGAATCACCAAAACCGTCGAGAAAATAAAGAACCGATTTTATTGGGTTGGATGTCATGACCATGTCGCTGATTGGATTCGGAAATGTAAGCAATGTGCAATGGCCAAAGGTCCCACTAAGAAAAGTCGAGGTAAGATGCACCAATACACCGTGGGTGCTCCATTTGAGCGAATTGCTATGGACATAGCTGGGCCATTTCCAATAAGCAACGCAGGAAACAAGTATGTTCTGGTGGTTATAGATTACTTCAGTAAATGGCCTGAAGTATACCCCATTCCAAATCAGGAAGCTAGTACAGTTGCGGATGTATTCGTCAACCAATGGGTTACTCGTTTTGGTGTACCGATGGAGTTACACTCAGACCAAGGTCGAAATTTCGAATCAGTTATATTCCAAGAGATATGCCGTATGCTGGGTATATACAAAACTCGTACAACACCTTTGCATCCACAATCTGATGGCATGGTAGAACGATTTAACCGTACCTTGGAGGAATATTTGAGAAAAGTCGTAGATAAATACCAAAGAGACTGGGATGTACATATACCAATGTTCCTCATGGCATATCGATGCGCACAACATGATACGACGGCTACTACACCGGCAATGGCAATTTTTGGAAACGAGTTAAGACTGCCAGCTGATTTAAAATTTGGAGTCGTAACACCAACGAGATCAACCGAAGGTAATTATACTAGCGAAAAGCGGGAACAGTTGGATGAAGTACATCGGTTCATCAGAGAGCGGTCGCAGATGATAAGCGATAAGATGAAGGCCAGGTATGACTTGAAAGCAAATTCAAAAGGGTTCTATGAAGGAGAGCTTGTAATGCTTCATAATCCACAACGAAAGAAAGGCCTGTCTCCTAAACTACAGACTCATTGGGAAGGACCATATGAGATTATAGCAAAGATAAATGACGTAGTGTATCGCATTCAACGTGCCTGGAATAAAAGAGCAAAGTTTAAAGTAGTGCACTTGGAGCGACTTGCGCCATATCGAGGGGAAGTATAAAAACTTGTTCGGGACGAACAAGGTTAAGAGGAGGGCAGTGTAACGAGTATCGATAGTTGATTACTCATCACTATTGTGACTGACACTATTGGCAGCATCGAAACGAATGTCAACAAAAAGAAATAAGCGATAACCAGAACAAGCCAACGAGAAAGGAAGAGAAGAATCTCGATAAAGGAAGATTCTGGGGTGTTGCCAACAGAGTATAAATAGAGCCAGTGTTGAGCAGTGAAATCAATCGAATTCAGATCGTGACTGCGCAAACATCTATACAGAGGCAAAAGTTGCTAGTACATTAAAGTGTTATTGTAAATAGTTGATTATAAACAGAGTTGATTGTAAATGGTATTTATCACAAATCGTTCTTAGTGTTCCGGCTACCCAAGTTAGTATTGAACGGTCATTCTCTGCACTGAAGCTGGTTTTAAGTGATCTTAGATGCAATTTATCACCTGATATTTTGGAAAAAATTTTGTTTTTAAAAATGAATTAATAATTTACGGTATGTTGTACTGATTTTCTTGCATTTTCCATTTATTTGTGGTTGTAGTTGGCCGATTTGAAATTTTAAGTAATTAACTGGAAATTGTATTTTATCTTTCGGATTATATCTTTCTAATATAAGACTATTTGTAATACGTCAACAAAATTTGCATGTTTTTCAGAACGAAAAATTTGAAAATTCGACGATGTCTGGATCAGAAAATTTGTTGAAACTATATACTTGTGTATTATATATTCCAATACAGATATAGTAGTTAATAAATCTACTCAGTTCTTTATATTGTTATTGGTTTTTTTTATTGTTGATTTGCAGACGAGATTGAAACAAAAAAAAAATTTCATCATGCTCACAACCACAAAGCTGTATGATGTTTTGAGTTTTATTTATGGAGGAAAAAAATAAAAATCCAAATTTAATTTTTATTCCCGAACAAAAAAAATTAAATTCAAAAAATAATTTTTAATCCTGAGCAAAAAAAAATAAAACAAAAAACAATTTTTGTTCTTGAATAATAAAATAAAAATCAAAAAAAAATTTTTTCGATAAAGTAAAAAATTTATAATCAAACAATTTTTATAAAAGATTAAAAAAATACAAATCTAAAAATAATAATTAATTTAAATTTTTTCACGTAATACTCAAGGTGTTAAAAAAGTCGAGAATTCGTTGACAATGGAAGAGAAATTCAATAAAAATTTTTTGTTTTTTTATGATTTTTTATTTATATATTAGTTTAATACTCTTTCAATAACTTTTCCCATTAAATTTAAATTTCTCTTCTTGAAATTAATAAATTTACTCTTTTCACTCTGCCTTCTACGGGTTTGCCAAATTGCTCCCCTTTAAGTTTTCATCTTTAGTTGACCAATCAGCATTCGGCTAAGTTACCATCTTGCAAGTCAGCAAGTGGAACTGATGTGGGACTTACATCAACTGTGCTGCCACGGTAATAATCTGAACTAAAAATTGGCTTTATGGAAGGATGATTTTAAGCAATTAGTGTTTGGCCTATGTCGGCAATAGTTCACTCAATGTTGGCTTGCAGTTCATACGGAGTTGCTGGTTTTTCAGCATAAACTAGTTACATATTCTTACAAAAAATAGTCCAGCTAATTCGCAACAGCTTGCAGGATAGTTCACAGGTCCATTTACAGAGATTATGTTGCCAAATTTTTCCTTCAATAAATCGATTGTTATGTTCAATGTATGGCATGTAGCGCCGTCTTGCTGGAACCACATTTCTTTCACATTTATACTACACAATTGGGGAATCAAATAGTCAGTTATCATGGTTTTATAGCGATCGCCATTGACGGTTGCGTTGTTGTCTGCCGCGTTTTTAAACAATTATGGACAGTAAGTTTTTGTAGATGTAGTAGTGTGTGAAGAAATTCTTGTGGATTGTCTTCACTCCAAATCCGACAATTTTACTTGTTCATATATTTATTTTGGCACATAATGTCAGCCATAAAATGGCAGCAGCGATCTTTGAGTTTGGACGCCAAAACTTCGATTTTCGTAATCAAATGTCAATATTTGCAAGCGTTGTTGCGATGTCAATAGCTGTATACCGATATTGACATAGTAAAGGGCATCTAAATCCAGCGGCTGCGTTGGCTAGGTCATGTCGAGCAAATGGAAGAACACGCTCCAGCGAAGATGGTGTTGTATTCGGAACCCGTTGGAGGACGACGCAGATGAGGGAGACCTAACCTCCGGTGAAAAGATCAAGGGCGCCAGTTAGCGAGGAACAGAAATGGCTGGCGAAGCATGTTATATCCGGCTTAAATCGATATTCAGTTGTTATGGCCACATAACGAACGAACGTTTGATCAATTAGGTTTTCTATGAAAAAAACAACGCATTTTTTATTCCAGCAAAAAAAAAATAGTCTTATAACCACAGCATTATTGATATTTCTGTTTTTATTTTATTTTTATTATCCTTTACGAT
>OY978525.1:55704854-55712354 GCA_963854835.1 Megamerina dolium | reverse complement strand
TCGACTTCGCCGCAGCACGAAACATGGTAATTGGTGGTACCAGATTCCAGCATCTCGACATCCACAAAGCGACATGGCTGTCTCCAGATCAAAGAACAAGAAACCAAATTGATCATGTGGTGATTGACGGAAGGCATGCTTCCAGTGTGATGGACGTGAAATCGATCCGTGGTGCCAACATCGACTCGGATCACTACCTTGTTGCAGCTAAGGTGCGCACACGCCTATGTGTCGCAAATAACAAGAGAAGTCCCACACAGAGAAAACTCGACGTCAGTAAGCTGCGATCACCAGAGACAGCAGATGCATTTTCCACTCGACTATCGGATCTGCTTATGCAGAACACTCCCCCACTTGATGATACATGCGCACGGTGGACACATATATCCCACTCCATGACTACTGCTGCCGAGGAGGTAATCGGTTACTACCGGCCTCTGATGAATGAGTGGTATGATCAGGAGTGTCGCGACGCTACCGCAGAGAAAGACGCCGCCTACAGAAAAACCCTGCGTGCAGGCGTAACGCGAGCTGTTAAGGAGCGGTATAGAGAGAAAAGGAGTGCAGAGAGACGTATTTTCAGGCGCAAGAAGAGGGAGTTGGAAAGACGCGAGTGTGAGGAGATAGAGATGTGTACCGACAAGAATGAGACTCGAAAATTCTTTGAAAAGATCAAGCGCCTGAGTGGAGGTTTAAATCCCGGAGCCTCTTCTTGTCGTGATGGAAATGGGAATCTGGTTACGGATGTCCAGAGTGTACTGAGCCTATGGAGGGAACACTTCTCCACGTTACTGAATGGCGATGCTACGAACAATTCCGCCAGTGGAGGAGAATGTCCGATAACCCCAATTACAGATGATGGTGTTGATGTTCCACCACCCGACTATGACGAGGTTGAAACGGCCATTTTAAGGCTGAAGAACAACAAAGCTGCAGGTGCTGATGGCCTGCCTGCCGAGTTGTTTAAGACCGGAGGCGATGAGCTGCTCACCCGCATGCACCAGCTCATAAGCAGAATATGGTCGGATGAAAGCATGCCTGATGATTGGAGGCTCAGTGTTCTCTGTCCTGTACATAAAAAAGGAGACCCCACAATTTGCGCCAACTACCGTGGAATAAGTCTCCTGAGCATCGCGTACAAGGTTCTATCGAGCGTACTGTGTGAAAGGTTGAAGCCTATGCTCAGCAACCTGATTGGACCTTATCAGTGTGGCTTCAGACCTGGTAAATCCACACTACGCCAACTCCTGGAGAAGACCCAAGAAAAACAGATCGACACACACCACCTATTTGTTGATTATAAAGCCGCTTTCGACAGTCCGGTAAGGGATTACCTCTACGCAACAATGTCTGAGTTCGGTATTCCTGCAAAGCTCATTCGACTTTGTAGAATGACACTGCATAACTCCCGTTGTGCAGTGAAAATTGGGAAGGACCTCTCCGCACCGTTTAATACCGAACGGGGTTTCAGACAAGGTGATTCGTTATCGTGCGACTTCTTCAATCTTATTATGGAGAAAATAATACGAGTTGCTGATCTACGACATAATGACACTATCTTCAACAAAAGTGTCATGCTGTTAGCGTATGCTGATGATATTGACATAATCGGCATGAACACGCGAGCAGCCAGTGCAGCATTCTCAGAGTTGGAAAGAGAGTCGCGTCGGATGGGTCTAACGGTGAACGAGGGTAAGACGAAGTATCTAGTGTCAACAAACAAAGAGTCCCGGCGTCTTGGACAGCACGTCACTGTTGACAACTACGCTTTTGAAGTAGTAAGGGACTTTGTCTATCTTGAAACCAGCATTAACAGCAGTAATGACGTCAGCTTGGAGATCATGCGTAGGATAACTCTTGCTAACAGGTGTTACTTTGGGCTGAGTAAGCAATTGAGAAGTCGAGCCCTCTCTCGAAGAACGAAAACTACACTCTACAAGTCTCTCATCATGCCTGTCCTAACATATGGCGCTGAAGCCTGGACAATTTCCACCTCGGATGAGCGAATACTTGGAGTTTTCGAGAGAAAAGTCCTACGCAGGATCTTTGGACCTATTTGCGTTGGTGGCGAGTACCGAATAAGGTACAACCATGAGCTGTGCGAGCTGTATGCCGATATTGACATAGTAAAGCGCATCAAAATCCAGCGGCTGCGCTGGCTAGGTCATGTCGAGCGAATGGAAGAACACGCTCCAGCTAAGAAGGTGTTATATTCGGAACCCGCTGAAGGACGACGCAAAAGAGGTAGACCAAACCTCCGGTGGAAAGACCAAGTACTGGAGAACCTGACGGCGCTTGGAATTTCTAACTGGCGCCAGCTAGCGAAGAACAGAGATGGCTGGCGAAGCATGTTATTTTCGGCCTAAATCGATATTCGGTTGTTATGGCCACATAAGTAAGTAAGTAAGCTATGGCATAGAAGATGATGAAATTGCTGCCAAGATATCAGTTAATGTGCAAATAGAGATTAAATCATTTTGATATGTTTAACAAGACAACGAATACGATATAAGAATGACACAAGTGGTTCGTTCCGCTAAAAGAATTGAACTGGGGTTACAAAAGTGAATGAAAAAATCCTGGCGAACAAATTGAGCCATTTCGTTACATCTGATACAGAAAATTTTTTCAAACGTTTCGGATTACCGATAGATTTCATTACCACTGAACCAAAAACCTCGGGTAAAGTGTGAAGATTATCAGCAAACACAAGAGATCGTGCGTTGATTGCACGTTATGAACGACGCAGCCGAAAAAGGCGTGAAATTAATGGAGGACTATAACAATATATTGTGGCGAAACAAAAGGGAAAAAAAAGTTTTGCCTCACGTCGTCAACGCCAACCGCAGAGAATATCAATCGTCCCAAAAAACTAAATTGATTTAATGAATAAAAATTGATTTAATAAAAAATTAAATAATTACGTACGCTTAATTATAATTATACTGACAATGAAAAAAAATCAATTTGTTTTTGAGTGTTTTACAGCCACTTTGTATAGATGACCCCCTAGTGGATGGAGGTAGGGAGACATTTTGTTGGGAAAAATGTGAAGGAAGTAAAATTAATGGAAATCGGATATACTTTTCACTCTTTTAGCAAATATTGAGGAGAAAAACTGAATAGGGCTCGGTCATATATTCTATCACTATGTTCAGCGTAGGACCAGTGGAAGCGCCTTTTATAAAAATATGAATTTTATAGGGGAGGCCCCCTAAGGGGTGGAGTACGAGGTAAGTATGCTGGTCCTACCAAATACACCGCATGATGTTCTCGCCATGAATATCATCTTGGCCATTGACGATGAAGTATAGCCGGGGTATCTATACGTTTCCTGACGTCTTGGATTATCATTGCCAGCCACAATTCGATGCAAAAACTCCTTTTCACACGTGAAAAAACGGCGTTCGACATCTCTTGGCTTCAGTTCAAACGACGGCACCCAATTTCCTACCTTTCGAATCATTTCTATTGCGTGCAAATGATGGCAAATAGTTGGCTGAGTGACTAAGTGTTTTTGCGAGTTCATCTTGCATTTGCGATGAATCTTTATAAAGCCTTGCCTCCAATTCTTAATCCCTAAACTTTGGTGGCACTCCGGGTCGTTCTTCGTTTCCTAAATCAAAATTGCCACTTTTACATCGTGCAAACCACTTCTGCCACGTTCGTTCAGCTAAAGCATGGTTATATAGCATATATAATAGCATATATATATATGTGTATATATATTTATATATGTATATATATATATATATATATATATATATATATATATATATATATATATATATATATATATATATATATATAGATATAGATATGTTTAAGTCTTTCCATATGTGACGTAGCGAATTTTCGTATTGTGGAGGCGACGGATTCGATGCCAAGATTGCGTTGAAGGTCGCTATGGCCAAGGGGCATTTACTGCTCATCTTAATGCCTTCTTCTGTAATCTTTGAATCTGCAACGCCCATACAGGTTTGAGAATTTGCTTGTACAGCAGGACTTATATAGCTTGGACCTTCTGCCCGTGAGCCAATAGAGGTTTCAATATTTTATTTCCAGTTCATCCCTTTTTCTCTTGCTGTGTTCATTCTACTTAAGTTTTCTATCTAAAGTCATGCCTAGGTATTTCGCAGTGTTATGATATGGTATTTGAATGCCATTTAAATACAACAAATTTATTATATGAAAAATCGATATGAACAGATTTTGTTTCGTTGAGCTTAATTCGCCAGTTTGTTGTCCACGCAAGGATTTCATTAAGAGCGCATTGGAGTTGTGTGTTGGACTCCGTTTCTGTTTTGCCAACTGACAGTATTGCTGTATCATCTGCAAATGTTGCAGTGAAGCAATTTTTGTTGTTTGGTAGATTACAAGTAAAAGGTAAATATAGAATAGGTCCCAGTACACTCTCCTGGGGAACACCAGCTTCTATTTCTTTTAGCTTAGAATATTCATAATCTTGTTTGACACGGAAAAATCTATCCGACAGATATGATTTTAGTATAGAATAGTATTGTTCGGGCAACAGCGCTTTAATTTTGTTAAGTTGGCCGCCATGACATATTTTGTCAAAAGCTTTTGGTCTATTGTTGAATGTTTCGACCGAAAACCGAATTGATGTTTTGGTATTACCCTTTTTTGTTCAATACCATGATCGAGGCGTTTAATTAAAAGCTTTTCCATAAGTTTTGAAATTATTGGAAGGAGAGATATTGGACGATATGATGAAACGTCGTGTGTTGGTTTTCCTGCCTTGTTGAGCATGATAACCTCAGCGGGTTTTCAATAGAGACATGTTTCATTCTAAATGACGCGTTCATAATAGCAGTCAGCTTGGACATTGTGCTTAGAGGTAGCTGCTTCAGTACTTCGCTGGATATGAGATCAAATCCGGGAGACTTTTTTTTTGTTTTAGTTTATTTTTTTCTTCAATTAGTTCATCTGGTGTGGATTGTGTGGTATATATCATAGTTTTTTCTTCGAATATACGTTTGATTTTTGAAGTGTGTTTCTGATATAAGGCATACATCGATTTTTTTCTGGATCAAGTAATACTTATAATTCATTCTGGTGTTTTAAGAGACCGTTTGCATTCCATAGCATAATTTTAAGAAATTTAGCCATATTTAGTTGGTGTAGTATAAAGCCTTTTCAAGGTTTTGAAATCTTAATTCGAGTGTACCAGGTGTACAAGCTTTGACGTGTGCGATGGGGCGATGGGGCGTTGTCGTGGAGAAAAATCAGCTTCTCATGTCTTTATTCATAACCAGGTCTTTTTTTCCAGGTTTCAACAGCTCGT
Source organism: Megamerina dolium (assembly GCA_963854835.1). Lineage (NCBI taxonomy): Eukaryota > Metazoa > Arthropoda > Insecta > Diptera > Megamerinidae > Megamerina > Megamerina dolium. The sequence goes on along the minus strand of OY978525.1, from coordinate 55,707,049 downwards.
AGTAGAGGGTGTTATCTGCTGATCCCACTAAACGCACAGCATCGTCTTCCGTCCAAAGCGATTTGGTCTTGAAAAAGAAGTTGCTGGTTGGCCGGGATCGACCCACGATTTTTTTCGTTTAGGATTCTCAAAGTATATACACTTTTCATCGCAAGTCACCACAAGATGCAGGAAATACTTTCTTTTTTGTCTAGCAAGCAAGATTTCGCATGTGTTTTGGCGTCGCTCCATCTGCCTATCGTTACATTCATCGGGAACCCATTTTTCAAATTTTTGAACCTGCCACATGGCTCGTAAACGTATGGAAATGGCTTGTTGAGTAACACCTAACTGTTCGGCAAGCATTTTTTGCGATTGGGTGTCGTCCTCATCCAAAAAAACCTGCAAATCATGGTCCTCAACTTTTCTGGGTCTATTTTCACGCTTCTTGTACCTCAAGTCAATGGCCTTCTTTGAACCGACGAAACCAGTCTCTGCATGTGGTTTCCGATAGCGCACTGTCTCCACAAGCATTCGATGCGACTCAGCAGCAGATTTCTTCAAATTGAAGCAAAAAAGTAGACCTTCCCGCATATGCTCTTTTTCTGGCACGAAACTAGACATGATTATACGAGGAAAAATGTATGTTGTTGTATGAAATCACTGATGATGTTTACTAATTGATGTAAACAGGTTTCGAACTCATAAAAAAAAAGGATGCACAGTCGATAATAGCTCAATATGCTCACTAACGCCATATACGAGCAAACAGAGGATTTAAGCTTGTACTCCTGGTAGTGTTGAACTCTTGCTGCCTCTTGAGTTTTTCTAAAATTTCTTTTAAGACATTTGTTTCTTCGTTAGTTTTTTGAACAACCTGTGAGTACGTGGTTTGTTGGGATGACACGATATTTGATTGTGCGATTGGATTGGAGATTCGCTTTTTTGTCTGTTCTCTGGTCTCGTATTTTTTGCAGCTCCTTGGCGATTATACATCATTGTAGCTGGCAGGGTGGCTTTCGCCGCAGTTGCAGCTTCTTGGTTGCTGTTTTTAATTTTTTGACAGTCAACAGACTTGTGATTTCTGGTGCATTTGACGCATCTTGGCAGTTTTCCGCAGTAGTTTTGGGTATGGCCGAATAATTGGCATGTTCTGCACTGGGGGATAAGCTTAGATTGTTTAACAGCCTCAATAGAGACTATCGAATGTAAAATAGATTTTATTTGATAGACATTTTTGATATTCTCTGTTGCATCAAATGTGAGCTTAAACATATCTAATGGTTATTTAGTTTTCCATTTCAATTTGCTGGCAGCGCTTATGATTTTGAGCCCCTTTTCTTTCAGGCCCGATACTATAGATTGTGGATCGTAGGTATGATGTAAGTTTTTCACCATAACTTTAATTTGCCTAGTTTGCTTATTTTCGTAAGTAAACCATGAAAAGTTTTTATTTGTAAAAGCTTTTGTTAATTTACGGTAGTTGTCGGAATTTCACTTGTTAATTTTGTAGACATTATTATTTAGGAGTTATATATTAAAGTCTTTTGTAGTTTCATTTTTCGCGATGTTAATTATTTGTTGATACGAACATTTCCCGGAGATCATTGATGGGTGGCGCGAGGTTTTTTCTTCAGGTTCAACGATTTTGCTATCTTGTATGATGTTTGTGGCTAAATTTTTTAGTGATTCCGGTGATTGGTCGGCCTTTCTTTTCTTGTTGTGTTTCTTTTTAAGAATCAAATCAGTCTCAGAACAAGTTCCTTTTCATCTGTTTCATAAATGGTTTGTTTTTCTTGTTGGGAATAATTGTGGGAATTTGCGGTCGTCTATAATTTTGTATCTCGTTTTTTCAGTCCGCACATATTTTTTTAGCTTGTATATTGATAAAATTTTCATATTCAGTTGGTTTCATCATGGGAATTGTTGAATTTTTGTTTACGTGGCCACCACCAGGCGGAGGTGTTCGGAAATTTTCCATTCTGTTGTTCTATCGGAAAGGTCTGGCAACACCAGAAATTTATTTATATTATCTTATTATTTATAAAGTAAATAATAAGATTTTTATTTTTTTGTTTTGTTATTATTGTAATATATAATACATTTAACTGGTCGGTTTTTATATGGACACCACTGTTTACTATGGTTTAATTAGTACCGTAATAGCCTAGACGGACTGCAGCCTAATTCCGGATTACCGAGTTAATTCGAATTAA
>OY978525.1:55449854-55697354 GCA_963854835.1 Megamerina dolium | reverse complement strand
CAGGCATTTCCCATCTATTTAGAAACTGGCTGAAATCGTCTCAATACCAAAGCCCAATAAAAACCCGAGCCACACAATCATATAAGCACATTATCTTGCACCACTAATATTAAAACAACGTATGATTCCTTACCATCAATTTGGATTCAGAAAGAAATACTTGATAATTCATTGATTTATAGAAATATTGAATATTACGTGGCTTTAAATTTAGACGTATCAAAAGCATACGAAAGTGTATGGGATGATCATGGGATGATCAACTGCCAGAAAACTTTTATCAAATTCTGAAAAGTTATACAATAAACTGCCAATTTTATGTAAAATCAAAGGTAAGACTTCTAAACATTAACAATAGAAGCTGGAGTTACACAGGGTAGCAGATATTCCCACATCTCCTATCTCAGAAAATATAACAGCCACATGGTGAATTAAAAACATATACAATAGATGCCCGTAGGTTAGGTTAGGTTAGAGCGGCCTCCCTCTCTAGGCCTCTAGGAGATTTGACAGATTGACAATGTCAATCTGGGCTAGGACACTCAGCTGGTAATGTCGTAGAAATTTGTTGCGATTGTTACATAAAGCAGTGCAGGTGCATAGTAGATGCGACATCGTTTCAAGTTCCTTCTCATCTTTGCAGCTTCTGCAGAAGTGATAAGCGAGGTTGCCCAAACCTAATCTCACTGCGTGAGGACCTATGAGGCAGTGAACAGTGACCACTCCAACATAAGTCGAGATGTATATCCTATTATGATCAGCTAGTTTGCGTGAACGTTTCTTGCTGAGTAGGCGCCACAGCAATTTCGCCGTCCTACAGATGGGTGTATCCGTCTATATATTCTGGAAGACGTTGGTGGTGATAACATCCAAATTATGCTTGCACGTGGCTATGGGGATCCCTCACCGAGAATTCTCTTGGGTTAGAAATTCTTTGTACCCTGTCTTGCAAGCTCATCGGCTATGCAGTTTCACCGTATACCCCTGTGTCCGTGTACCCACCATAGGAGAATGTCTTGCTGCTCATCCATCTCGTTAAGAGATTTGTGGCAGTCAAGAACAGTTTCCGATTTCACGAGAAATGAGTCCAGGGCATTAATTGCAGCGTGGCTGTCACTCAAGATGCAAATGTCTCTGCGGGAGACAATGCTCTGTTTGATCCAAGTAAGTGCAGTGTGAATTGCTTTAACTTATACCTGAAACACACTACAGCGTTCAAGGAAACGATAATATTTAGGTTGAATGATTCGGAATACGCGATTGCTCCCACCCTTCCATCAAGCTTAGAGCCATCAGTAAAGATGAGAGTGTAATTTGGCATGAATACTTCCGCCTCCCAGGCGAACCTATCAGGGAAGGAAGTTAGGAATTTCCTTTGAAAAACGTATGTAGGCTTGATATAATCAAGTGAAGTTTCAATATTAAAATTATCCAGTATGCTTTGATGTCCGTTGGTGCAAGCCGGTGAGTCGTGATGCGGAATTGGCCGTCAGCTGCTTCCAAGTAAGGCACTTCTAGTGCCAACGTTGGCGTTGTTCTAGGTGCTCGTGTTATTAAAATACAAGCTGTTCTTTGTATTTTTTCAAGACGTCATTGGAGGATTTAGTAAGCGCAGTCCACCACGTCAGTACCCCATATAGAAGGACTGGCAGATAACCGCCTTGTAAATCCAGCAAACAATTTTCGGTTGCATCCTCCACTTTTTCCCTATTGATCTTCTACAGGCATAGATGTTTTTCTTCCAATTTAGTTTTCGGTATAGGACCACTCCTAGATAACGGGTTTCTTCTCGCAGAATTAGTGGAACCCCTCCTAGAGTCGAAACGTTTAAGGGTGGTGTTTTGTGCTTTGTGAAGATCAAAATCAGTTCAGTTTTTTGTGGATTCGCATTTAAGCCCTTTTCCTTAACACATTTTGATTATGTGTTTAGATTGATCTGATTAATGTCCCATAGGACTTCCGGAAATTTTCCATCCACCAACAAGACATTTACTAATGTGCATTTACTAATGTTTGCATCGTTTCAGTAAAGGTTGTAGTCCACATTCCATCTGGTTTGACCAGAACACTTGGAGTATGGGGTGATTTAGATAGAATTTTCCTAAGTCTAAAAGCCTCATAAGCGTCTTTTATATCTCTACAGAAGCTCTTCCAGGCTTCTCTTTGGCATTTCCTGAGGTTGTATTTATAAGTTCTCATGGCCGATTTGTAACCCGCCCAATCTGAGTCTAGGTGAGAGCTTTAGGCACAATTGAAGAGCTTGCGACATTTTTTTTTCAATCTATCGAGCTCGCGATTCCACCATGGAGGATTTCCTTTTCCCCGTTATTTTTCGAATAGGACAGGACATCTTGAATGCCTTGTTGAGAGATTTTGTGAGACAGCAGAATGTGGCGTCTACCTGATTTGTGTTAGTTATAGCCGCAGGAGCTTCGGATATATTAGAATTGACTTACTCCCTGAAGCGTGATCAGTTTGTCTTTTTGGGGTTTTTACAGACCACTGGGGCAGGAGGTTTAAAATCTATGGCAAACTGTATGTATCTATGATCAGAGAAGGAGTGCTGATCCAATACTCTCCAGTTTTTTATATGGTCTACAATGCCTTCGGTCGCAAGGATTAAGTCTAGAACTGCCTGCATATTTTTTGTTATGAAAGTTGGGGTCTTACCCCTGTTACACACTAGAAGCTTTGTTGCAAGAATATAATTAAACAGACACTCACCTCTGTCATTAATATCCCTGCTTCCCCAGATTATATGGTGCGCGTTAGCGTCGCATCCTATTATGTGTCTAACCCTAGACTTTTGGGCATTTTCTATCAGATTCTTAAGGTTACTTGGTGGTGGTGATTCCTGGTGGTCGTGCGCGAGGTAGGCTGATGCGAACCAGCAGCACATACCTATATTCTCTGCGCACACCACTGCCGTGTCTAAATTGTAATTACACAGTGAAAAAAGATTGATATTCTCAGAAGTATGTAGGCCTACCTGTGTTGCGCGTGTATATTAAGTTATATCCAGGTGTCCTTAGTCTACAGACCGTGTTGTCAACTGTCCACTGCTCTTGGACCAGAACTATGTCTTCTCTGTCGGCTTCTAGACGAAGAATTAGAGGGGCTGAGGCCACCTTAAACTTGTGCAGGTTTACCTGGAGGCAATGAACCATCACCGTTGCTAGTGGTCACTTTAGCTTCCACGACAGTGACATTGACCTCATCGTCTCCAGAGTTCAGCAACTCATAATCCAAAAAAATCCGATTCACATATCCAGCAACATTGGATTCTGAGGAGAAGGAGTCGCGCGAGTCCTGCCGCACTAGGATTCTGGAGCTGGTAAGAAGCGTATTCTCCGATTCTATCCGCTTAGCCACAGACTGATCATCTGCATGTGCTTCTGGGTCGTCTTTCCGTTATACTGGTAGGTTGATCTTCGAAAAATAGTAGCTTACGTACCCACCGGATTTCGCCAGGGGTAGCAGGGACTCTTGTTTTACGACTATGGTCGCCCTACGGTATGTTCCCTTCTTCTCTTTATCCAACTTGGCTATTCGCCAGTTATGTGTTGTGTTGCGAGTCAAAATATGAAATATGCACATACGCATATTTTGCCTCGCGAGATATTTCCCGAAATTGGGCACTACATATTTGTCCATACACATACCAACATTGCTCGAAGTTGTGATATACACAATCCATACTAACATTACTTATAATTGTGGAATGCCTGAACATTGCGCCAACTGAGTTGCAGTTGGGTGTGAAAATGCTGACAAAGCACTTTCCCACACAATTCGTAGTTCTGCACTTACGTAAGCATACCTGTGTAAGCATACATGATAACTAAAATCACGCGGACTACTCATGTGTGTGAATATCAGAAAGTTGCTTTCTCACGTAGTATATACACACATGGGGAGTGCATCGATCGTGTACATAAACACATACATACATACACACAAGTGGTGTGAATATATTATTGTATGTTATATGTTGGTATGAGGGTAGATTGATATGTGGCTAGTGTTAGAAAAATGGCATATAAGCTGTCAGCTTAGTGAAGGCATTCGCTTTTCAGTTGTGAGTCTTACAGCGAAGTGTTAGCGTTTAAGAAATTGTGAAATACTGCAATCCTTACGAGGCCCTCCAGTATTAGTGTAAGAGTGTAAGAAAGTGTAAATACTGCGATCCTTACGAGGCCCTCCAGTATTAGTGTAAAAGTGCAAAATGGAAAATAACACCAGCAATAAAACGAATACCCAAAACCGCAAGTATCATTGATAAAGTTTTATTTCAGCTAACCAGTGTGATAGATTCGAAGGATATTTAGGAGCTTACGTCTAGGTACTAATCTTGTGGTTTAGTTACTTGGTGAGTGTTGTGGAAAAATAGTACACAACAGTTGGGGGTTTTGGGATTACACAACTTGATGTTTTTTATAATGTATGCTGGGTCACTGGGTTCCGCTGGATCCAGGCAGAAGTGCGCAGTCTGATCGGGATAGCCATGAAGCCATACTTCTCCAGCTCTAGTGATCGCAATCTTTTATAGGTCGAGAGTACGTTGATGGGCGCAGGCAATAAACTTGACATTGCCTTGATGCCAGCCAGCTTCTCGTATAATTGGCGGGGGGCCGAGATGCTCAGCGGTCTCCAATTCGACGTCACGATGAAGCCATCAGCGTCATTCCTGTGGACCACCGCGATAACCCAGTCCCCTTGAAAGATTTCGTGAAAGGAGCAACCCTCATTTCCGCAGGCTCTTTTAGCAACTGGTTTAGCGGTGTCTTCAGATGGCCGCTGGCGCCCATCTACGTTATATCTGCGCCCATACCAGAGAGGCCTTCTGTTTATCAGATCTCTTATTCTCCGGTATTGCGCTTATTCTCTCCAAGATTCTCGTCGCAGTGCGACGGTCCTTGTCGTTCGGTGCAGTCGCGAACGTAGATCTGGTAACCGACGGCCTGCTAGTTGATAGTGGCAAGCTTGCACTCGTACTAGATCTCGGGAGGCTCGGCATGGCTAGGCCCTGCTCTATCCTCCACGGCTTTCGCTGCCTTTCCCGATTTTTTTCTATTGTTTTGACGTTTTTAGTTTTATTCGATTCCATAAAAATCCTTCGAGTGTCGGAGAAGGGAAGGTCATTGTATCATTACAATAATTATTATGTTATTACAATTTAATATTAATTACATAATATAAAGAATATAATAACAGTAAAAATAAAATAATAATAATAATAATAGAACAACAAATAATATAATTATAGCATTATAATAATACCCATGAAATATAATGTGAATAATGATTTGATAAAGAATACAATAATTATAATGATTTTACAAGTATGTTATAGTGAGCCAAATGCATATATCAGCGACGTATCAATTTGGCTCACAAATAAAATACGAAATTGAGTGTTCTGACGAAAATTTTCTATGCAGGACAAAACTCAGGTTTGTATCTAAAGCAAAATATGTAAATTGCATAAATACTTATTTTTACCAATAAATCCTATTTCTTGCAGATGATTCAACGTAACTTGAGCTACTTTCAATACCCCCATTCCACAATTTTCCAGTAATATCGGGGAAGGGGTTAAAGCATCTCAATGAGTAACTTAGCGAATGCTCTTTATGGTAATACATGCGTTTTAACCCTAATAAAGCTTAATTCATTTTATAATTTACATTACAGATGTCTCGCAGTTCAATGGGGAGTTTCATGTATTTTTAGTTGAGTTGCGGAAAGCATTGCGTGTCAATTAAAATAGGCTTCACAGCGCTCATCACGAGGAAATCCATTTATTTAATTTAATTTAATTTAAATATTATTATTGATTTTTTATACGATGTGTCATTCAATAGTGACTTCCGACAAACTGGTGATACGTCATGAAACAATCACTTATGACAAAGTGATGATACGTAATTCAATAGTTATATATTCATATATATTCATATATACATACATACATACATACATATATATATATATATATATATATATATATATATATATACATATATATACATATAGGCATATATACACATATATATATATATATATATATATATATATATATATATATATATATATATATATACATATATATACATATATGCATATATACATATATATATATATATATATATACATATATATACATATATGCATATATACATATATATATATATATATATATATATATATATGCATATATATAAATACATATATATATATATATATATATGTATATATATATATATATATATGCATATATATATATATATATATTTATATTTTATATATATATATATATATATATATATAAATATATATATATATATATATATATATATATATATATATATATATATATATATATATATATATATATATATATATATATATATATATATATATATATATATATATATATATATATATATATATTTCATATTTTGTACGAATTTATGAATACATATTCAATAATGAATATTCCAAACATAAGTACATATTATTATATATATAGAAAAAGTAGATATGTACATTAACAAGTCTTTACATTTCATTACTACTTTGGTTGAAAAAATGTTGTAATGGTTGATTGCTGAAATAGTGATTGTTTTAATTTAAAAGGTTCATTTTCAAAATGAGTCTCTAAGATATTTTTGATGTGTTGAAAAGCAACAAAATCATTTTTGGCAAATTGTTTTAAACGCGCAACGAGTTTTAACGCCTCATCTTATGATGTTATCGGCGCACTTATATCTTCATTAGATTCTTCTTCTGAATCACTTATATCCATAATATCGCTTTGTTCATCAAATTGAATTTCTATATTGTTGTCTTCAGTGCAGATATTTTTATCTATTTGGAGAAAACCATCGAAATTATTTGTCCTTTGTGGAATTTAGCATAGATTGCCAGTGGAATGTCATATTTTCCGGATCAAAATCGGGAAGACCCTCTTAAATTTCCGAAAATCCTGCTTTATGGAAGCAGTTTTGGATTGTTGTTGCTTCTACTTTATTCCAAAATGCTTTGGTGAAATATACAGCTTCAAGTACATTAATAGATTTTGACAGCTCTGATGCTGAACTTGCAGTGTCAATTTTACGTAGCAACTGTTTTAATAGTATGCTTCTATAAAAAACTTGATCGAGGGGTTGGCTTACTGCCGTTGTGTTTGGAGGCAAAAAAACAATGTCTATATTAGTTAAGTTTAATTCTCTTGGATGAGATGCTGCATTATCCAAAACCAAGAGAATTTTTCGATTCTGAGCCCTCATTTTCCTATTGAACTGCTGCAGTCATTCACTCATTACTCCTCGAGTCGTCCATGCTTTTTTATTAGATTTCCAATCCACTGTCAGTTCTGTGGTAGGAACATGTTTGAATGCTCGAGGACGGGCTGCTTTACCTATAACCAAAAGGTGCTCTTTCTCTCCAGCCATGTTTACACAAAACAAAATTGTAAGTCTTTCCTTAGATAATTTACCGCCAACGCATTTTTCGGATTTCAGAGCAAGAGTCCTGTCTGGTAATGCGCGAAAGAAAAGCCCGCTTTCATCTGCGTTATAAATGTCCTGAGGCTTGTATCTGCTCAACAGAGATGGCAGCTTGGCACTGAACTGCTCGACATTCTTCTGGTTTACATCTGCAGCTTCACCAGATATGCACCTGAAAGCTATATTATTCCTTATGCGCCATTTGTTTAACCATACATTTGAAGCATTAAAATTAGATACACCCAACTTGACTGCTATTATTTCCATTGCTTTTGCCTTTACAATAAGGCCAGATATAGGAATTTTTTGACTTCTAGCCTTGGCGAACCAATAAAAGCATATTTTGTCTATTTCAGAACCACCTTCTTTAAGAAAACTTCGCTTTTGATGTACATTTACTTCAGACCTCCATTTAGAACGAATTGTCTCCTTATTTTTTATTGATCTCTGGATCTTGAGTTTTGCCAATAGTGAACCTTTGAAAACAAAAAATTATGCACAATTTCATTTTTTATGGGCATTGAATTTTACCTTTTTTTGCAATTTCATGCACAGACAATTTATCACATTAATAATTTCCACAGTACTTTCTTTTTTGGTGCCATGTTATTACGAGTTTTTTAAACACAATTCACATGCAACCTATTGTATTTAACAAACTGAATTAAAATGACGCCCACTATTTAACACATACACAATGACACAATGTGTGTATACATGTTAAAAGGGGAATCACCAAATTCGTGTTTATCAATGCAACGCAATGTTAAAAGGAAATCACCAATTTTGGTTTTATCAACACAATTGCGAATGGGAATTTGTTTTGTGAGGAATTACAGATATTTAAAAAAATTGTTTGGGATTTTTTTAAAATTTTGTCCGTTTATGATAGATTTTTTGATCAAAATGGATTGAAATATAGTGTCCGCGTCCGGTTATTGGAATGATATTGCTATGGAAAAGGTAATGAAATGGTTGTGTCCACGAAATTTGTCCGGCTATTGAAGGTGTCCGGTTATAAGAAGTGTCCGTAATGAGGAGTTTCACTGTAATTCATAAATTTTGAAATTTTCTACACTTTTAAGTTATTCGCTTTTAATAGCCTAGACAGACGGCAGCCTAATTCCGGATTACCAAGTTAATTCGAATTAACTCGGGCATTAACTGCTGCTAATCCGCATAAACTCTATGAGTTAATTCTCAAACTAAAAGAGGATTAGGACAATTTGCTATGGCAACACTGCTGAAAATTGTCTATTGTGAATTTTTCTTGATTCGTTTTACAAAATATTAGGTTTGTTCGCTCACAAAAAATTTTCAACAATTGTTAACAGTTTTCAACATGAAAAGTGTTGGCGAAAAAATAAATCCAGCTATCAATTACGAACGGTGAATGTCAATTTACAAGTTTTTGATAGTTTTCAGTTCACATACTTCTTGTAGATTTTCTCATATCGAGAGTGACAGATGACAGAAATTGATAGTGATAGTAATGTAAGTGAGCAGACCTAATAAAGCAGCAAACAGCTGTTTAGTTAGTCCGCAATACTGCCGTCTGTCAGGTTAATATTTTATTCGGATTAAGTGCGCCGGTAATCCGGAAATAAGCTGCCGTCTGTCTAGGCTATAAGTTAACAATGATATATTGCAGGTTAGCGTAGCTGGTAGAACGACGGCTGTAGAATATACGATAGCAAAGCACATGATGTTGTAGATTCCCAGGTTCGAATCCGAGAAGAGAAAATACGTAAATTTTATTTGTACATTTAAATATTAAATACATGAATCGGAAATTATAATGCAATGAATGAAAATAAATTGTTTGATCTGTATTCTGTACCCGTAAAATAATAATTTTTTTTTACATGAAAATTATAATACAATTAATGAAAATAGAGTATTTTGTTTCGAAGAGCAAAAATGGGTAAATTGTCAAATAATAGAAAAGAAAATATAATTAAGAATTATAATGAATTGAATGAAAATTTCTAACCGTACTAATCTACATTTATACTCGTTCGGGTATAAAAGGGTATAATTGGTCTCTCAAAGAACATTCTCGAACAAAAGGGAACAGTTCACTCCATATAAAGAGATCAAAAGCGCGATTAGTCGGATATTCCTTTGCGACTGATCACGGATACATCCCGGACCAGTCGCATCTTTTGCAGGTATACCTATATATACATATATACTTACACACATACTCACATACTCACACACACACACACACACACACACACATATATATATATATATATATATATATATATATATATATATATATATATATATATATATCTATATGGCCACATAAGTAAGTAAGTATATATATATTTTAACATTACAAATTTTTTATTAAAGAGTTGGGTCGAACATATCATAACTCAAAAACCTAACCAAAGTGACCTCTTTTCTTATTTTTAGAATGTTCAAAAAACTAAAAGGCTTATCAGCCAACCCGTTTTTTGTAAGTTTTTTAAAAAATAATTACAAAAATGTTAAAAATGTTAAAAATAATAGTAATTCAGGGTTCCGTCGTGATGGGCCATTGAAATTTCAACATCTCTAATCATGTGAATATGTTTCCAAAGGAAACCAATTACAAAGTAATTAAAAATAATTTACAGTTGGTTCATAAAAACAGCAATCTTAAAAGAAGAGCGTTCTTAGAAAAAAAAAGTTTTCCTTTCAGAACGCAAAAAGATCTTTGTGGGATTTGAACCCACAAAAACATGACCTGTTAATGCAACCAGTAACCAACTCAGCTAAATACTCACTTTGTGAGTGGTAGACAAAGTCAACATAGCTTCATGTTCACGAAGCGAACGGTTGACGAATCAACATGTTAGCTTTGCTAACCGTTTCCATTAAAAACACATTGCAATCACATTTAAAGTTGAGTACTTTGTTCGTTGCAGCAAAGCTAGAAACGAAATGCAATTCAATTCTTAAAGCAGATCAATCTTTTAAAAGCTCTTCAAGTGCTTCTGGAGACCGGGTGCTTCGTAATTATAGAAGTTGCATTTAAACAGATTTTTAGCTGAATCATACCGATCGGCACCGATCGAAAAAAAAATTAGTCAACAATTTACTTCACAGAAATGAACATGTAAGTAGATTCAAATAGTAACATTGTTCGTATAATAAAAATTAATTGCATAGGTTTAAAGACTTAGACGAAATTGTGAAAATTTGTGCAGAAAGGAAGTGCAAGTCTGAAGAAGCTATTTCTTTAGTTAAATCGAAGAACTTAATTTCTAAAAAAATCTGTTAAAAGGTTAATTCCTTCCGTACGAGAGAAAAAAAGGAAAAAGGAAGGAAAAGAGTTAAATGTTTATTTAAAAAATTTAGTTTTAAATAATAATAAAAATAACTAGTGCTAATATTAATCATGTTGCTAATGCACAAGACATTAAAAGAAATTAAAAAAAATAAAAAGAAAAAGTTAATAGTATTGAAATTCGTAAACATAAATTATTCATCAGTTATTGTATTCTGGGTAAATATATTGTAAGCATTATTAATCAAAGAGTATATAGTTATGATTTTATTATGTATTAAAGATTAGAATGGTTAGGAAATTTAGTTAATAGATATCCAAAATTAATGAATTTAAAAATAACTTTTGATGAATTTACTTGTTATAGAAAAAATATAACAGAACTATTTGACAAAAACAGTAAATATGATATCACTTTTTGGATGAATATAGAAGATAATTACATAATTATATAGATGATGATAATGATAATAATAAATAATTAATTAATTTATAATATTCATAATGAAATACTGATGGATACTGTAGAAAAAATTAATGAGTGTGTAGAAAAGGTCAATCAAATTAATAATGTTATAAATGATATGGATAAGTTGAATTTAATTAATATTAATTGAAGAAATAAAAAATTTTTATTCAATCAAAAATATATCCTCAAACATTTTCTTATGTCTTCCATCGTTGGTTGCTTGTTTCTTATCTATAACCAAAAAACTGAAATCAATTCAGTTCAGTTCCATGATTATTACACATACTTTTAATTGAATCAAATCAATATCACTTCAATGATCATCAAATACATGTTTTGTATTAGGTTTATCTTGCTTGAATAAGATTATAAAATTAGCATTATCTCTAATCAATTGTTTAGGAATTTTCGAATATGTTTGACGTAAATAAAAACAACAAAGATTATTGTGTCTACCGTAAGCAAAATGATTGGAAATATTATTTTGTTATTCAGTAGAAATAGCATCAAATATAATTACAGAATATGGTTTAACATTTTCAGGAGATGGTAAAGATTCAATTGATATACATTTAATATCTTTTGATTCTAAGTCATTGATAGTACATACTTCATTAAATTAATTAATTAAATTTTTTAAGTATTCATATTTTTCTTGATTACATGATTTTGAACAAATAATAATATTAGAATAATAATATTTTAGTAAGATATTTAATAATACATTTGTTTTCCCACAATTACTTGGTCCACAAATAATTGATCTTAAAATGTTTGGAAATAATTCATTTAATCTTTTCATTTGTTTATGAGTGTTAAATTAATTTGTTTTTGCTCTCTAAAGCCTTAATTTGAATATTAGTCATTTAGTATCTTTTAAATTTAAAACTTAGTTGCAAAACCAAAATATGTTTCCAATGAATACGAATCCACTAATAATTAGACAATGCATAATTGTATTATCTGGGAACTTTTCTGTCCATTTAAACTCAATTTTAATATCAATAGCAGCCTCTTTAATTACCTCATTTTGTTTAGAAGTATCAATGCAAATTATTAGATATTTTTTTAAAAATGTATCGTAATTGACTAATGGTAAATTATTTTTCCTCGAACCATAATAAGAATCCTTAATTTCTAGAAACATGTTGTATAAAGCAAAAAACTTATTACGGTTGCATATCATAATTGGGATATCTAACTATAAAATTTAATTACGACATTTTCTAAATTACAATGATCAAATTTACTATTATGTTTTTGAAAATTTTAATTTCTCAATGTTGGGAATGCTATAAAAAATATCTTGGTTTAGAACTAGCTGAAGTTATATTCCAAGTATAATTATTTACTCATGTTCAACTTCAATAGAAAAGTTAACATGTGGCATTCTCCATATTATATCATTAATTTTAATAGAAAATATATGATCATTTAAAGTACTATCAATAATTAAACAATTTGAATAATCATTTGATGAAATTAATTCTAATTTTTGATTAATTCTAAAAATAAAATTTTTGTAGTCATCAAATGTATAATGGAATATTAACAGAAAAATATCCTTTTTTATTAAAAACATTACCTTTATTTACAATTTGCCAACCCGCATTATTTAATGCAATATCATTAGAAAATGATGCTATTCCTTTAATTGATTTTGTTAAACCATGATTTTCTATTTGATCAATTTCAACTTAAGTAATAAAGTAAGTAATTTTACTAAATAAATTTAATACACCATTATTAACAAAGTTAACTTTGATCGGATTAATATTTTGCAGTAATTTGTCCTCTAACAATAAGTAAACTTATATATAAAATAAATAAAACTTATATATGGTAATGTTTTAATGTCTTGATTATTAATATTTATTTCTATTGGTCTACCATGTTCATTTAAAAGAGTAGAATTGGAAGATAAATGTTCATAAAAATCATAGGATTCTATACGTTTTTCTTCCGTCATTTATTTAACTAAAAATTTACTAGCAATTTAAAAATAGTATAAGTCTTGTCTTTAATTGCTTTAACAAATAATAAAAAATCATAATTATAATAATAATAATTAGTGCCATAGAAATGTATTCATTTTGCATTATTTTATCAATTCCATTTGAAATAATTAAATCTATTTTTGATAATTGATCATGTTCACTTTGTGACCCGATCGCTCTGCAGTCATCATCTTGATCACATTTATTTTTAGAGTTATTCATTAAAATAAAATTGATTATTATGTTTTCACAATTTATTTTATTCATTTAAATTGAATTAATTATTGTAATTTCAAAAATATTATAAATGATTGTTAATATAATACCTGAAACACTAAATAATTCTAATGAAGAATCTAGAATGTTTAAAATAATTAAAAATAACAAAAATATTGGTTATAATGCAATAATTGTTCCAAATACTGTATACAATAGATTTAGAAATTCTTCATATAGTACAATTATATTTATTTATATATTAATTGTATTAATTATATTGAGTATATTATATATTTATAATTATTAATTTAATAATCCTTCATTTAGTAGTTTACAGAATTGATTCTCTGACAAACTATTATAGTCCAGCTTAGGTTACGTTCTATTATTCATTTCATTTAAAAACTTTTTGCGATCTTCAGATTTTTGTTTTTCTTTAGCATCCATTAAATGTTGTTTTTGCTCAATAGTTTCACGCATTAAATTGTTTTCATTTTTAACACAGTCTAATTTATGCTCGAGTTAAAAGTATTGATATGACAAAAATTGGTTCATCAGTACCACAAAATATTAACGATTTAAAAAGATATAAATCAATCAATCAATCAAGTCTTCATTCAAATACTACTAAAACCTCTTTTTGTAAAGATAAACATTAAATAAAACAGATGAAAACATTAAATCTAGACTAGATATTAGATAAGAAGATTAATCTTTTACAACACATTTTATTCTAAAATTTTAATATTAAGTAAATGGTACGATATTATGGTAAAGGTATTCTAAACAGTTTTATAAATCATCTTCAATTTGAATTACATAATCCTGGTTATAATTATTTAGGACCTGGTACTAATTTACATTTGAAAGAGGAACAAGGTATTCAACCAATTAATAAATTAGATGAAGCTGCTAAAAAACATGTTTCCATTGGAAACGGTTCACAAAATGAACATGATATTATATATTAAAAAAATACTGATGTAAATAAAAGACATGAAGCTGACAAGATTTTGGAAGATAAAGCATGGCATGGATAAAGCAAAAAATGCTTGTTTATCAGAAAAAGTAAATGCTTATTTAACAACAAATACAATGAATTCAAAAGGAAAATTGGTATGGGTTACTTTACAAACCCAATTACTACAAATAAGGAATTGATGGATGTTAATAATGAAATTAATAATAATGAAATACTTTTGTTCAAAAATGTTGAAGGAAACATATTTACCGCTAACTTGAAAACAAATTAAATTCATCAAAAAATATCTAAGTAGTAATATAATTGATTTAAAGATTTTTATTTTAAAATAATCCAAGTCCCAATTGCAAAGTTTTAATAATGAAAAGACTGGTGGATTTTTACCAAAATTATTACCACTTCTTCCAAACAATAGGAGCTGCAGTTACTGTTGGTACTTCATTATATAAACCTTATAATGATAAAAAGACTAATGATAAATTACTAGAAGAAAAAATTCGTCATAATAAAGCATTAGAAGAACAAAATGTAAAAAGTAATGGTAATGGTCTACTACTTAAGAAATTTGATTTTGGGTTGATTCCTATTAAACCATTTAATAATTATGATTTTAAAAAATATGCTAGAAAATTTTAGAGGAATTTTTATGAAAGATAGAACCAAAAAAGATAAAAGATATAGAACGTGGTATAATAAATTTAGATAATAATGACTGTAATGGTACTCATTGAGAAGCATATAAAGAATAATAATTATATTGTATATTATTATTCATTTGCTTTAAATAAATGACCTATATTATTTGGAAAATATTTAAATTTAAAACAATTATCTTTAATAATAATATTGACTAAGAAATAAATGAAATTATACGTGTTCATCTTTGTTACTTAATTAAATAATGCCCACTATATTATTAGATGGAAATTCATCAATAATTTTTTGTGACTTTGGAGAAATCAATAAAATTAAATGATAATTCTCATTATGAAATGCGTTTGCTTAATTTTTCTACTTATAATTCTATTCCAAATATATCTGAAAAGTTAAAAAATAATACTTTACATTATATTTTCAAAGGAAACGGTTCACTTCATGAACTTGTCTCTGAAGGAACCAATTACAAAGTAATTATACAAGTATTGTACAATTTTGGATGAAACTGACAACAAAGTGATCACTTTTCCAACAGGATCATATGAAATTAATGATATAAATAACTTTATTAAAGAAAAAATTGATGGTATTATTATTAAACCAAATATGATACATTAAAAGTAATTATACGATTAATTTTACACAAGAAAATTCTTCTTTATTGGGTTTAAGTAAACAAATTATTCAACCGAATTTATTACTTTCATCAGATTTACCAGTAAATATTATGAATGTTAATTTAATTAGAATAAAATGTGATATTGCATCTGGTAGAATAATAAACAAATATTATTCATGAATTTTTTATTGATGATAAACTTAGTGAAAAAATAAATGAGATAAATAAAAAAAAAATATATGGCACAAGCCCCGAAGAGCTCTTTGGTCGAGCTTCTCTTCCATTACTGTTGTGCGTGTTTAATTTTGGACAGTACTAGAAGGGACTTACTTATTTTAGCCGGTTCCGAACGGCAGAATTTTTTCATGGCAAATTGTTACTGCCGGAAGAATTGCCAATTGCTTGCCGACAGATGGGTACCATTCGAAAGAAAACTCTTTCCGATATTAAATTTGTTATGCCAACACACTAACCACTGAGTCACGGCACCCACCCATAAATGAGATACAAGAAATTTAATTTACAATTAGAAATATAAATATTCAAATTGTTGATAATGTTGTTGTTGACAATAATTTAATTGATTTTAGAAACTAAAAAATTAGTATTAGATTAAACGTCCGTGAAGTGAACTGATAATGTTATTCGATAGACGATTTGATAAACGTTTCCGAAGGAAAATATAGTTGCTTTGTGAAAGATTTCCTTCAGAAATATATTTAAAAAATAAAATAATTTTAAAGAAATCGGTTCCACAATGTTCCTGAACAAAGTACTTGGGTATTCACCTCGACAGAAGGCTGACCTGGAAAAATCACATAGAGGCAAAGAAAACTCAGATCAAGCTTAAAATTAATCAGTTATGGTGGCTGTTACACAAAAGATCAAAGTTGAATCTCGAATACAAAGTGCTATTATATAAAGCAATCCTGAAGCCAATCTGGACTTATGGTATTCAGTTATGGGGCACCGCATCTCCCTCAAATATCGAAAAATTGCAGCGAATACAATCCAAGTGTATGCGAATTATTGTAAACGCGCCTTGTTATATACGTTAACATCCATCGACATTTAAATGTACCCACAATTTACACAATCATCTGAATCCCCTTGCTAGGTAATTGTTGCTGTGCACGGGGCAACGACGATTAAAAAGAAAAGACACACTGAATATGCTGTGAAATTGCTATACCTCGCGACTCAACAAATTGTGATGTAACGTAGGGAATATCACATAATTTTAGTTAGTTTGTAAGATTTGAATACTTATTGTTAGTTTCTAGGTATTTTAGAAAGATTCAATAAATGCATAGTATTTAAAAAAAAAAAGAAATTTTTTTAATAATAATCTGAAAATTAAAATGGGAGACGTTCAAGAAAATTTAACCGATATATTTAATAATGAAAATAAAATTAAAAGATTTTATCATAAAGTAATAAATGGTGAAAAAATATGTTTATCTTCTAGAAATGGTAAAAGAATTTGCATTTCATGTTTACGAGAAAAAGATTTAAATGAATACAGTATAAATAGACGAGGAGGTTGCAAAGAGTGTTATAATGAAAAGTATAAATATCGTAATAAATTGCCGTCAATATATATAAAGCATGTGTGTGGATGATTAGAGTACACACTAAATCATAAAAAAACGCCATATAAATTCTATAATTCATGCAGATCTTACAAAAAATATGGAAAATGTATGTGTAAATAATTAAACAAAATTATTTTAAAACTTCAAGCTTTGTAACTTACATTACATTTTATAAATATTAAGTAATTTGGTAAGAATACGAAATATTTAAGAAATGTTTTTAATAACAAATAAAGAAAAATGAATCCAATTAACATTAAAGATTTAAAAACAAAAACTTTAAAAAACCTTAAACAATATGCTAGACAAAATAAACGTATTTTTTCTGTTTCGAAAAACTGGTAAAACAAAAATAGAAATGGCTTATTAGGATTAGAAGAAACTAAAAAATATAACAAAAAATTATTTAAGACTTTTCAAAATCATAATCATGATTTTAATTTTGATTATATTAAAAATAAATAAATATGTGGCACATAAAGCCCCAAAGGGCTCATTGGCCGAGCTTCTCTTCCATTACTGTTGTGCGTCTTAAATTTTGGACAATATTAGAAGGGACCTACTTATTTTAGCCTGTTCCGAACGGCAGAACACTTGTGACATCACTTTTTCTGAGCTTTATCACAGAGTTCTTTAAGAAGCTTTTTCATGGCAAGTTGTTACTGTCGGAAGAATTGCCAATTGCTTGCCGACAGGTGGGTACCGTTCGAAAGAAAAATCTTATCGATATTAAATTTGTTATGCATCAGCCGGGGATTGAACCACGACCTACAGATCAGAAGGCGAACACACTAACCACTGAGCTACGGCACTACGGCTTTGATTATATTACTTACTTACTTATCTGGACATAACAACCGAATATCGATTTAGGCCGAAAATAACATGCTTCGCCAGCCGTCTCTGTTCTTCGCTAGCTGGCGCCAGTTAGAAATTCCAAGCGCCGTCAGGTTCTCCAGTACTTGGTCTTTCCACCTGAGGTTTGGTCTTCCTCTTCTGCGTCGTCCTCCAGCGGGTTCCGAATATAACACCTTCTTAGCTGGAGCGTGTTCTTCCATTCGCTCGACATGACCTAGCCAGCGCAGCCGCTGGATTTTGATGCGCTTTACTATGTCAATATCGGCATACAGCTCGTACAGCTCATGGTTGTACCTTGTTCGGTACTCGCCACCAACGCAAATAGGTCCAAAGATCTTGCGTAGGACTTTCCCGAGGTGGAAATTGTCCAGGCTTCAGCGCCATATGTTAGGACAGGCATAATGAGAAACTTGTAGAGAGTAGTTTTCGTTCTTCGAGAGAGGGCTCGACTTCTCAATTGCTTACTCAGCCCAAAGTAACACCTGTTAGCAAGAGTTATCCTACGCATGATCTCCAAGCTGACGTCATTACTGCTGTTAATGCTGGTTCCAAGATAGACAAAGTCCCTTACTACTTCAAAAGCGTAGTTGTCAGCAGTGACGTGCTGTCCAAGACGCCGGGACTCTTTGTTTGTTGACACTAGATACTTCGTCTTGCCCTCGTTCACCGTGAGACCCATCCGACGCGACTCTCTTTCCAACTCTGAGAATGCTGCACTTACTGCTCGCGTGTTCATGCCGATTATGTCAATATCGTCGGCATACGCTAACAGCATGACACTTTTGTTGAAGATAGTGCCATTATGTCGTAGATCAGCAGCTCGTATTATTTTCTCCATAATAAGATTGAAGAAGTCGCACGATAACGAATCACCTTGTCTGAAACCCCGTTCGGTATTAAACGGTGCGGAGAGGTCCTTCCCAATTTTCACTGCACAACGGGAGTTATGCAGTGTCATTCTACAAAGTCGAATGAGCTTTGCAGGAATACCGAACTCAGACATTGTTGCATAGAGGTAATCCCTTACCGGACTGTCGAAAGCGGCTTTATAATCAACAAATAGGTGGTGTGTGTCGATCTGTTTTTCTTGAGTCTTCTCCAAGATTTGGCGCAGTGTGAAAATCTGGTCGATGGTGGATTTACCAGGTCTGAAGCTACACTGATACGGTCCAATCAGGTTGTTGAGCATAGGCTTCAACCTTTCACACAGTACGCTCGATAGAACCTTGTATGCGATATTCAGGAGACTTATTCCACGATAGTTGGCGCAAATTGTGGGGTCTCCTTTTTTATGTACAGGACAGAGAACACTGAGCCTCCAATCATCAGGCATGCTTTCATCCGACCATATTCTGCTTATGAGCTGGTGCATGCGGGTGAGCAGCTCATCGCCTCCGGTTATATAGTTACAAAAAGGAAGATATGGTAATTTAGTAGCAGATATTGAATTCAAAAATAAATAAAAATTGGATATTAGATCACATCTAAATTTATTAAAGAACAAATGTTATTCTTACTTTGAAAAAGGTATTAAAAAATATAATAATTTTAAAGTGTGTATTGCTGTAGAAGTCATTTTATTAAATAACCGTAACAAAAAAGAAATGTCTTTTTGGTATTGGTCTAAGACACATGATATTAATAAAATAAATTTTAGAGACTTTGAACTATGTAACAGTTTTTATGGAATTGATAAAGAAGATGGGATTTTGTAAAAATAGTAAAAACAATTGTTTCGAGAGATAAAAGTCAGACTATTTCAGGTGGGTCATATATTCCATTCACAAATAAAAATTGTATAAATATTAAAAACAATGATAATAAATGTATTTTATATTATATCTCATATTCTATTCATTAAGAAGAAATAAAACATCATCCTGAAAGACCAACTAAATATAAACAATATCTAGAACATTTAGAAAATGATGAATATTTTAAACATTTAAATATAACTTATCCATTTGAAGTTAATAAAGAAATTAGAAGACTATTACAATGAACTTTTATTATTTCAATTCAGAAGAAAAATATACATTTGAACAAATTCAATTATTATATAAAAGTAAATCTTTTAATATTAATATTAATAAACATCATATTAATATTTTATATTTAAAAGATACAAATAAATCTTATTTTATAGTTATTAAAAATTTTTCAGGATTACTTAGTGGTAAAATTCACCATCAAAATGAGCATTTACATATTTGTAATAAATGTTTTAAGAAATGTAAATCTTTAAATGAATTAGAAGAACATAAAAAATATGTTATACATTAAAAGATGATATTGACATATTTCCATATATAGAGTTACGTAAAGAAGGTCAAAACATTTTAGAGTATAAATCTAATGGTGCAGAATTATTTCATCCATATGTCTTATATGCTGATTTTGAATCTACTCTTAAAAAGATTAATAAAGAGAAATCAGAAAAATTACAATATTACTCAATGAACATATCTTTGTTCATATGAATTTATTGCTGATGATGAAAAATTAAATATTAAACAGAATTTCCTCAATGATAATATTAGTAAAAAAAGATTATAAATTTGCAAAGAAAATTTGGAATTATTTTAACTGTAAAACATTTTAAGATTATCATGAATGGTATTTAAAATCAGATATTATTTTGTTATCACATATTTATGATAACTTTAGAGAAATATGTTTTAAAAATTATAAATTAGATCTTGTTTATTATGTAAGTGCATCACATTTAAGTAATTCAACAGCATTATAATTAACTAAACAAAAACTAGAATTATTAACTGATCAAGATCAGTATGAACATAAAGTAAATGGTGGATATCTCAAATATCACGTATTTATGCTAAAACAAATAATTGTTATTATTGCGATGATGTTGTAGAACAAGTTTATAAATTAAGTAAAGAAGAAGCTGAAAGTAAAAGAATATATGATCCTAAAAAAATAACTAGTTATATCTTATATTTAAATGCAAATAATTTGTATGGATGGGCTATGTGTCAAAAACTAAGTGTTAGTGATCATAAATGGTTAAATGAAGATGAAATTAAATATTCTTAATGTTAATAATATTTTAAAATATAACGATGAGAGTAATACTGGTTTTTCATTAGAAGTTGATATGAATGTACCAGACAATTTACCTGATTTCTTTAATGATTACGCATCAGAACAACATCATTATTCAGTAAACGTTAACGAGTTATCTCCTCTTCAAAAAGAATTAATTGAGAAAGGTGTTGGAAGAAAATGTGTACTTTATTACCAAAGAAAAATTATGTGATTGATATTAGATTATTTAAAGAATAGTGTAATTTTAACTAAAGTTCATAGAGGTATGAAATGTAGACAAGAAGCAATGGCTAAAGCCATATATCGAAAAAAATACTGAATTAAGAAAAGAAACTAAAAATGATTTTGAAAAAAAATTTCTTTAAATTAATGAATAACAGTGTATTCGGAAAACAGATGGAAAACGTTAGAAATAGATTATATGTTACAGTAGTTAAAACTGAGAAAATGATGAGTAAGTTAGTGAGACAAAGCACATATCAATCAAGAAATATAATTGATGATAATATATGTTCTAAAATTAAATTAAATAAACCTATATTTGCAGGTCAAAATATTTTAGATTTATCAAAATTATTAATAATAAATAAATTTAATAAATTATTATATAATTAAATTAATTATTCTTTATTTTGAAGGTAAACATATTGGTGATGATTTTGATATTTATGATGATATGAAGTATGATATTCATCTTTACGATACTAGTGATTATATAGATCATTTTCCCATTACTGATTCTGATAAAAATATGAAAACACCTGGAAAATTTAAAGATTTCTACTGGGGAATTTTGTGTTTTAAAATCTAAAATGTATTCGTTTAAAACTGATGTTGATAAGAAAAAAGTTTGTAAAGGTATAAAGAAAAATAATATTAAAAAGTTAACCATATAAGATTATAGAAATTGTTTAATTAACTTAGAAAATAAGATTGAAACTGTTTATAATATTCGATCATATGATATGACATTATATACTACAAAAGAAAATAGAATAGGATTATCACCTTATGATGATGTTTTTTTTAATAAAGGATCTTCTTGAGATAACACGTTCACCGAATTTGCATTGCAATTAATCGATTGTGACATGTGCTGTGTGGCTAGTGGCACCGTCTTGTTGAAACCACATATCGCTGATGTCAAGATCATCCTATTCTGGCCACAAATAATCTTCCAACATAGCACTATAGCGCTCTCCATTGACGGTAACATGACGGTCGTTTTCATCCACGAAAAAATACGGCCCAATCACACCTCCGGCATGAAAACCGCACCAAACAGTAACTTTTTGCGGGTGCAACGGTATCTCAAGAAGCACCTGTGGGTTTGTTGCTGTCCAATAACGCAATAACGCATATTTTGCTTATTGACAAAGCCATTGAGCCAGAAATGAGCTTCATCGCTGAAGATGATTTTTCGCTCTTAAAGTTGCGACCACCGACTTAGAATTTCGGTAGTAATTTTTAATAATTTCCAAACGTTGCTGGTTGGTGAACTTTACCATGATGAAAATGATGACTTTAACTAACGTTCTGACATTGACAGTTGATTAAAAAAGTTTAAAGGTGCGTTCATATAAAGATACGAAATTGTTATGTCCCTAATGGAAAACCCTTTAGTTTACAACATGTCTCCGAAGGAGACCATGAACACAGTTCACATGTCTCTGAAAGAGACGGCTCACACAGTGAATATGTCTCCGAACGAGACCGTGAACATAGTTCACATGTTTCTAAAAGAAGCAATTCTCTTCGCGAATATAATGAAGAAAATAAATTAAATAATATTTATAAATTATCTTGGGGACATTTTAAAATAAAAAGTATAGGAAGCTAATAAAACGAATCCCATTACCCCTTCCACTTATATGCTAATTGATATTATCTTTTATTAATTCGACTGTTTTTAGTTTGTAAGTTATTTCAAGTTGAGATTTATTATTTTTCTATTTAACATTTTTAATTATTTCTATTTATTTTTTTTCCATTTAACATAGAATTTTTTTTAGATTATTTTTTGATTACATATGATCCGTGTTCGCCGTCTCCTTCAGAGACAAGTTCGCTTTGTAAACCGTTTCCTTCGGAAACATTTATTTGGTCTTCAACGAAATCATTAGAACTTGCTTCCAACATCATCTCCGATAAAACTTGAGTGGCTTTGTTAATCATATCATTTGTTTTAGACTTTATTATTTTTTCTGTTGACTACACTTCGTGAAGATGAATCTTTAAGATAATTTTCGATTCAATCAATTTCTTTTAGAAAACTGATTTTAATATTTTCAATATTGATTTCCATAAAGTCCAGTTTTTTAATTAAATCAATAACTTCGGACTTATTATGATCGAATTCTTTTTCTAATTCTCTATAAATTCTCGAAATTGTTGATTTCCTTCAGAAATTCTTCATTAGAAGAACTGAATTCTGCAAAAGTTTTTTGTCTAAACTTATCAACACCCATTTATTTAAGAAATAAAATCTCGTATAATTTCCAAAGGAAACGGTTCACGAAGTGAACATGATTGTGAAATAATCAGTTACTTTTGCTTCGCAAAGTTAAACCCAATTATCTTCTCTTAATCTTCAATGATATTCATAATATCATTATGTATTTCAGAACTATCATTTTCTGCTTCATGTTTTTCCTAGAAACAAAATTATTCTTTCTTTTAGTTCAATAATATCATTCCAATAAACATATTCTACAGGTATTTAGTATAAACTTTATAATTACTTTGTAATTGGTTTCCTTTGGAAATATGTGAACTGTGTTCACGGTCTCTTTCAGAGACATAATTTGTTTCAATTCCTTCTCCAGTTTTTTCTTTTAGAATTTGCATTTTATTAAAATTGGCTTAATAAATATAATATATTTATTACTAGCACCTGATTTAATTCTTTTTGTAGTTTTATCTTTATTTTGCATGTAAGCATACGTTTTTAAACTAATTTCTTCATAAATTTCTAAATCATTTTGTATGAATGAAGAAGGATCTTTCAAAGTCAATAATTCCCATAAATATTTAATATGTTGCGAGTCTATGAATGTCTTTAAAATTATATTCATACAACAATTTATCAATTACATCACCCCAATTAGTATTTTGTTGAATTTTAAATTTTACTTTCAATTTTTCATTAATTGTTCTATTAAATCTTTCTACAATTGCAGATTTCTTTTCACTAAATATTTGATACATTTCTCGTGCTTCTCTAAAACTTCCTGAAAATGTGTATTTAAAAACTCTTTACGTGAATTACTTTTGGTGCACAACCAGCTCTTTTAATAATTGTTAAAAAGGCTTCAGTTGTACTTTTCCCATCTTTATAGGCTCTATATAGGCAAATTTCGAAAATGTATCAATTACATTAAGCATATATTTGTGTCCTCTATTAATTCTTACATTGACAGCTGTCATAATTATTAAAAATATCTTGGAAAACTTAATTATTTATGAAACACAATTACTTCCTTCTGAAATAAAAAAATTAGCTCCTGTTAAAGATACTTTTAGAAAAATTACATTCTGACATTACTAAATTATTACCTACTTTATCTCTTCCAAAATTAAATCAAGACAGTTCAATATTAGAAAGCCCAAAACCACAACTTAGTTCTCAAAATTTAAATAAATATGTATTTGTTACACCATCAAGCTTTAAAACTGTAAAACCGTTTAATGAAACATTATCAACTCCAGTAAATTTTGTTGAAAATAGATTTGAAAATATAGCAATGAAATATTTAATTTTAAATTCTTCTAATGCTGAAGTTAGTGATAATTTGATTTGTGGATTGGAAATAGTGAAGTAAAATTAATGGTAATGATATAATTATAAAAGATAATCAATATGAAGGTATTTGCTGTGTACTATTTTTCCACAACACTCACTAAGTAGCTAACGACTACGCACAAGATTAGCACCTAGACCTAAGCTCCTAAATGTCCCTCGAGTCTATCACAATAGTTGGCTGAAATAAAACAATTATATTTTATCAATGATACTTGCGGTTTTTTCGCTTTTCGCTTTATTGCTGGTGTTTTGTATTGGGCACTTTTACACTAATACTGGAGGGCCTCGTAAGGAGTGCAGTATTTACACTTTTTCTTAAATTCTTACACTAATACTTGAGGGCCTCGTAAGGATCGCAGTATTTACACTTTCTCTTAAATGCTAACACTTCGGTTAAGACTCACAACTGAAAGCGGCTGCCTTCAGTAAGCTGGCAGCTTATATGCCATTTTCCTCATCTACATATCGATCGACCCACATACCATCATATAACATACAATATTATATTCACACCACTTGTGTGTATGTATGTATGTGTTTATGTACACGATCGATGCACTCCCCATGTGTGTATATACTACGTGAGAAAGCAACTTTTTGATATTCACACATATGAGTAGTCCGCGTGATTTTAGTTATCATATATGCTTACACAGGTATGCTTACGTAAGTGCAGAACAACGAATTGTGTAGGAAAGTGCTTTGTCAGCATTTTCACACCCAACTGCAACTCAGTTGGCTCAATGTTCTGACATTCCACAATAAAAAATAAATATGTGGCACTTAAAGCCCTAAAGGGCTCATTGGCCGAGCTTCTCTTCAATTACTGTTGTGCATCTGGACAATATTAGAAGGGACCTACTTATTTTAGCCGGTTCCGAACGGCAGAACACTTGTGACATCACTTTTTCTGAGCTTTGTCACAGAGTTCTTTTAGAAGCTTTTTCATGGCAAGTTGTTACTGTCGGAATAATTGCCAATTGCTTCCCGACAGGTGGGTACCATTCGAAAGAAAAATCTTATCGATATAAAATTTGTTATGCATCAGCCCGAGATTGAACCACGACCTACAGATCAGAAGGCGAACACACTAACCACTGAGCTACAGCACGGCAATGTTGGTATGTGTATGGAAAAATATGTAGTTCCTAATTTCGGGAAATATGTCGCAAGGCAAAATATGCATATGTGCATATTTCATATTTTGGCTCGCAACATATTAAAGATTTATGGGAATTATTGACTTTGAAAGATCCTTCTTCATTCATACAAAATGATTTAGAAATTTATGAAGAAATTATTTTAAAAACGTATGCTTACATGCAAAATAAAGATAAAACTACAAAAAGAATTAAATCAAGTGCTAGTAATAAATATATTATATTTATTAAGCCAATTTTAATAAAATGCAAATTCTAAAAGAACAGTTTTTTCTTTTCTAGAAGGAATTGAAACAAATTATGTCTCTGAAAGAGACCGTGAACACAGTTCACATATTTCCAAAGGAAACCAATTACAAAGTAATTATAAAGTTTATACTAAATACCTGTAGAATATGTTTATTGGAATGATATTATTGAACTAAAAGAAAGAATAATTTTGTTTCTAGGAAAAACATGAAGCAGAAAATGATAGTCCTGAAATACATAATGATATTATGAATATCATTGAAGAATTAAGAGAAGATAATTGGATTTAACTTTGCGAAGCAAAACTAACTCATTATTTCACAATCATGTTCACTTCGTGAACCGTTTCCTTTGGAAATATATTCACAAAGTGAACCGTTTCCTTTGGGAATTATACGAGATTTTATTTCTTAAATAAATGGGTGTTGATAAGTTTAGACAAAAGACAAAATTGAAGAATTTCTGAAGGAAATCAACAATTTCGAGAATTTATAGAAAACTAAATTGATGATTTAGAAAAAGAATTCAATCATGATAAGTCTGAAGTTATTGATTTAATTAAAAAACTGGATTTTATGGAAATCAATATTGAAAATATTAAAATCAGTTTTCTAAAAGAAATTGATTGAATCGAAAATTATCTGAAAGATTCATCTTCACGAAGTGTAGTCAACAGAAAAAATAATAAAGTCTAAAACAAATGATATGATTAACAAAGCCACACAAGTTTTATCGGAGATGATGTTGGAAGCAAGTTCTAATGATTTCGTTGAAGACCAAATAAATGTTTCCGAAGGAAACGGTTTACAAAGCGAACTTGTCTCTGAAGGAGACGGAAATAAATAAAAACAATTAAAAATGTTAAATAGAAAAATAATAAATCTCAACTTGAAATAACTTACAAACTAAAAACAGTCGAATTAATAAAAGATAATATCAATTAGCATATAAGTGGAAGGGGTAAGGGGTTTCGTTTGATTAGCTACCTATACTTTTTATTTTATAATGTCCCCAAGATAATTTATAAATATTATTTAATTTATTTTCTTCATTATATTCGCGAAGAGAATTGCTTCTTTTAGAAACATGTGAACTATGTTCACGGTCTCGTTCGGAGACATATTCACTGTGTGAGCCGTCTCTTTCAGAGACATGTGAACTGTGTTCATGGTCTCCTTCGGAGACATGTTGTAAACTAAAGGGTTTTCCATTAGGGACATAACAATTTCGTATCTTTATATGAACGCACCTTTAAACTTTTTTAATCAACTGTCAATGTCAGAACGTTAGTTAAAGTCATCATTTTCATCATGGTAAAGTTCACCAACCAGCAACGTTTGGAAATTATTAAAAATTACTACCGAAATTCTAAGTCGGTGGTCGCAACTTTAAGAGCGAAAAATCATCTTCAGCGATGAAGCTCATTTCTGGTTCAATGGCTTTGTCAATAAGCAAAATATGCGTTATTGCGTTATTGGACAGCAACAAACCCACAGGTGCTTCTTGAGATACCGTTGCACCCGCAAAAAGTTACTGTTTGGTGCGGTTTTCATGCCGGAGGTGTGATTGGGCCGTATTTTTTCGTTGATGAAAACAACCGTCATGTTACCGTCAATGGAGAGCGCTATAGTGCTATGTTGGAAGATTATTTGTGGCCAGAATAGGATGATCTTGACATCAGCGATATGTGGTTTCAACAAGACGGTGCCACTAGCCACACAGCACATGTCACAATCGATTAATTGCAATGCAAATTCGGTGAACGTGTTATCTCAAGAAATGGTCCGGTCGAATGACCGCCTCTTACATGCGATCTAACACCATTGAATTTCTTTTTATGAGGCTTTATGACAGGTCACTGGTCTATGCCAACAAGCCAGCAACTTTAGATAAGCTCAAAGACAACATCCAACGCGAAATTGCCAACGTTCCGGTCGAAATCTGTGCTAGAGTGGTGGAAAATTGGGTCCAAAGAATCGACCGCTGTAAACGGGCTCGTGGTGGTCATATGACCGAAATTGAATTTCATTCATAAAATGTAATGCTTGCAATATATCCACAATAAATTTGAACTCAATATCTCAAATATTTCTGTGTTTTATTAATAGATAAAATTGTTATGTCCCTAATGGAAGATCCTTTATTAAAAAAAACATCATCATAAGGTGATAATCCTATTCTATTTTCTTTTGTAGTATATAATGTCATATCATATGATCGAATATTATAAACAGTTTCAATCTTATTTTCTAAGTTAATTAAAAAATTTTTATAATCTTATATGGTTAACTTTTTAATATTATTTTACTTTATACCTTTACAAACTTTTTTCTTATCAACATCAGTTTTAAACGAATACATTTTAGATTTTAAAACACAAAATTCCCTAGTAGAAATCTTTAAATTATCCAGGTGTTTTCATATTTTTATCAGAATCAGTAATGGGAAAATGATCTATATAATCACTAGTATCGTAAAGATGAATATCACACTTCATATCATCATAAATATCGAAATCATCACCAATATGTTTACCTTCAAAATAAAGAATAATTAATTTAATTTTATAATAATTTATTAAATTTATTTATTATTAAATTTATTTATTATTAATAATTTTGATAAAGCTAAAATATTTTGACCTGCAAATATAGGTTATTATTATCGTTGTGGGGATGTTGCACCGCGACCTATAAGATCTATTGTGCCCCCTTCGCAGAGCTAGAGTGTGTCTCTCAGCCCAGTTCCCTCGATGAATTTTAGTATTGGTCCCAATTCACAGAGTCTAATTTCATCCTCGGGTATGATGAAATCTCCCAGGTATTTCCTTCTCTTGTGCATCAGTGCAGGACAAGTTTCTATCACGTGTTGTGCGGTCTCGTCCTCTTCCCTGCAGAACCTACAGAGAGCATCAGAGAAAATTCTCAGTTTTGTTAGGTGATAATTTAGTCTACAGTACCCTGTTAATAATCCCGTAATGATTCGCATGTTGTTCTTGGTTAGACTCATACATTCCTCGTAGCGTTTCAGGTTGTATGTCCCTTGCGTTAGTTTGGAGTGTGTTAGCCCCGGTAAGTTTTCCCAGTATAAGCTTCTTTGTCTATTCTCTTCTTCCCAGATGATACGGGAGATGTTACCCGATCCTAATCCACAGAATGGTTCAGGCCCTACAAATGTTGTTGATGCTCCCTTCCTGGCAAGCTTATCTGCCATTTCATTTCCATCGATCCCTACGTGCCCCGGAACCCATAGAATCCACACCTGATTGAGTTGGCCCAGGATGTTCAGTTTTTCAATGCACTCCATCACCAGATATGATGTAACCTGGTGGGATTTGAGTGCTTTGATAGCCGCCTGGCTGTCACTCAGTATTGCTATTCTGCGATTCCGGTAATTCCGTTCGAGATTAAAGTGCGCACATCTATCTATCGCGTAGACTTCCGCTTGAAAGATAGAGGTGTTCTTACCTAATGGTTCAGAGTATCTTTTCCCTGGTCCGAATACACCTGCCCCGGCTCCGTCATCGGTGAGGGAACCGTCGGTGTACCATGTTATCATGTACTGGTTTATCTTGTATGTTTTCGATATACCTTCCCAATGTTTTTTGTTACTAAGCTCAGTTTTAAAATGTTTATTAAAGCTGAACCTTGGTAGTATCACGTCCCTTGGCATCGAGATTTCAGGAAGTTGTTAAGCCAGAAGTTCTATCTTCCTTCGGCTGAGGTAACTGCCTGTGCTGACGTTGTTCCCAGCTACCCTCAAAATCGCCCTCCTCGCTTGGGACTGGATATAAATATGGAGGGGAGTAAAATCCAAGAGTATCTCCAATGATGCCGTTGGACATGTTCGCATGGCTCCCGTGATACATACACATGCAAGTCTTTGTAGCTTGCTAAGAGTGTTGATTACTGTCTGCTGCTTCGTGCACTTTTCCCAGACTAATGCCCCGTAGGTTATCATTGGCCTGACAATTGCTGTGTATATCCATCGCAGAATTTTTGGGGTACAACCCCAGCTTTTACCCGCAATAGTTCTACACGTCATGAAAGTTTTGATAGCTTTCTGTCTTATCTCCTAAATGTGGGTTTTCCACAATAATTTCTGGTCCAAGTGGGTACCCAAGAATTTCACTACTTTCTGGAGTTCTATCTCTACACCGTCTAAACGGATAGGTTTAAGATGCGTAAGTTTATACTTCCGTGTGAATGGTACAATCGTTGTTTTTGCTGGATTGATGTTCAGCCCAACCGTGGCGCACCATCCCTTCATTAGTTTGAGTCCTAGCTGTATTCTGTCACATAGAGTGTCCTCAAATTTACCTCTACAGATAATGACTATGTCATCCGCATAGCCTTGAAATGACAAACCACTGGTTTCCAATTTTTCCAATAGCTCGTCTACTACTATACTCCACATAAGTGGTGATAGCACACCTCCTTGTGGGCAACCCATTGTGGTTTTTGCAATTATACTTCCTGTACCACTTGGTATTTCAACCTTCCTGGTAAGAAGCATATTACTCATCCAAGAAGCTAGAGTATTATTAACTCCTCTTCTTGTAAGAGCTCTTCTGATAGCATCATGTGAAGTATTGTCGAAGGCACCTTCTATGTCTAGAAAGGCACATATCGCAGTTTCCTTCTTTTCTAGACTGTCCTGCAGTAAGCTCGTCAGTTGATGTAGAGCAGTTTCGGTGGAGTGCCCTGCTCTATAAGCATGTTGACAAGAGTGTAGCGGATTTCTCACTAAAACTGTGGTCCGGATGTAGTTATCCACAACTTTTTCCAAAGTTTTTAGGACAAAGGATGTTAGCAGATTGGCCTGAAAGATTTAGGGTGAAGCGGGTCCTTCTTACCCACCTTCGGCAAAAATACCACCTTTGCCCTTCTCCATATCCTAGGTATGTAACCTAGCGCTACACTGCTTCTAGCTATTCTCGTCAATGGACTTAACAGCTGCTCTATACCTTTCTGAAGTAGGGCAGGAAAGATTCCGTCTACTCCAGGTGATTTCAATGGTTTAAAGGTGTTAATTGCCCATCTGATTCGAGGTTCGGTGCAAATATAGGTTTATTTAATTTAATTTTAGAACATATATTATCATCAATTATATTTCTTGATTGATATGTGTTTTGTCTCACTAACTTACTCATCATTTTCTCAGTTTTAACTACTGTAACATATAATCTATTTCTAACGTTTTCCATCTGTTTTCCGAATATACTGTTATTCATTAATTTAAAGAAATTTTTTTCAAAATCATTTTTAGTTTCTTTTCTTAATTCAGTATTTTTTTCGATATATGGCTTTAGCCATTGCCTCTTGTCTACATTTCATACCTCTATGAACTTTAGTTAAAATTACACCATTCTTTAAATATTCTTTAAATAATCTAATATCAATCACATACTTTTTCTTTGGTAATAAAGTACACATTTTCTTTCAACGCCTTTCTCAATTAATTCTTTTTGAAGAGGAGATAACTCGTTAACGTTAATGATGTTCTGATGAGTAATCATTAAAGAAATCATGTAAATTGTCTGATACATGCATATCAACTTCTAATGTAAAACCAGTATTACTCTCATCGTTATATTTTAAAAAATTATTAACATTAAAAATATTTAATTTCATCTTCATTTAACCATTTATGATCACTAAAAACATCCATACAAATTATTTGCATTTAAATATAAGATATAACTAGTTAATTTTTTAGGATCATATATTCTTTTACTTTCAGCTTCTTCTTTACTTAATTTATAAACTTGTTCTACAACATCATCGTAATAATAACAATTATTTGTTTTAGCATAATTACGTGATATTTGAGATATCCACCTGTAATTCCATTTACTTTATGTTAATACTGATCTTGATCAGTTAATAATTCTAGTTTTTGTTTAGTTAATTATAATGCTGTTGAATTACTTAAATGTGATGCACTTACATAATAAACAAGATCTAATTTATAATTTTTAAAACATATTTCTCTAAAGTTATCATAAATATGTGATAACAAAATAATATCTGATTTATACTCTAAAATGTTTTGACCTTCTTTAGGTAACTCTATATATGGAAATATGTAAATATCATCTTTTAATGTATAACATATTTTTTATGTTCTTCTAATTCATTTAAAGATTTACATTTCTTAAAACATTTATTACAAATATGTAAATGCTCATTTTGATGGTGAATTTTACCACTAAGTAATCCTGAAAAATTTTTAATAACTATAAAATAAGATTTATTTGTATCTTTTAAATATAAAATATTAATATGATGTTTATTAATATTAATATTAAAAGATTTACTTTTATATAGTAATTGAATTTGTTCAAATGTATCTTTTTCTTCAGAATTGAAATAATAAAAGTTCATTGTAATAGTCTTCTAATTTCTTTATTGACTTCAAATGATAAGTTATATTTAAATGTTTAAAATATATAATATAATATATAATAAAATATCCAATTTTTATTTATTTTTGAATTCAATATCTGCTACTAAATTACCATATCTTCCTTTTTGTAATTTACCATATTGATATAAATTAACCGTAACTATACAATCAAAATTAAAATCATGATTATGATTTTGAAAAGTCTTAAATAATTTTTTGTTATATTTTTTAGTTTCTTTTATTACTAATCCTAATAAGCCATTTCTATTTTTGTTTCACCAGTTTTTCGGAACTGAAAAAATACGTTTATTTTCTCTAACATATTGTTTAAGGTTTTTTAAAGTTTTTGTTTTTAAATCTTTAATGTTAATTGGATTCATTTTTCTTTATTTGTTATTAAAAAAATTTCTTAAATATTTCGTATTCTTACCAAATTACTTATGCCGCTATTGCGGTTCACAACTTTTGTAACAGTTTGGTCGCCGTCGAGAAATTCATATTGCCGTTCTCAACTCGACTGGCGGCTGATTTTTTTGATTGTGTTCATTATTTTTGTGGTATTGCCGTTTGCAACTCTGTTTCAGTTTGGTCGACAAGCACGTTAAATATACACCACTGCTCATAAGCAGTTGTGTTTGCATCAGTTGCAGTTTACTTTAAACTAATAAAGCCAAAAATAATGGAGAGATCGTAAGTAATAATTAGCTTGGCTTCATATTGTAATTTCTCAACGTTTTATACATTTTCAGAAGTTTAAAAATTACAACCAAAGCTCAATTTGAGAGGCTTGTTCAACTAATGGACCAGAATCCAAGCTAACAAAGTAGACCTGAATCTAAGAAAATAAGATTTTTTTTTAAATAATTTAAGTTATCTTCCATTTACCAAAAAAGACTGAAATAAATTTAAAAAATAAATAAGAGATAAATTTATTGAGCTTGGAAAGAACGCATTATATTATTTCTGATACTCCTTGTAGCGTCTGTTTCGTCTCCAATACATCTAATACTTCTTTTAAAACAAGTGACATTGTAGCCACTCCTATATTGAAGTCATTGCCGCTGCTCTTCTGGTAGCTTCCATCAGCGAAAAATCTAAGAGCAGCACACAATTTCAATATTGGTGGTATAGATACGACACGCACAGATTTCTTGAAATGGTATTTTACGTCATCCAGCAAAAAGCAAAATGCCTCTTTGCTCAGTCGAAAATAGCTAATAAATCTATAAAAAAAATTATTATTTGCTTTTATTTATTTTGAACAATATTTATACTTTTCGCTAGGTAGTTCAAGAGGGTTAGAGTCATCACGAATTTTTCTCCGTAAGCGTAGCAAATCAATTTTCGCGTCTTCGTTTTCATCTTCATAAAACAAATCTACACTAATATCCATTTTAAATAATTTTCACAGCAAAACACAATTGTATATTTCCTTAATTTTTACTTTTAATCGACCACTTTTCTGTCATAAGTGATATTTTAAGCTGGTAACGACATAACAATTTCAACCGAAAACAGTGGTGTACCACAATACCAAAAAATAGTTTGGTCTTGTTGAAGTCGGGTCGACTCTAAGACGACCAAACTGGGTTGAGTGGTGGACGGCAATAGGGGCATTAATATTTATAAAATGTAATGTAAGTTACAAAGCTTGAAGTTTTAAAATAATTTTGTTTAATTATTTATACATACATTTTCCATATTTTTTGTAAGATCTGCATGAATTATAGAATTTATATGGCGTTTTTTTATTCATTCCCATCTTCCTCTGAGTACTGTATTAAGAAATGGACACGATGTATACTCAGCACTCGAAAAATTCAACCAGCTGCTCTCATTAGCTCTCAGCTCAGCCACCTGCACAAAGGTATGCAAGCAATCAAACTATAGCCCATACACACCAGCCGACATTGAATTGCTAGTAAGACAGAAAAGAAGACTCCGAAGACAATGGCAAGAATTCAGATCACCGAATCTGAAAACACAGCTACAGCACTGCACTCGAAAGTTAAAGCAAGCCTTAAAAAATAAAAACAACAAAGAGTTAGAAGAGCACATAGCGAAATTAACACCTGGTGAAGCGTCAGACTACTCTTTGTGGAAATCAGCAAAAAACTCAAATCGGCCAATTCTCACTGATTCCCCCATCCGTTTGAGTGACGGTAATTGGGCTAGAAGCAACTGTGAGAAGGGTTTGGCTTTTGCAAACCACCTAAAAAGTGTGCTTATACCCAAAATTAACTTCTCAACCTTGCTCAATAATGCTCAAAATTAAAAAAAAGGACATATTCAAAGCAATTTATAAAGATTTAAACCCAAAAAATCACCTGGTCAAGATAAAATTACCGGTAAAATAATAAAAGAGCTACCTCCGGCTTCAGTAATTCATCTCATGCACATTTTCAATGCTATCCTTCGTATTAAACACTATCCCAAATGCTGGGAAACTTCAAAAATTATTATGATAGCAAAACCAGGAAAAGACCCTACAAAAGTTGCATCGATCAGCCTCCTGCTTCTACTCTCTAAAGTATTCGAAAAGCTACTTGTCATGAATATAACTCCATTTATTAATCTCAACCAACTGATTTGTTTGGATTTAGAAAACAGCATGGCACAATAGAACAAGTCCACCGCATTGTAACTCTGATAAGGAACACTTTTGAAGAAAAAAAGTATTGCTCAGCTGTCTTTCTTGATATCACTCAAGCTTTCGATAAAGTATGGCACGATGGCCTTATTTACAAACTCAAACTATTACTGCCTGCAAATGTCTCCTCATTGCTTAGTAGCTACCTCACGAAAAGACAATTTCTCGTACATCACAAGGAGAACACAACAAATCCATTGGATATTCACGCTGGCGTTCCTCAAGGAAGCGTTTTGGGCCCCTTACTGTATCTCTTATACACTTCAGATATGCCCAACAATAACTATACATTTATCGACCTTTGCAGATGATACAGCAATATTGTGCTCTCGCTCTAACCCCATAGAAGCTACTAAACTCCTGCAGACTCATGTCGATTCTCTCAAAATCTGGTTAGCAAAATGGCGCATTAAAGTCTATGAATCAAAGAGCGTACATGTTACCTTCACGCTAAGGCTAGATACATGCTCCCCACTTAATATTAATGGCCAATCAGTTCCACAATGTTCCTCAACAAAGTACTTAGGTATTCACCTCGACAGAAGGCTGACCTGGAAAAATCACATAGAGGCAAAGAAAACTCAGAACAAGCTTAAAATGAATCAGTTATAGTGGCTGTTACACAAAAGATCAAAGTTGAATCTTGAATACAAAGTGCTATTATATAAAGCAATCCTGAAGCCAATTTGGACTTATGGTATTCAGTTTTGGGGTACCGCATCTCCCTCTAATATCGAAAAATTGCAGCGAATACAATCGAAGTGTCTGCGAATTATTGTAAACACGCCTTGGTATATGAGGAACGTTAACATCCATCGAGATTTAAATGTACCCACAATTTCTGAGGAAGTTGCAATGTCCTGCAGAAACTACATTCAAAAATTACACAATCATTCGAATCCCCTTTCTAGGCAATTGTTGCTGAGCACGGGGGATCGTCGATTAAAAAGAAAAGACACACTGAATATGCTGTGAAATTGCTACACCTCGCGACTCAACAAATTGTGATGGAACGTTGGGAATATCACATATTTTTAGTTAGTTTGTAAGATTTGATTACTTATTGTTAGTTTCTAAGTAATTTAGAGAGATCCAATAAAAAAAGCTTGTTGGAAAAAAAAAAACATTCTAGTGCCACCTTAGAAGATAGGTTGTTGCAGTCACCTGACCACCGCCTGGCGGCTAGCAAGATTTTCTTACCTTGCACCTTTCCATCCAGTAGATGGTCTAGAGCATGCATTAGACCAAACATTTCTGCTTGATAGACCGATATGTATCTTCCCAGATTCAGAGTGCATGCCAGACCCAACTTTTTAGAGAAGATTCCAGCACCCGCCCTGCCATCCATTAATGAACCATCTGTGAAAATACTGATGTCATTTTGCTCACATACATCATGGGTGAGGCCATCTTCAATGAGTGTTATGTGTGACTTTCCAGTCATCTTCAGCGTGCCCATTCCTTCCACTGGCATTTGCGCCTCCTTTACACTCCTATATAACAGTTACAGGATGCTCCTGTGCCCTATCTTCGTGCCGAATCCATACCAATTATTGGTTGTCTTCAGACGTGATGCTGTTAACGCCGCCGACTTCATAATATGCAAGTCCAACGGCAGCAGCCCCAGAAAGGCTTCCAATGCTTCTACTGGGGTTTTCCGGATAGCTCCGGTAATCCCAATACAAGCCATTTTTTGCACCCTATCTAACTTGCTTTTCGCGGTCTCTTGGGTGACCCTAGGCCACCAGACCACAGCAGCATATGCTATTAAGGGCTTCACCATCGTTGGGTAGATCCAGTGCGCTGCTCTGGGAGTAATTCCCCACATGAGACCAAACACTCTCTTACACTGATGCAATACCCGCTTGCCCTTCTGCATTTTGTCATCGACGTGACTATTCCAAGTCAGCTTATTATCCAGGATGACACCTAGATACTTTACTTCCTTGGAGACTTGGAACATCGTTGATGTTCGATCCAAAAAGCCTAAGGGGGTCTATTGTTACCCCAGTCCTCCTTTTAGTAAAGAGTACTGTTTCAGGCTTATTAGCATTTACAGAGAGACCTTGTTCCGTGCACCATCCTTCAACCATTTTGAGTGCATCTCTCATGGTATCATAAATAGTGTCCAGGAACTTGCCGCTCACCGTTATTGCTACGTCATATGCATACCCGACGGTGCGTATGTCTTTTGAGTCCAGAAGCTGGAGTTGGGAATCGACCGTGATATTCAAAGGATGGGCGACAATATGCCCCCCTTTGTGGACACCCTTTGAATACCCTACCTGTGAGTCTGTAACTCCCTTTTTGAAAGTTTATTGCCCTTTTCCTCAGCATGCTGTCCAGCCACCTTATAATGGTTGGGCTTACTTCACGAGTAGCAAGGGCCTTCCTTAGCTAATCGAAACCAATCTTATCGAAAACACCTTCTATATCCATAAAAGTAGACATAGATATCCCTCCACAAGGCAGTTCTCTCTCCGCTACGCGAACGAGTTCGTGCAGCGCCGTTTCAGTGGATTTGCCAGCTCTGTACGCGTGCTGACACCTGCTCAGTGGTTTTGTCAGAAGCGTTGTCCTTTCCATGTAGTCCGCCAGTACTCCCTCCATACATTTAAGCAGAGGTCAAGCTAACCGGCCGGAAAGATTTAGCCTCTGAGTAGTTCCTTTTTCCCGGCTTTGGAAGAAAGACAACCTTAGTCTCTCTCCATTGAGTTGAGATATATCCTGCAGCCAAGCAAGTAGTGAATATTCCCAGAAGCCTGTCTACCAGAGCTTCTGAACCCCACTGAAGTAGGGCTGGAAATATCCCGTCTGTACCCGCTGTTTTGAATGGAGAGAAACACTTTATGGCGTTTATCACTCCATCGTTGGTGACTATCATCTCAGCTTCCAATCATTCATTCCTCTTTGCACCCTTTCGGGTGGCTTCCCAAGGATCTTCCGATCTAAAGCTTCCTGGAAAATGCACCTCCATCAGGTATTTCAGTGACTCTCCGATTGTCTCTGTGAAGGATCCATTCGTTTTGCGAATTAATCCCAACTTTGACACCGGGTCCTTTGATATAATCCTCTGCAATCTACATACATCGGACATATCGTGAGTACTTGAACAAAATTCTCTTCACGTTTTCCTTTTACGGTTGCGTAGAGTCTTCTTCAGCTCCCATTTATTTGATTGAAGTCGTCCCATGCGTTGGGGTCCCCTCTCATGTGACGATTAAAAGCCTTCCTTGTCTCCTTTTTCATGGATTCCAGTTCCCCATTTCACCATGGAGTGGGATCTCCTTCGTCCACTACCGTCAGGGGACATGAAGCTTCAAATGCTTTGATCATGGCTGAGTTGATAGTCCTCATCTGATACTCAACATCTGGGGTTGTTCTAGGTTACTTAAAACCCCCTGGCAAGAATTCCTCAGGAACTTCACAGTATCTTGTACAATCCGTTCGTTTCGGTATCCCTACCATTCTACTGTCGTTCCTATGTCTTTTATCGGACGTAACGCCAAACTGTATGGCTCTGTGGTCAGACATGGTTAGTTTATCCACAACCCTCCAATCCAAAATCCTGTCCAACGTTTTGACATTCGTCAGTGTAACAGCAATGACCTCGCAACGACGTACGTCGATAAAGGTCGGCTCTGTTCTCTTATTGGTAACTTGTAGACCAAATATTTCTATAAATTCGAGTACACACTCTCACAATTTAGACATTAGAATCGCACGTATCCCATGTCTAACTAAAATGCATGTCCTAAACTTCCCCTCTGTTTGTGGATAAAACAAGGTGGTCTTTTGTGCAGATAGGCCTTTGATCCTTCCATGAAGGATCCAGGGCTCATGAACCAGTGCAATGTCAAGCTCATCCTCATCGAAGCTCCGCACCATCATTGCTGATGCTGCTTTGCTGTGGTGAATATTGAGTTGACACACATTTAGTGGTTCCTGGCGCGGGACAACCTCCCGCCCTAATGGCTTCTTCCTTGCAGAATACTGCAAGGAAGAAGTCATACTGCATCTCGTTCGTATTGTGCTGTCGTCGTGATCAGACGTGTTTTCTCTGTGCGCGATAGTGTACTAATTCGAATTGTGTTACTGTAACGGTGTTAGTGTAACGGTTAAGTACATTGTTGTTTGTGGCTTCTGTGTTGTCAGCAGAGCCTCATAATCGATTCGCGGAAGCCCTAGCGCTCCAATTAATTCGCGGAGTTTGACTTTCATTGACCTTGTTCGCGGAAGCCCTAGCGCTCCGCTGTGTTAGTTGTTGTGCTCAGTGCAGAATACTATTCATCGTAACCTTCGTTGATATTGTACATTGTGCATAATTGATTCGCGGAAGCCCTAGCGCTCCAATTAATTCGCGGAGTATATATAATACAGTGTTAGTGCAGTGATTACCTTCTTTGTTGCTATTCCCCCTACTGTATTTTGTTGTTCCTTTCAAGACCAGTGAGACTTAGAGTACTCTGTGGCAATGTCACCTAGGAAAAGGGGACGTCCGCGGAGTGGAAGTGACACTCAGGCTCCTTCTGAGTCCGATGTCGCAACGGGCACCGAAGTTCAAACACTTGGCTCGTCTGACGATGAAATCAACCCATTTCTCGAATCCGCGCCGCGAAAAATTAAAAAACAAAAAACGTGTGTCAGTGCAGTCTCCAGTGACGTTCCGGCAGCGTTAAAGGCGCTAAGCACGAAAATTACCGAAGTGCTCTTGGGAGATGGAGGTAAGTTTGTGGGAGCTGCGGGGAGGGTTTTAAAATACGTTGGGGAATTTGAGGCGCATCTCATGCACCTCATGGTGGAAAACGCGGAATTAAAGGGCCAGCTTAAGGCGTACAAAGAGTGTGCCGGAGCCACCGCGGCTGCGCCTCCGCCGTCTTCTCGCGCGCCCCTGCCGCCTGCTCGGGCGTTGCCGACACCGGTTGTGTCGAAGCCGGTGGAGACGTGGTTGCTCGTCGTGAGGAGCAAGAACCAGACGTCCGACGAAGTGGTTCGAAAAGTTGTTGAGGAAGTTGGCCCTACGCTTAAAGTCAGGGTGCATGAGGTGCGTCCCGTTAAGGGCGGGGGAGCGGTGATCCGGACCCCCTCGGTCGCGGAACGTGATCGGGTGGCGAAGAACGCCAAGTTCGAAGAGTTGGGGCTTAGTGTGAGTGTGAATGAGAAGCGAGGCGCGCGAGTTGTTGTCCAGGGGGTTCACCCGGAGATCACTCCTGACGATTTCATGCAGGAGCTCTTCGAGATGAACTTCAAGGAGAGCATGTCGCCGGCGGCTTTCAAGCAGGGTGTCAGACTGGTGAGCTCACCCTGGAAGAGTGACGGTGCGCCAGTGAACGTCGTCTTGGAGGGATCCGATGCGGTGGTGTCGACCCTCCTGACGAACGGCCGCTGCTACATCAAGTGGTTCTCGTTCAGGGTGCGTCCATCCAGCCTGATGCCCGGCTGCTTTAGGTGTATGGGTTTCGACCACCGCGTGGCCGATTGCAAGGCTAGGGAAGATGTCTGTCGTCGGTGCGGGCAGCAGGGGCATCGCGTGGCGAGTTGCCGCAATGCAATGCATTGTCGCAACTGTGCCTTTAAGGGTAAGCCAGCTGACCATCTTATGATGTCACTGGATTGCCCGGTGTATGCG
Source organism: Megamerina dolium (assembly GCA_963854835.1). Lineage (NCBI taxonomy): Eukaryota > Metazoa > Arthropoda > Insecta > Diptera > Megamerinidae > Megamerina > Megamerina dolium. Next base: position 55,656,197 of record OY978525.1, on the reverse strand, counting down.
GCCATTGTTGCTCGTGCTAATGCCAGGCATTAATGGTTGTAAAGATCTTCCAGATCAATTGCCATGGGTCTTACCCCGTTATGTGTGAGTTAGGTGCGACGATGCTCGCTCACGGTTGCAGCATTGCGATGGTACAAGAGCCGTACGCGAACAATGGCGCGGTCCAGGGACTGCCCAGCTCTGTGCGGGTATTCCCTGATCTTGAGTGCCGTGCTGCGGTCGTGGTGAACAGCGTCGACGTTGAATGTATTCTAGTTAATGCGTCTGATTGGGGTGTGTGTGTTAGAGTAGAGTTTTCGTTTGGTAGTTTGGTTGTCGTTAGCAGCTACTTTAAGTTTAGTTTGAGCATCGAGCCATATCTTGATTATCTTGATACGGTGCTGCTCTCGGAGAGCAGCACGCCTGTTATCATAGGCTTAGATGCGAACGCAGCCTCCTCGCTGTGGTTCAGTAAGATGTCCCAGCAATCGCTTGGATATCAGAACCACAGTCGAGGGGTCGTTCTGAGTGACTGGGTAGTTGCTAAGGGTATGCATGTGTTGAACGTTCCGTCCGAGTATTTCACGTTTTCTAGCCTGGGTGGTGGTAGCGATATAGATGTAACTTTGGTGAATGATGCAGCACGGAGAATGTTTGAGTTTGATTGGAGTGTTAATGGCCGGTGGGGGGCTAGTGATCACAACTTGATTGAGATTGTGGTAGCTACCCCTACCACTGGTGTGTCCAATTTTATGTTTAATGTTAGACGGTGGCGTTCTTGCGGTGTGAATTGGGTGCGCTTTTGTGAGAATGTTCGTGAGATTGTGTGTGAGACTTCAGTGAGCATGTTTAGTGAGATGCCCCTGGATGATCAAATTGACCTTCTGAACAGTAGTGTTTGGCAGGTCAATGATAGGATGTTCGATAGGTGGAAGCGTGTCGTTAGGAAGCGTGTGAAGTGGTGGACTAGTGAGCTCACCCTCCAGAAGCGCCTCGTCCGGCGACTGCGAAGACGTTTCCAGCGCGCTCGACGGGACGATTCGGAGGGTGTATCCCAGTGCAGGAGTGAGTTCCGTAGGGAAATGAATGTTTACAAGGAGATGATTGTTCGCGTTAAGGAAGAGGATTGGCGTAGCTTTGTTAGGGATAATAGGGATGATCCCTGGGGAAAAGTGTATAAGATTTTCCGCGCGAAGAAGAATACGGATGTAAGTGTGCTCCGTGTTGGTAGATCTATGATATCAACATGGAGGGGGTGCATGAACGTCCTCTTGAATGAGTTTTTCCCCAGGGCGGTTGAGCCGGTACCTCCTCTTGAGGAGAGACCGATTCCTCCGTTAGAGACGAGTGAGCTAGACTATGCATTTAGCCTGGTTAGGTCGGGGCGTTCTCCGGGTATTGACGGGCTGACTGGCGAGATGTGTAAGCATCTGTGGAAGGCCATCCCGGAATACTTGGAGGCCATCTTCGATAAGTGCATATGGGAGGGTATTTTTCCACGCGAGTGGAAAATAGCTAGGGTGGTAGTTCTCCTGAAGTCTCCTGATAAGGTCCGGAGTAACCCCCGGTCTTACCGGGGCATCAGTCTCTTACCGGTGCTTGGCAAGGTGCTGGAACGGGTCATGGTGGAACGGCTTCAGGAGAGTATTGGTCAGCTTTCGGATAGGCAGTTTGGATTTCGTTCGGGTCGGAGTGTTGAGGATGCGTGGATGTACGTGAAAGATTCTGTGCGTGGCTCTACGAGCAAGTATGTTTTAGGTGTTTTCATTGATTTTAAGGGTGCGTTTGACTACCTGCGCTGGGATAGAGTGATTCAGCGTTTGATTGAGCTCGACTGTCGGGAGATTAGCCTGTGGAAGAGCTATTTTTCCGACAGAAGAGCATGTGTGTTTGGTGTGAATGATAGTGTTGATGTTAGTGTGGTGTGTGGCTGTCCGCAGGGGTCCATATGCGGTCCATTTATATGAAACCTCATGATGGATTCCCTGTTGCGTCAGCTTGAGGTGTTGTGTAGGTGCTGTGCGTACGCGGATGATCTTCTGATTCTAGTAGAGGGCCAGTCTAGAGCTAGCATCGAAAGGATAGGCCAGGAACTGCTGCAGGTTGTCCATGAATGGGGTTCTGGTGTGGGTGTGGATGTGTCGGCGGATAAGACGGTGATGATGTTGCTTAAAGGCAAGTTGTCGTCGTCTCGCCCGCCTACCATCAGTGTGAATGGCAGTTCCCTCAAGTATGCGACGGAGGTCAAATACTTGGGGGTTACTATGGGTGAGCGCCTTAACTTTTTACCTCATATTGTGTGTATTAGGAAGCGTCTGTTGAATGTTGTGGGGCAAGTGCGCCGCATTGTTAGGTGTGATTGGGGCCTCAGCCGGCGTGCCGTCCGTATCGTGTATCATGGTCTATTCGTGGCTTGCGCCACGTTCGGGTCATCTATATGGTACGAGACGGCCATGCAGGTTGCTGGCCGAGCGAAAGTTTGTTCTTGTCAACGTGTTGTACTATTAGCTTGTCTTCCTGTATGTCGCACTGTCTCTACGGAGGCAATGCAAGTGTTGATGGGTGTGCCTCCTCTTGACCTAGTCGTGACGGAGCGTGCTCTGTCCTTCTTTCTCAGGAGGGGGATGAATGAGCCCGTGCTGCGGTCTGGTTGGGTGTCCGATAGTGACTTGGTGCGTGGGTATACTGAATGTAAGCGTGTGTTTAGTGAATGTGTGTTGTCGAAGTGGCAGGATCGCTGGGATAACAGTCCCAGCGGTCGTGTAACTTATAGTTTTGTCCCGGGGGTGCGCGCGTTGGTGGGGAATCCGGACTTTGGTTTCAACCTGAGCCTTGGTTTTCTGCTGACGGGCCATGGTAGTTTGAATGCGTTTTTGTTTGGTAGACGTTTGAGTGATAGCGAGGGGTGTATGTGTGGTGCAGATGTGGAGGACTGGCTGCACGTCCTGTGTGTGTGCCCCATTTACTCGGAGTTCAGAGATCTGGATGGAATGGGGATCACGCGCAGTGACGGGCAGTGGTGCTTCTCCAACATCTTAGCTAGTGATGTCCATATTTTAGCGTTAAGTAATTTTGCGTGTTTGGTTTTTAAACGGAGAAGACTCATGGCAAGGCAGTCTGAATAGCCTTGTGTGTGAATGTTTTTCTTTTGGGGTACGTGTGAATGTGTTATTTCCTTGGGTGGGTTTGGGGGGACTCGGGCTCCGTTCGACGTCTCCCGGTCTCGCTTCGTGGGCGTTGTGTTCCGGGTTGCTGCTTCATGCAGCTCCCACAAACTTGGGGCAACGTCTTGGGGTTGAATTGGGGATGTTTCCGCGAAACACTTTATCGTCAATGGGTGGGAAGGTGCCAGCTTCTGGCCGCTGGCTGTGAGTCGAGGCACAGCCGTTCGCTTTGCGATAAAACAATATCCTCTAGCGGCCTGGCTGGTACCGGTTGTTGTTAAGCGTTACTTAGAGTTAAGTTCTTGTAATCATTATTAGCTTTAATTTTTTGTTATTTATTATTCTTGGTGGAGTTTATTATTTATTTTTTTATTTATTTTGTTGTACATTTTCCTTGGGTTTTTCTTCTGGCCACCAGTCCGGAGCTGAATGGTAGCTCAACTGGTAGTAGCTTCGGCTACGAAGTCTGACCGGAGACTATAATCTGGTACCACGGGGATCAGGAGCCCTTGGAGCTTGCTCCAACCTGATCGTTGGGAACGGCCCTTCGGGGAGCTTCGTGGTGGCTGTGGTTTATACCCAAAGGTACGCGGGTAGAGCACGTTGCTCGGTGTGGAGTTGCACTCTTAACCGGGTGCTGGACCCCATAGTTCAGCAGAGGTTTAAGATGGGCCTCGATCCTCACCAAGGGTGGGTAGTGCGGCCATTCACGCACCCCAAATTGGTACCTCGGGGCTGGAAGTCGTTGCCTTCTAGTCTTGGGGGGCGCTTATCGACGCTTAATTCGATACGTTGTGCTTTGAGCGCCGTGAGATAGGCCTTCCAGGCAGGTACTCACGTTAAACCTTCTCCTTCTTCTGCATCTTTCTGGAATTTAACGACGGCCTATTCAAGACCGCAGTTGAGTCTCCCCCTGCCATCTTGATGGCCTCCGCGTCCTCCTTGCAACGTAGCATGAGTACGACATCTGCCCTTTCTGCCTCGCCAAACTTTTCTGTGCGGATAACACAGACGTTCTGGTGCTGCAGCCTTCTGAGTATGATGTCGCTTGCCACAGCATTGCCATGAGCAGCAATCAACATCTTCCTCTTTGCCAGCAAGGCAGTTAGGCTGTCACATTTGAGCTTTAAATCCTCCCACAAACCGGTTAGTTGCTCCACTGCCTTGCACAGCCATTGCTTGGATTGCTGATTTTTGCACCTTAGTACAATCAATCCGCTCTCCACCCTTGCCTTGCCGACAAATCCAAAGTCATTGACATCGTCTTCAAGGGACTCCATGGCAACCAACAAAGATACCTTGAAAGTACTCAGATGAGTATCCTCCAGGCGCCCCTCTAGTGATAAGTAGATGACTCCCACAACGAGGTCAGCTTCCGCTATTTGAGCATAAGTCTTCCTCGCACTGGTGGGCTCGCCCTTTGCCTACTCAGCCGCACCATCAGATGTTCGCCCGATATTTTCCGCTGCGTCCAAACAGGCATCCCTGCCGACCTGGTGACACCGTCCCCTTCGTTCAACACCGTCGCAACCGCCGGTTTAGGTCTTTCAAGACCCGTTCAATGCGCTAACCCAGATGCTGCCATTGGTTTTGGGATGGCTAAAAGCTTGGCTTCTTTAGAAGCCTCATTATTCACCACCCCCTCCACTACTTTCCCGCGGTGGCTAACAGCACTACTTCGCATAAGGCAGTGTTGTCCGCCATTGCAGGAATTTCGCTCTAAATTCCAGAGGTGGGAACGAGTGGTGCAGATAACAGCTCGGCCTTTGGTAAAGCCTTATCGTCCGCCATTCCTCCCGTTAACACTCTTGCAACCCCCAGATTTTTGGATAGAGATCCGGTTTTTGGGCTTTTACAATCAATTACATATTTAATAAGAGATTTAAATTATGAGCCAATAAATTTTATAAAGAAGAACTACAAAAAACTGTTTAAGAAATTTAATTATTTAATTTAACTAACACGTTGACTCTGTCAACCGTTCGCTTCGTGAACATGAAGCTATGTTGACTTTGTCTACCATTCACAAAATTAATATTTAGCTCAGTTGGTTAATGGTTTCACTAACAAGTAATATTTTTGTGGGTTCGAATCCTACAAAGATCTTTTTGCGTTCTTAAAGGAACGCTTATTTTTTCTTCTCAGAACGCTCTTTTTTTAAGATTGCTGTTTTTATAATCCAATTGAAAATCATTTATAATTACTTCGTAATTGGTTTCCTATGGAAACACATTCACTTTGTGAATGGTCCCTTTCAGAGACATGTTTAGAGATGTTGAAAATCAAGACGGAACACGATGAACAGAGACAACTTCCAACTATTTTTACAATAATTACATGAATAACTAGTTATTCTTCAACAGAAAGCTGTCTACAATCGTTTGTTTTCGATTGTTGCAAATGCGACACAGCATAATTATTGAATAAATATCTCGCGGGGTTAAGCCATGACCCCTGTCTGATTGGGGTAATGCTTTTTAATGTAAGGTGCCACAGACACCGGTTCGTTTCTTTTATTGCACTAGACGGTTGTTGCTCTTCTGCAAACTCCTCGTGTAATAAAGTCTCCTACACATCTCCTGGCTGTAAATCACAACGCTTTATCGAGGAAAATAAAATAGTAACAGGCAATGATGTGGAAAAGATCTCTCCAAAACTCTTAGCGTAAGATAGGTTCCATCAGTCTCTTCGAAGCAATGGTGGAAAAGTTCCTTAGTGTAGAGCTTCTTGAAGTCAGAAATAACTTGCTGGTCAGTAGGCTGAAGTAATGGAGTGGTGTTAGGAGGCAAAAAGTAAACTTTGATAATGTTGCGTATTATTTTTCCACAACACTCACTAAGTACCTAACGACTACGAACAAGATTAGCACCTAGACCTAAGCTCCTAAATGTCCCTCGAGTCTAACACAATAGTTGGCTGAAATAAAACAATTATAATTTTTCAATGATACTTGCGGTTTTTTCGCTTTATTGCTGGTGTTTTGTATTTTGCACTTTTACACTAATACTGGAGGGCCTCGTAAGGATCGCAGAATTTACACTTTCTTACACTCTTACACTAATACTGGAGGGCCTCGTAAGGATTGCAGTATTTACACTTTTTCTTAAATGCTAACACTTTGGTGTAAGACTCACAACTGAAAGCCGACTGCCTTCGGTAAGCTGGCAGCTTATATGCCATTTTTTTAACACTAGCCACATATCAATCTACCCTCATACCAACATATAACATACAATAATATATTCACACCACTTGTGTGTATGTATGTATGTGTTTATATACACGATCGCTGCACTCACCTTGTGTGTATATACTACCTGAGAAAGCAACTTTCTGATATTCACACACATGAGTAGTCCGCGTGATTTTAGTTATCATATATGCTTACGCAGGTATGCTTACGTAAGTGCGGAACTTTTTAACTGTGTGGAAAGTGCTTTGTCAGCATTTTCACACCCAACTGCAACTCAGTTGGCTCAATGTTCTAACATTCCACAATTATAAGTAATATTTTTTGGATTTTCTGAATGATAAATGAGGAGTGGTTTTATTTTCAAATCGCATCTTTCTTTGACACAAAATTCGCACAAAAAGTTTCTTTTGACCATTTTTCCCAAAAAATATCCGCTTGGTCACAATTATGGATACCAGTACGCTTGTTACAATTTTCGAACCACCTCTTGCTTGCTTTAAACACTTCTTTCGTTCTTTTTCGTTGGTCGTTATACGAAACTTCGTTCATTAAGGTAAACGTTTTTAAACAAAAATGTTAGTTCGTTATGCGAAATGTTCGTTAAGCGTGGTTTTCAGATTGTTCGCCATTTTCTAATTCTATCTTTTATATATACACTACCCTGCAAAAGTTTGAGTTAATTTCAAAAGAGACACATATTTTGTACATTTCACTATATATTTTTGACGAGGACCGCTTAATTGAACATGTTTATATAGTTGTAGTTGTAGTAGTAGTTGTATCGGTGATACTGTTCCTTTCACATTATTCCATCGATTTTCACCAAATCGCATACACCGTCAAAGCAAAAACAAGCCCATACCATCATACTGTCACATCCAAACTTAAGACTGTAGGCTTAACACATCCAGATTGATATCGTTCGCTTGATTTCTAATGCTGAACGTTCGGATTTTATTCCCGAAATCTTCAAATATGGATTCATCGGTCCATAACACCTGTTTCCATACATCCATCGACCAATTGACATGTTCTTTTTGTTTTTTGGCAGCAACTCGACCATACAAATGGGTGTACTACCGTTGTTTCGGAGATTGCATTCGGTAAGGTTTCTTTAATCTCGCCTCGTAAATCTGGCACAGTTTCGAATCGGGACCGTTTGCTGGCCATTTGTAACAGTCGATCATTTTGCTTTTGATATCTGCATGGTTGTTGCCATTTTGATTGATTAAATTACGTTTTGACATCAGCAATTATGACAAAAACGTATTGAACTGCACATTATTTACACAAGTGATAAATTGTCAAAATATACCGTTATGCATTTGACTTGTGGTGGCAAATAACGTAAGATAATATTGGTGCACAGTAAGCAATTTTATTTGGACCAAGCAAACAAATGCGAAGGCTTTCCCACACGCGATTATGCCACATATATGCGACCACAAGAGAAGCATTGAATTCAATATTAATTCCGCACACTTCCAGATAATGACCTGGTGACATGTTCAAAGTTAATACGTTTAAACTTAAAAGATACATCAATTAAAATCAGTGGAATGATCGAAATTACCATATGTGCCTTAACCAATCGTGGCTGTAATGCGTTCCTTTTTCGTCGTTGTGAAATGAAAAAGAAACAGAAACGAAATCAAGCCAATGGTAACGTTAACTGGGACGTTAACAGATGAATCTATGCAATGCAACTCGCAACTCGTCATTTGCAGATCCTTCACATAGCGCCACAAATACTAAAGCTTAAAGCAAGTGTTGCTTTAGTCGACTGCTCGGGGTGAACCAAAACACTCTCAAACGATAGGATTAGACTTCAGTGACAAAAGTCCTAATCCATTGGTTTACATTGGTTTAAAACTTGTCTTTTTCTACTATTCTATTCTATTTCCTTCACTCCCGAGACAATGACGCTCAAATTGCGGCATAGTGTAATAAGCAAATATGTAAAAAGGTAAGACTAAACGAATGTAGAAAGATTAATGTTCAACTGGAATCACTTGGCACAAAAATGATTAACTAAAATAAGAAAACCCGATATAATTGCTGTCTAAAAAACACCTCTATTCTTTACCGTGATACATAATGATATATATTAAAAAAAAATGGTTGTTCTTTTGGGAATTTGAACCCGGGTGTTTAGCGCAAGCGTTGTCAAAACCCCAGTCTCCACGAGCGAGTTTAGAAAATGGTTAGATAATAATGAGTGTGGCGATAAAAATATTTCAGATAATGTGTATTCGAGAAGGTTATAAAAAGTCACATGTACACACAACTTTTGGAAGCATATTAATTCACTATTAAGAATATGACTGCAAAAGAGCCAACTAAACGGTGACGCGTGCCAATCATGTGACTGGAAACATGACCGGCACTGTTCTTGCTCTCCATTTTTCTTTTTATATTAAAAACGCCAATTTTTAATCTATATAAAAAATATTTTTTTATATACAAAGATGTTTCATACGTTTTAAATGTTCCCCAATCGCTGTATGTGACATTTTTAATTTCTCTCGTAGAGTTACGAGTATATGACGATCCGGACTTCAATTTGATCATCATCAAGCTCATTTGGTCGACCTGATTGTTGGTCATCTTTGAGTGAAAAATTTCCAGAACGAAATTTGTCAAACCAATTCCGAAACTGTCCTTCTTTTAAGGCTTCCTCGCTCGCTATTGCGCTATTAGAACTGACGCCCAAATAATATCTTTTAACAAAAATACGCACAATTTGCTTCTAAAGTGAGACTGACAGCTAATAATGTCAGAAGGAAATAAAGATATCATTGACAGCAGCCATTAAAAAGATGACCAAACACATCTACGTCTGAAATCGAAAATTACTTAGTTGCCAACACAATATAATATTTTTACTATGGTATAACGAGATATATTTTTATTTATTTAGGTTTTTTTTATAACGAGACATAATTCCGTTATTTTATTTCATTAAAATAATATAAATACTTTGTCTACGTCAGATTGAATTTGCGCCTACTTGGGTACTTTCCCCCCTAAAATGAGGGAATGGGTTGAGCGGTGATCTGGCACCACCAGTGCTGCTAACTCTTCCCATTCCTATCATATCCCAGTACTGTTTTATTTTCCTTTCTCACTCTCTCTCTCTCTCTCTCTCTCTCTCTCCGTATATTTCTTTTTCCCGTTTCTCCACTCTCTCGCTCTCAACCCACATGTTTATTTTTTCCTATTCTCCACTCTCTCCATCCCACTCTCCATGTATTTTCTCCTCTTCTTGTTTTGGGTGGTTTTTTTGTTTTGATTATTGTGGCTAAACAACTACCTAAGAAAAGGAGTGTGCGATTCCCGAAGCTACAAACAATTTGAAAGTTATTAAAAAATAAAAAAAAACCCAAGTTCTCAGGCAGCGCGCAAAGTATCTTACTCCCGATTATTATAAATACATTTTAAGTTTAATTTAAATAAAGTGTAATATTAAAAGTGAAATAGAGGTGTGTTTTTGCAACAACAACCCCAGCAACATCACAATCATCACACCTCTATCCGCCAGTACTACCTCACAGGCAAGTGAACCAGACGCAGCTAGCCCACCGGCATTCCCGCTCGCTCCCCGACTATTTTCCCCTCATAATTGGAGGTGTAGTTAAGTGGTATATGTGCAATAACAATACCGTGATCGTATCTCACCCATATTACATACACATACCATTTGCATTAAAACTAATCAAAGCTAATTAGCAAATACACTAAGTGATCTCAAGAGAGACTACACAAATAACATACACATATATATACGCGTTACATGCTATTTGCCTGTTGTTAATAAAAACATCAACAACAATCAGTGCATAATACCTGCCGTTTGTCTTCTTTGGTTTGGGTCTATGCTTATATACTTTATAATATTCAGTATATAAAATCCAGCATCAGGTAAAACAATCCCGCTAATGAGAAAAGGCCTGCTGATCCCTTAATTTTTTCTCAAACGAATTTTGAAAAAAATAAAATAAAATAATTGTTACACAATACATATTATCGCTTGATATTCAAGTTTAATTACGATTTTGAATTGAAATAAAGCGCGCGCACTGATTTTTACCCGAATTCATCCCGAATAATAAAATGACGTCTAACCTCAAGCGGTTTAAAGCTGTCGTGGAGGAAATCCACACATTTGACCGATACTTCCAAACCCTCAGTGAAGATTCCCACAGCACTTTCACACTGGATATACAGAGAAAGGATTTCGAGACTCTGTGGAATAGTTGCAGGACAGCATGGGAATCGATCATCTCTGCGGAGGAAGATGTAGACGGAATAGAAGAGGTAAAGGAAGCATACCGAGAGTGCCAGGTGGCTTATACTCGGTGCCTCTCTAGCATTAACTCCATTCTTCATGACCTGACTGTCATAGTGCCTTCTCCGATCGCTGCTCATACTCCAACTACTCACAATTCCACGATTCACAATATTGAGCATGCATTCCCCTCCATTCAATTGCCTCCATGCGATACAGCCTGTTTTTCTGGCGATTATGTATCATGGCCGAGCTTTAGAGACATGTTTACGGCCTTATATCGGAACAACCCCCGGTTATCCCCAGTCGAAAAATTGTACCATTTACTCCAAAAAACACGTGGAGAGGCGCATAGCATTATTAAGTCAACTCCCCTGACTAATGATGGCTTCGCGCTCGCCTGGTACAATCTTGAAGAGCGGTACGAGAACAAGAGGATTCTTGTAAATATTCAGTTAAAAGCGCTTTTCAATCTGCAGTCGGTAACTGACGAAACCGGTCCCAATCTGAAGCGCTTACAGCGCACCATAAATGACTGCATTACTCATTTAAAGCTGTTGAACGTTGACACATGCCAGTGGGACGCAATTTTTGTATATTTATGTTCCACAAAGTTTCCAGATAGTACATTGTGCCTGTGGGAACAATCGTTAAAGAACAAGCGTGAGATTCCTAAGTGGAGTGATTTCGACGCTTTCCTGACTGAGCGGTATCAGACGCTCGAATCCGTCTCAGATATCCGAGGTGGTTTTCGGCCAATCAGCCAGCCACATAATCGACAACCTCGTCGATTCGACACTTATAAAAGACCCAACAGTCCTCCAACGAACTCCCGAAAAGTAAGCACATATCACACCAACATTTCAGGTGGTGCTTGCCCATTGTGCTGGGAGATACACCCTCTTCGCCATTGCCCCGACTTTTTGAAGTTATCGGTGGGTGAGCGTTATAATGTAGTCACGAAGAACAGTCTGTGCACCAATTGCTTTGCAAATTCCCATGACTGCAGTAATTGCAAGAGTCTCTTCACTTGCTCATCTTGCAAGAAAAGGCATCATTCCCTTCTTCACAGACTGGAGAAGTCCTCGGACAATCATCATGAAGCTCCGCCCGCACCGACTCCCGCTAGAGGATCATCTGACCGATCTCGCCAGTCATTCGCATCTCAGCTCCAAGTAGTCACTACAAAGAATACTCATACAGTACTGGATCATGCCAGCCCCTCGACCGTCAATCATACAGTGCTACTCGGAACGGCAGTGGTTCACATCCGTCATTACAACAGGACATTTACAGCCCGTGCCCTTATTGACTCAGGCTCCGAAGCGACCTTTATGTCGGAACGCTTACGCAGCAGGTTGCGCCTCCCTGTTTGCGACGTTCAAACGAAAGTTACTGGTCTAAATGAGGTAGTAACGACCCATTCAACAAAAATGTGTTCTTTGGTGATTGCATCCCCTATTGACCCGAGTTTTTCATTGCAAGTAGATACTTTCGTTCTGCAAAAACTTACGGGAAAACTGCCGTCACACTCGATATCGGCCGACTTACGTAAAGAACTTTCTGGTTTACGGTTGGCCGATGAAAATCTACATAGGAGTTCGCCTGTGGATTTGGTATTGGGTGGTGACATCTACCCATCATTAATACTGGATGGCATAAAAAAGGGTATTCTAGGATCTCTAATGGCACAAAACACCGTTTTTGATGGGTAATAACTGGTCGTTGCACGAATTCACAATTACATAGTGCAGTTTCTTCATTCCATACTGGAATGAGTTTCGTTAAACCCCCCTGTTCGTCTCACGATGCTCGAAGCATTACGAATCAGACTCAAGTGAATGGTCGACGACATCCGAAATGTCCCGATAACTCCCCATCAACCATTAAAACGGTAACTTCGATGAATACTGCATTTAAAAATACACGCTGCCCGTTATGTAGAGGTACGCACCCTCTGCGACGATGCACAGAGTTTTCCAAACTTACAGTTAAAGAGAGAATACTCTGTGTGCATCAGAACAATATTTGCAGCAATTGTTTAGCAACGTCACATACCGTTGCAAGGTGCCACAGCAAGTTTTCATGCCATATCTGTAAAAGGCTACATAATTCCCTGCTTCGCACAGCACGGCATCACCCTAATCCGAAGCTTAATATTCGTCATTTCTCAACTCTCTCTCAAGCTGCAGAAAATAGATCTTACAGATCAGGTAGAAATCGAAAGCAGCTCTCTACCAGGATATCTACAACCCGTAGTAATATATTATCTACAAAGCAACCCAGCGGAAAAGTGAGTTTGGATCATCACTTCCCAAAGAAGTCTCGTTCATTCGACGAGCTAAATGATTTACGAATATCAATGCAGTCGATCTCGCCAAATACTGGCTCCCTAACATTATTCTCACGGAAATGCTGATACGAGAATTGTGGCTCGGGCATTACACAACCTTTCGAAGCCACACCCGCATCATTTCACCAACATTCTTCAAGATTACACGATACTGCCCATCATACGAATCCCTCTCTCAATCTGTACAGTTCTTCGTAACTGCAGTCATCAAGATTGTTAGCTTCTACGACGCATCAAAGGAACTGTGTGCTTCCATAGTTTATCTGCGTATGAATGGGCTCAGGTGTTAACTTCACACTATCTGATACTTTTCAACACCCGAGTTAACCGTCATGACATCACGACCCCAAACTTTCGCATTATAGATCAGTCGGATGTATTCCATACTCCGCTAATCCCGCCAATATGGCATTTCTGATTACTATATGTGAACTATATGGAATATCTTCGTTGATTTTTTCACGTGCTCTACGAGCCAAAGAATCTAAATTTTTACGTTCTGTATACCGATTTTTTCTCTTAGCCATTATTGTTTACAGTGGCATTTCATTACTGCTGGGACTAGCACGGACCGTGTTAGAGCAGCAAACGTTAAGAAATTGGGGACTCACGAATATATTTTCTCACTATCACGAAAATGTACTCGAAGTATTTAATATTATTCGCAAATATCGCAACTCGATACTTGTGTGGCAACTACGTTGACCCAAAATCCCGTACATCTGGTCTATGACCAGCCCTAATGGTTTATACTCTCTACTAACCCTATCTATCTACGATGGATGGAAAAAGTAGTTTGTAGCCACAAAGTTTACAGTTTGTAATTTCTCACAAACTGAACTGCGTGATCACTACTCTAAACGTAGAGGTGATTACAAATTTTACATAACTTTGCGAAGATACATCTCATCCGTCAACAGATCGACATACGTTCCGAGCTGCAATTTGTCATCATTTAACATTCTTATCGGAAAAGGATATTTGCGTAGGAGACTTAGTAGTCATACGCAACGAGCAGTTACCCCCGAATGAATGGAAACTAGGTCGAGTCAACAAAACCTACCTCGGCCCCGATTTTCATGTTAGAGTGGCCGATGTCCGTACTGCTAAGGGCATACTAACTAGGCCTATAGTAAAGCTAGTAGCGCTTCCCCTCCCGTCTCCCTAGTTAACTTTCACTAACGTGGCTCACTCTCTTTTTTTATTTTTTTTGTTTTTTTTGTTACTGTTCTAGTTAATATGTTTTCACGAGCAAGAACTTCGGGCCGTCGGAGTCCAATCTATCCACCTCTGGAATCACGCAGCCATGTCACTCGGCGGAATCAACGTCACGAATGCGATGTGTGCCTCAAGGACCATCCATTACGCTCATGTCCCCGATTCGCAGCAATGCCGATAGCGAGAAGGTATGATATCGTCATACGGCACAAATATTGTTTCAACTGCCTGGCATATACTCACGTGGTCAGTCAATGTACGAGCTCGGTACGATGCCAGCGTTGCTCGAAAAAGCATCACACATTGCTACACGGACGAGGGGAAAAGAAAGCGAATCGTCCATCACAACAGTCATCAAAGCAACAGCGTTCTCCTCGTCCTCCTACTGTTACTCCGCCGCATACATGCACTTGCCATCATGCGCCACAGCCTCTACCGGTGGCTCTACCAGCAGTAGTGCCTCAAAGTTTCGTGCCGATGCAGCAAACGGCTCCAACTATGCTCTCTATTTTTTCCGCGATGCCGATGTATGGCGTTCAACCCCGGCCTTTGTTTCACCCGCCGTCAATGGTTGCGGCTCAACCCACTCACATGAACTTGATGTACGTGCCGTTTGAAGGGATGCAGCATTTCCGGCCACAATAATTTATTCTTCAATGATCTCTCTTTTTTTATATATTCTATATTTCAAATATTATTTATCTCTAATTCTTGAATTTCCTACCCAGTACCCTTAATTTAATTTTCTCTAATTATAAGATTTTTATGAATTGTATTTAAAAAAAACCCCTGAATTAAATTCCCTAGTTATAAGTTTCTCTAAATGGTAATTTTAAGATTTCAATCAATTTCCCTAACTATAAGTATATTTTGAATTAATGTAATACCGAATTTTTTTCTCTTTCTCTTTATAATTTCTTTGTCTGGCCTGGGGGTTCCGTCTCTTTTGCAGTATTCCTGCAAGGGGGGCGGAATGTCTACGTCAGATTGAATTTGCGCCTACTTGGGTACTTTCCCCAATAAAATGAGGGAATGGGTTGAGCGGTGATCTGGCACCACCAGTGCTGCTAACTCTTCCCATTCCTATCATATCCCAGTACTGTTTTATTTTCCTTTCTCACTCTCTCTCTCTCTCTCTCTCTCTCCTTATATTTCTTTTTCCCGTTTCTCCACTCTCTCGCTCTCAACCCACAAGTTTATTTTTTCCTATTCTCCACTCTCTCCATCCCACTCTCCATGTGTTTTCTCCTCTCCTTGTTTTGGGTGGTTTTTTTGTTTTGATTATTGTGGCTAAACAACTACCTAAGAAAAGGAGTGTGCGATTTGAAAGTTTTTAAAAAATAAAAAAAACCCAAGTTCTCAGGCAGCGCGCAAAGTATCTTACTCCCGATTATTATAAATACATTTTAAGTTTAATTTAAATAAAGTGTAATATTAAAAGTGAAATAGAGGTGTGTTTTACATTGCAACAACAACCCCAGCAACATCACAATCATCACACCTCTATCCGCCAGTACTACCTCACAGGCAAGTGAACCAGACGCAGCAAGCCCACCGGCATTCCCGCTCGCTCCCCGCTGAACATACTTTTTTACTTTACAAATAAATGAGTGTACCCCTTCTAAAAATTGCAAACAAGGCATTTGTGCAACAAAGACAATGTAACAGACCATATGAAATTTAGCTGATTTAGTCATTAAACTTCATAAATATAATTCCATATTTTATAGAGGTTACTGCGAACTTCCCTCCTAAAATGTTTCATTTACGTTACATATTTCCTAGCTTTTAAAATTTCAATAATGTTTGATAAGTTATATTTCATGCCTGTGCCAATGGCAGAAACTTTAGAGGAAGTAACGTTAGTGATATCCAATTTCATTAAACACCGCCAATGTCAACATATTCAGCATAGTGTTATTGTCAAGAATTATTTCCCGAGAAATTTCCTACTTACAATACTTCAAAAAGAGGCATATATATCTTGCTGGTACACATTCTTAATATACTGCGATATCATATTGTAATGAGTATTGATAGTTGCTTATTCATCACTAATTCATATATATATATATATATATATATCTATATATACACGTATATATATACACATATTTATATATATACATATATATATATATATATATATATATATATACATATATCTATATATATACACACACACACACACACATATATATATATATATATATATATATATATATATATTGCACTATTGTGACTGACACTATTGGCAGCATCGAAACGAATGTCAACAAAAAAGAAATAAGCAATAACCAGAACAAGCCAACGAGAAAGAAAGAGAAGAATCTCGATAAAGGAAGATTCTGGGGTGTTGCCAACAGAGTATAAATAGAGCCAGTGTTGAGAAGTAACAATCAATCTAATTCCGAACGTGATTGCGAAAACATTGATACAGAGGCAAAAGTTGCAAGTACATTAGAGCGTTATTGTAAATAGTTGATTGTTAACAGAGTTGATTGTAAATAGAGATTATTAAATAAATTGTTGCTGTATATAAGCTGCATTCTTTTGTAACCGAGTTGCAAAAGAACACCAACTCGCACTTAATTTCCCTTTTTCTTGAATATAATTTCCCTTTAGTTACTTAGCAACACTGGTGGTATATATTGTTGTTCGCGAAATTTATAAACGAAATAAAAACAAAAAGGAAACAATTCTGCGGAATCTGTCGTAAATACATTCGTTTATTTAAAATAAATTTTTATTTGTACTTGCTTTATTTTGCTTATTTTTGTTTATATTTACAATAATTTGACGTGTTGTTGAAATTTCCCAAGCACATTTTAGTAGTCTATTCACAATAGTGCTGTTTTTTTACTTTCCAACACTATAACTCAGATCGATTAAAATATAAGCCAGTTCAACTGAACTTGGTTAAAATAGACGATGTCGCTTATTTTTGTTGTTGCTTTGTATGCAGTTCGGCAAATAAGACAGTGTTCTTTTGCAACTAGCGTGCAAAAGAATGCGGCTATAGTTGTATAGAATAAGTGTTGCAGTCATTATTAACAGAATCCAGTGATCGAACAAGGTAATTCAAATAGAATTAAATGCTCACAGAATAAAAACGTAACAATTGGTGTCAGAAGTGGGATTCTGTAAAGATGGTGAAAATTAACCAACTAAAAGTGGACCAACTTAAAAAGCTGTTGGTAGAGATGAATCCATCGTCATCAGGTGCAAAGGCGGAACTGCTGGTGAGGCTGAGGCAAGCTATGGAGGCTAAGGGAATTAATGTAGAAGAACATGAGTTCTTCGAGGAAGCCGATATTCAAGCTGTTGTGCACGCTGAGGAAGAGAGCAAAATAGATTCGAGTGGTCAACTCATGGAATTCATGAAAACCATGATGCAACAGCAACAACAACAGCTACAAGAAAATGCGTCTCGCATTGACTCCAAGTTTCAAGAAATTCGGTACGTCAAGAAAACGCTATGGGAGAGTTCCAGAAAACAATTGACTCCAAGTTTCAAGAACATTCGGCTGAATTGCGTATGGAAATTCAAGAAGGTTCGGCTCGACAAGAACACGTCATTGAAAATCTACAAAAAGGAATTGAGATTAGATTTCAGGAAATTTCCGGAACCATTAATGAAAAAGTCATGGATCTGAAGAAACATATAGATGACTTGGAAGATAAGTTCGAGAAATTACAGCACGAACTCAATCAACTAAAAATAAATGAACCATCCACATCAGTGATTCGAGATTCAAGCACAATCAAACTGAAGCCACCAACATTTGACGGAAGCACGCCATTCAACATCTTCAAGCTTCAATTCGAGACAACCGCTTCGAAGAATCAATGGGATGATAGCGACAAGACTGCTGCTTTAATAGTCGCATTAAAAGGTAATGCTTCCGAAGTGTTACAGATGATTCCAGAGAAAGATCGTGGTAGCTATCAGTCACTGATGGACACACTCCAGCGAAAATATGGAAATGAATACAAGAGCCAATTACATGGAGTGGAATTGAGATCGCGAGTGCAAAGGAATAATGAGAGCCTTCAGGAATTCGCTTCCGATATTGAGCGCTTATGTCATCTAGCGTTCTCCGATAATTCGGAAGAGTTCGTCGAAAAAATAAAAATAGAGGCGTTCATAGAGGGCATACGCGATGGAGAGACAAAGCGTGCCCTAGTCATGTCACCCAGGAATACTTATGCCGAAACAGTCAGTAGTGCCTTGACGTTTGAAGCCGCCAGTTTCATGTGTCGACCAATGTCACGGGTTCGACAATTAGAAACAGAAACAACAGATCTGGTTGAAGCAGTGCGTCAGGCAGTAAAATCTGTAGTGCAGCCTGAAGGAAGAACAACAGGTCGACGCGAAAACAAATTTACTGGTAAGTGCTTTATTTGCGACAAACCAGGATACATGGCGCGTGACTGCCGTCTACGACGAAAGCGATCAAGATCCAATTTTTCAGGAAGACAAAAGAAGGAGAAGGTGGATAGCGATCGCTCCACTAACACAAATCCATCGTTAAACTAAATCGAAATAAAAGCACAGATGGAAGAGTGGGCAGGTGTGCTTACCAACCAGCAAAAAGAAAAGGTTTTACAACTATTGGAAAAGTATAGTTCAATCTTTTCTTCAAATGGAAAAAATGGAGGGTGAACAACCATCGTGAAGCATCACATTGTCACCGGTGATTCTAGACCAATTCGTCAAACACCATGACGAGTTCCATTGGCCAAAAGAGATGAAGCCATTAAGCTGATTAGCGATATGCAGAAACAAGGTGTTATTGAACCATCAGCGAGTCCATGGAGTTCACCAGTTGTGCTGGTAAAGAAGAAGGATGGAAGTACTCGATTCTGTGTGGATTACAGAAAGCTAAATGATATTACGAAAAAAGACAGCTATCCACTGCCAAAAATCGATGACACTCTGGACACACTATCTGGTGCGAAGTGGTTCTCAACTCTTGATTTGCAAAGTAGCTACTGGCAAGTGGAACTTGGTAAGGAGGACAAAGAGAAAACAGCTTTCAGTATTGGCGATGGTCTATGGCAATTTACAGTCATGCCATTTGGTTTATGCAATGCGCCAGTTACTTTCGAACGTCTGATGGAGCGTGTACTCAGAGGAGTACACTGGAAAACGTGTTTGGTGTACCTCGATGACATTATCGTGATGGGGAAAGATTTTAACGACCACCTGGAAAAGTTGAAAGAAGTATTTGAGCGTATACAATCAGCAGGGCTTAAACTGAGTATGAAAAAGTGTTCACTATTCAGGCGAGAAGTTAAATATCTTGGTCATAAAGTAACAACAGAAGGGGTACATACCGACGAGGAGAAAGTAGCAGCAGTACAAGAATGGCCTATTCCGTCGAATCTTCACGAGTTAAGAAGCTTCCTAGGCTTATGCACCTACTATAGACGATTTGTTCCTGGATTTGCAAACATCGCCAGTAGTCTGCATGAGTTAACAAGAAAAAACAAACCATTTATGTGGGGCGAGTACCAACAGAAAGCATTCGAACAGCTGAAAGAAAAACTCTGTTCAGCACCAGTATTAGCGTACCCAGTACCTGGACAAAAGTTTGTGTTGGACACAGATGCAAGTGGCTATGGAATAGGTGGTGTGCTCTCTCAGATCATAGATGGGCAAGAAAAAGTAATAGCATACTACAGTAAAATCCTGTCGAAGCCAGAAAAAAAATACTATGTCACTCGAAGAGAGTTGCTCGCAATACTGGAATGTGTAAAGTATTTCCATAAATACTTGTACGGCCAGTCATTTCATCTAAGAACTGACCACGCAGCGCTAAGGTGGTTATTACAATTTAAAAACCCAGAAGGACAATTGTCGCGCTGGATTGAAAGGCTGCAGAGTTATGATTTTACCATCGAACATCGTAAAGGAGGACTTCACGGCAACGCGGATGCTCTATCTCGTCGTCCTTGCAACATGGAATGTAAACATTGTGTCGAGTGGAGAGCAAGGAGCACATTGTCGACATACGACTTACGAATATATTGCTGGAGTAGTCATGGACCACCAAACGAGTGCAAGAAGATCAGCGGAACGACCCAGATCTTGTAAAGATTATGGAATACAAGGAGCAGGGCATACGTCCAGATTGGCAAGAAATTGCTAATGAGAGTCCAATAGCAAAGGCATACTGGGCGCAGTGGCAAAGTCTGCACTTACGAGACAGATGTTTATACAGAGCATGGGAAAGTGAAGATGGAAAAATCACTAATGAACTTCTTGTGGTACCCAAGGCAAGAATAAATGAAGTGATAGCTGAGTATCACAATGCCTCCAGTGGAGGGCATTTGGGCATCACCAAAACCGTCGAGAAAATAAAGAAACTATTTTATTGGGTTGGATGATTGGATTCAGAAGTGTAAGCAATGTGCAATGGCCAAAGGTCCCAATAAGAAAAGTCGAGGTAAAATGCACCAATACACCGTGGATGCTCCATTTGAGCTAATTGCTATGGACATAGCTGGACCATTTCCAACAAGCAACGCAGGAAACAAGTATGTTCTGGTGGTTATAGATTACTTCAGTAAATGGCCTGAAGTATACCCCATTCCAAATCAAGAAGTTAGTGCAGTTGCGGATGTATTCGTCAACCAATGGATTACTCGTTTTGGTGTACCGATGGAGTTACACTCAGACCAAGGTCGAAATTTCGAATCAGTTGTATTCCAAGAGATATGCCGTATGCTGGGTATATACAAAACTCGTACAACACCTTTGCATCCACAATCTGATGGCATGGTAAAACGATTTAACCGTACCTTGGAGGAATATTTGAGAAAAGTCGTAGATAAATACCAAAGAGACTGGGATGTACATATACCAATGTGGCATATAGATGCGCACAACATGATACGACGGCTACTACACCGGCAATGGCAATTTTTGGAAACGAGTTAAGACTGCCAGCTGATTTAAAATTTGGAGTCGTAACACGAACGAGATCGACCGAAGGTAATTACACTAGCGAAAAGCGGGAACAGTTGGATGAAGTACATCAGTTCATCAGAGAGCGGTCGCAGATGATAAGCGATAAGATGAAGGCCAGGTATGACTTGAAAGCAAATTCAAAAGGGTTCTATGAAGGAGAGCTTGTAATGCTTCATAATCCACAACGAAAGAAAGGCCTGTCTCCTAAACTGCAGACTCATTGGGAAGGACCATATGAGATTATAGTAGTTAGATTAGTAGTAGATTATAGTTTAAAGTAGTGCACTTGGAGCTACTTGCGCCATATCGAGGGGAAGTATAAAAACTTGTTCGGGACGAACAAGGTTAAGAGGAGGGCAGTGTAACGAGTATCGATAGTTGGTTACTCATCACTATTGTGACTGACACTATTGGCAGCATCGAAACGAATGCCAACAAAAAGAAATAAGCAATAACCAGAACAAGCCAACGAGAAAGAAAGAGAAGAATCTCGATAAAGGAAGATTCTGGGGTGTTGCCAACAGAGTATAAATAGAGCCAGTGTTGAGAAGTAACAATCAATCTAATTCCGAACGTGATTGCGAAAACATTGATACAGAGGCAAAAGTTGCAAGTACATTAGAGCGTTATTGTAAATAGTTGTGGGTAGTGGGTCGAATGTTGACATAATAATACTAAGGAGTTCTCTTTTCGTTGGGTTACGTTGACCTGAAACAACTGCCTGCTCGACGCGATGATATATAAGTCGGTTTATATACAATATAAACCGAGAACTTTCTCTCCGCTCTCACCGGCGGTGATCAGATTTGTTGTCGAAGTATCGTCTAGTACTTTTAACGCTTCAATTGATTTAGATGCGAAACTTCGCAGGTCGAAATCAACGTCGCTATGGATATCACGTACCTCTCTCGATACATACGTGGCTTCTACCAAAGCTATCTAAAAAATCATCGATATAGTGGTGATCGGTGATGGCTTGAATTGCACGAGGATTATATTCACGGTGCACTCTGACATTTAACTTCATCACATATTGGGCTGAGCAAGGTGAGCACGCGGCACCTTTATCTCGTACTTTTCTGGCTGCTTCTTACTACCACCAAAGAAAATGCTATGCGTATCTATCATCAGGCTGAAGGAAATGATGTATACTGTTGTAGTCCTTTCAATAATTCTGAATTAAGTGACACTCTATTAACTTGTGCAGCTGCGTCGAAGACTAAGCGTAATTTTTTCGGCTTATTTGCATCAAAGTCTTCGTTCTTCCACAAAAGTCTTGTCTGAAAACGGCCATTAATTTGCAGTTGCTGTCGGAAGAGGAGAAAAAATGTAACTGTTATCTGCCGCAGACGTTTGCTGCGAGGGAGCGCTGTTCGCGTTCACCAAAGTCAGTGCACGTACGTTACCATTGACAATTGCATTTGCGCAACTATTCACGAATGTATTTGTTGTTGGGTTAACGGTCGGGCTTACCACATAAGAAACGCTTGTCGAATTTATTAGGTTATACGCCGGTGGTACTAAAAGCGATGAGAGGATGGGCGTTGTAGGTGCGAAAACTTGGCTGGCAGTAGTGGAAAGTGCTAAACTATGTAGCGCCGTTTCTAGCCGTTGGCAATGGCGATTTTTATCAATTAGCTTCACCTGAACCTCACACAGCTGCCCCTGAAGCATGAAAATTTGTCGCTGCATCTCTGGCACTGTACTCAATGGTGCTGTCGATGCTGGCGGAGGTATCTGACTAGCGGCGGCTGTGACAGTGGAAGTGGTGGTGATGTCAGCTGTGCTTACGACAACAGCGGTAATGACGGTTGCTGCGGCCGCAGTAGAAGTAACATTGGATTGTCCTTCAGCTTAACCTGCTACAGCTGGATGCAAACAGCTCTTCTCTTCAGGATGCAAACATGCGCTGCGTCGTAGCTCTGCTGATGCCTGGCTTTCCATTTAAATTTATTTACAAATACTGCGAATTAGAATTCGCCAAAGATGCGAACTAAGATCCGCCAAAACTTTGCGTTTAGCAAACAAACAAATACGATTCAATTAATTTAATAAACGTGCAGAATTAGTAAGTTTATTCAGTAATGAATTAAAGGTAAAATTTGAATGTTAGTACAGTTACACTTACCGCAGTTTTGTACCCCTTCTTCAATAGGCATAATGGAAATGACAGAATTAAATCAAACTTAATGACTTGTGTTAAAATAGAGAGAAAATAAGAGACAATAAGCGATCAACGAACAGCATTTATTCTAAGAGCATCACTCAAATTAGAGAGAAACTCAATCAAGAATAGGTACATAACTGTTTCAATTTCTGGGTGAAAAAACAAACATATTTTAATCTATATATATATATATATATATATATATATATATATTTATATATATATATATAAATATATATATATATATATATATATATATATATATATATATATATATATATATATATATATATATATATATATATATATATATATATATATATATATATATACCATGCCAGCCAGAATGCGGTAATTATCTGGTTAATTTCTGGGTTGCATTACTTTCTAAAGAGGTTAAAATTTTTTTTTTTTTTTTTTTTTTTTTTTTTTTTTGTTAGCTTATTTTTTTTTATTGAATCTTTCTTAAATACGAGAAACTAACAATAAGTATTCAAATCTTACAAACTAAATAAAACTATGTGATATCCCCTACGTTCCATCACAATTTGGTGAGTCGCGAGATGTAGCAATTTTACAGCATATTCAGTGTGTCTTTTCTTTTTAATCGACGATGCCCCTTGCTCAGCAACAATTGCCTAGCAAGGGGATTCGGATGATTGTGTAATTTTTGAATGTAACTTCTGCAGTACATTGCAACTTCCTCAGAAATTGTGGATACATTTAAATCTCGATGGATGTTAACGTTCCTCATATACCAAGGCGCGTTTACAATAATTCGCAGACACTTGGATTGTATTCGCTGCAATTTTTCGATATTAGAGGGAGATGCGGTGCCCCAAAACTGAATACCATAAGTCCAGATTGGTTTCAGGATTGCTTTATATAATAGCACTTTGTATTCAAGATTCAACTTTGATCTTTTGTGTAACAGCCACCATAACTGATTCATTTTAAGCTTGATCTGAGTTTTCTTTGCCTCTATGTGATTTTTCCATGTCAGCCTTCTGTCGAGGTGAATACCCAAGTACTTTGTTGAGGAACATTGTGGAACTGATTGGCCATTAATTTTAAGTGGGGGACATGTATCTAGCCTTAGCGTGAAGGTTACATGTACGCTCTTTGATTCATTGACTTTTATACGCCATTTTGCTAGCCAGATTTCGAGAGAATCGACATGAGACTGCAGGAGTTTAGTAGCTTCTATGGGGTTAGAGCGAGAGCACAATATTGCCGTATCATCAGCAAAGGTCGATATGAATGTATAGTTATTGTTGGGCATATCTGAAGTGTATAAGAGATACAGTAAGGGACCCAAAACGCTTCCTTGAGGAACGCTAGCGTGAATATCCAATGGATTTGTTTTGTAATCCTTGTGATGTACGAGAAATTGTCTTTTAGTGAGGTAGCTAATAAGCAATGAGGAGACATTTGCAGGCAGTAATAGTTTGAGTTTGTAAATAAGGCCATCGTGCCATACTTTATCGAAAGCTTGAGTGATATCAAGAAAGACAACTGAGCAATACTTTTTTTCTTCAAAAGTGTTCCTTATCAGAGTTACAATGCGGTGGACTTGTTCTATTGTGCCGTGCTGTTTTCTAAATCCAAACTGATGTTGAGGAATCAGTTGGTTGAGATTAATAAATGGAGTTATATTCATGACAAGTAGCTTTTCGAATACTTTAGAAAGTAGAGGCAGGAGGCTGATAGGTCTGTACGATGCAACTTTTGTAGGGTCTTTTCCTGGTTTTGCTATCACAATAATTTTTGAAGTTTTCCAGCATTTGGGATAGTGTTTAATACGAAGGATAGCATTGAAAATGTGCATCAGATGAATTACTGAAGCCGGAGGTAGCTCTTTTATCATTTTACCGGTAATTTTATCTGGACCAGGTGATTTATTTGGGTTTAAATCTTTATAAATTGCTTTGAATATGTCCTTTTTTTTAATTTTGAGCGTTATTGAGCAAGGTTGAGAAGTTAATTTTGGTAATGAGGACTGTGAAGAAGGTGGATTGGGTGTAAACACACTTTTTAGGTGGTTTGCAAAAGCCAAACCCTTCTCACAGTTGCTTCTAGCCCAATTACCGTCACTCAAACGGATGGGGGAATCAGTGAGAATTGGCCGATTTGATTTTTTTGCTGATTTCCACAAAGAGTAGTCTGACGCTTCACCAGGTGTTAATTTCGCTATGTGCTCTTCTAACTCTTTGTTGTTTTTATTTTTCAAGGCTTGCTTTAACTTTCGAGTGCAGTGCTGTAGCTGTGTTTTCAGATTCGGTGATCTGAATTCTTGCCATTGTCTTCGGAGTCTTCTTTTCTGTCTTACTAGCAATTCAATGTCGGCTGGTGTGTATGGGCTATAGTTTGATTGCTTGCATACCCTTGTGCAGGTGGCTGAGCTGAGAGCTAATGAGAGCAGCTGGTTGAATTTTTCGAGTTCTGAGTCTACATCGTGTCCATATCTTAATACAGTACTTAGAGGAAGATGGGAATTATAATATTTCTTAAATTTTAACCAGTCATTTTTTTTCTAACGCAATTGCCTTGGGGGCTTGGTGATTTTATAGATATTACCGTGGGTGAGTGGTCAGATGATAGATCATAATTGCACTCTGTGGAGATATTTTCCATCTGCAAACCTTTGGCGACTCCAAAGTCTATGAGATCGTGTATCTTCCTCTTGTCCGTCGGCCAATATGTCGGTTGACCATTTGAAATAACATCGTAGCCGTGGTTAGTGATGATTGAACATAGTCTTCTGCCTTTTGGAGTTATTAAGCGGGAGCCCCAGTGAGTGTGTTTGGCGTTGAAATCGCCAGCAACCAAGAATTTGCTACCAAGAGTTGAGAAAAATTCTTTATATTGCTGTTCGGTAATACTGTATCTTGGGGGACAGTATATCGCAGATATTACTAGTTTAGAGATGTATTCTTCCAGACATATAGATGTTGCTTGCAAGTAGACGCTACTGAAATCTTCGAGAACATGATGTTTTATTCTGCTTTTTATCAATATGGCAGTTCCACCGCGTGCCTTACCATGCGGATGATTTGTAGTTAAAGGTTAAAAATGTGGGTAACTTTGTATAGGCGCTGGGAAAAATCTAACCACTTTTCCCTTCCACGCATCCCTGTCGGTTACTTTCAGCTGCGTCATAAAGAAAACATATAGCTCTATTCCTCTAATATCCCTTGTCAGCCGGCGCAGGGTTGCATTTTAATTTGTTCTTAAAATTTTCAAACACAATTTAATATATCAAATTCTTTATTTTATTTAAAAATATTAATATTATTAATAATAATGGTAACAGTAATAATAATAATAGCAATAGTAATAATATTAGTAATTATATTAATTAAATATATTAATTTTTTAAATAATTCAAATAGAAATATATTTACATATAGCTACAATATGAAATTCGAATAAATTACAATATTAATACCTTTAGATAAATGTTACAAAATTCGATTTTAATATTATTATAATCAAAAGAAAAGTAGTGAAATTACCTTTCTTTTGATATATATTTACAAATAAAACTAATTTAAAAATTTTCCTGTTAAATATGTTGCACCGATTTACATCTAAAAGGGAAATAAATATTAGTATCTTTGCTATTTAAATAATTTGTTTAAAATGATTGTTGTTTTGGATGCAACCACTTGGACCAAATCTGAAATATAAAGGGTTATCCATTTTGCGGTTTCAAAAGTAAATGTAAATAAAACACATATAAAATATTTTTTATCATGATATTTCTTTTTTATTATAAAGTTTGAACGTTGACATTATGTGTGAAATACTACATCATTTAAATGACCACCACGCGAATTGTTGCAAGCATCGATTCTTTTGAGGTAATTTTCGACCACTTTTTGACACATATAGGGCGGTATCTCAGCCATAACGTGACGAATGTTGGTTTTTAGGTGCTCAAGAGTTAAAGGTTTATCTGCATAAACACGGTCTTTCGCGTAGCCCCACAAAAAAAAGTCAAGCGGTGTCAAATCGCATGATCTTGGTGGCCACTTGATATCGCCACGACGAGAAATTACGCTGCCAGAAAATTTCTCTTGCAATAAAGCCATATTCGCTCGAGTTGTGTGGCATGTGGCACCGTCTTGTTGAAACCACATATTCTCTAAGTCGTATTCTTCAATAGCAGGCAAAAAAAAGTCGGTTATCATATGACCATAACGCTCCGAATTGACGGTGACAGTCGTTCCATCGTCGTTTTCGAAGAAGTAAGGTCCAATCACACCTCCGGACCAAAGAGCGCACCAGGCAGTGACTTTTTGTGGATGTAGTGGCCTCTCTTCAATTACTTGAGGATTCTCAGAACCCCAAATACGACAATTTTGTTTGTTAACATACCCACCGAGTGAGAAATATGCTTCGTCGCTGAAGAAAATTTTGTTCGAAAAATCGCCGTCCACCGCCTGTTGTTCAAGCACCCATTCGACGTATCTACGACGTTGTGAATGGTCAGCTTTCTTCAGTTGTTGTGTGAGCTGGATTTTATATGGATGTAGGTGTAGATCCAAATGCAAAATACGCCATAATGTGCCGTAAGACAGTCCTAAATCGACACATTCGGGTCTTCGGCAACACTTTCACTTACAGCAGCGATATTTTCGGTGGTACGAGCGAAACGATGATGCTCAGGCCTTACAATATCTGTAACCGATCCAGTCTCTTCATATTTCTTCAAAATTTTGCCAATTGCTTGCGTAGTTGGACGATTATGTAAACCATAATCTACTCTTAAAGCACGATATGTGGCTGTGGCAGAATCACCATTTTTGTAGTAGGTTTTTACAATTTTAATGCGTTGTGCGATAGTTAAGCGATCCATTTTCGCAATTGTCAGACTTTGAACTGAAAAAGAAAGTTATTGTTTTAATAACTCAGTTTGACAGATGTTGAATTCTAGCCCTATACTTTTGAAACCGCGAAATGGATAACCCTTTATAAGAAATAAATTAATTCTCCAATGAAATATGTGTTTTAAGTAATTGATATAATTAGTATAATTAAGCGTAAATTGATACTCACGACATATATTTGTTTAGGTGAGGGAGTTTTCCGCCGGTGACCTTTCAACGTCGGTTGCACTGATGCTGGCAATGTTGTAATAGCAATAATATTAATAATCTGCAAATAAAAAAATTAATATAGAAATCGATAAAAGCATTTATAAATTATTAATATGCCAGAGATCAAAGCTTATTTGTTGTGCCCATAATACTATGTTGAATATGCAAGTTAAGGAACGCTGTAATCTTATGATGTTGACACATATAACACAACATTCCAGACCATAAATTCGCCAAATATGCTGACACCATATTCTCGGCATTGCAATGAAGACACGTCATTACAATTCACTTTTGGCGAATTTATGATCTAGTTCGATTTTGACAGCAGTGAACCTGCTCACTGAAGCGGGCACCACCAGTTGCATTTCAACACAAATTAAAAGCACTACAATGTATGCAAGGTTAACAGATTTTAACTAAATCCTGTTCTATTACAGTAAGAAACACATCACTTTCTCTTTTCTTTTTTTTTAAATTTCATATTCAACATAGATCAATGTAACAAAATTAAAATAAATTGTAAACAATTTACTTACTTCAGCTATTGATGATACTTACTTCAGCTATTGATGCATATGCTTGCTTCTGTTAATATAAATAATATATAATAGATAGATGCAATGTAACAAAATTAAAATAAATTGTAAACAATTTACTTACTTCAGCTATTGACTGTGTTTGGCCATATACCTATATATAAGTTATAATGAAGTTCTATTATTATAAGTATCTAATTATATTATTATTGTGAATTATATTATATTACTATTGCAATAGACTAACTATGAATACATCTCTATTTAGTACATACATATTGATACAACTGTGTAAACCGTTGATTTGTATGCTCTTATAAAATTGAAATATGATATTAAATTTAATTGTTAAAAAACCACAGCTGGTGTGAGACAGTAAATTTCGTTGTCGACAACAAAAATTATTGTTGTTCAACATTTTGGCGCCCGAGCAGGGACCTAAAAAGAAAAGTTTCTTTTTTTTGTGTTTAAAGTTTAATTTTCTTAAGAGTCTAACATACATAAAAAAGTGAACGTTAGTGACTGATCCAAAAAATTGTGCGAAGAAGAGCCTTGCGAGGATTCAACATTAGGATCAGCAAGCGAAGACTGGCTTCAGGACTATCAGGAGAGTTGTCGGCTGCGTACATCGAAGGAAAGTGGTAACAAAAAATGAAAGTATCAGGAATGAATAAGGTACTGTAAATGATAAATTCAGTAGACAATAGCTTGTGGTTAATAAAACATATATCAGTGAAAAATATAAAATTTGCGATAACGTTATTCATTGATTTACGGTTCAAATGATAAAGACCGTTTTGAAAAGTAACTGGGCAACCGTTAATTAGACGCAAGTCTATTTTTTTACTAAATTAAGAAATTTTATTTGAACATTTCGCAAGTTTATGCTAAACAATTAAATATATGGCCTACAAACATTTCCTATAAATGTGGTAGCAGTTGGAAAAACACTGAAAATTCATTTATTCAATTTGCACTGATAACAAGTTCTCAAAAGAACGAACGAAGTTTTAGTTGAGCACATATCGAATTTACGGTATTATTATCAAACGTTGTGCAATTGCATTTGTTATCGTCACTTTCTAGCCAAACTGCTTGTATTTTAAAATTTGAACGTACATCTGTGTTGGTAGAAACTTCGGGTTCATATTCTCATTAATTGTGCAGTTGGATTTGATGTCGGTTTTCTCTTCAGTAAGTTGCATAATGTTGGGAACATTTTTATCTGCTATTTGTTTGTGGAACCATTGAATTAAAAAACGAAAAAAAAAAAAGCATATTGATCATATGGATCGTTGTCGTCGCTCTCACTGTTGATTGCTAGAATATTAACAGTTTGAAAATCCTTACATTACTAATACATATTGATCATATGAATTGTCGTCGCTCTCACTGTTGATTGCTAGAATATTAACAGTTTGAAAATCCTTACATTACTAATACATATTGATCATATGAATCGTTGTCGTCGCTCTCACTCTGTTAATTGCTAGTATATTAACAGTTTGAAAATCCTTACATTACTAATACATATTGATCATATAAATCGTTGTCGTCGCTCTCACTCTGTTAATTGCTAGTATATTAACAGTTTGAAAACCATTAAATTATAAAAACATATCGATCATATGAATCGTTCTCGTTGTTATACCTCTGTTGTGCTTGGTACATTAACATTTATAAACCATTCAATCCATTGCGCCTTGAATGATAATTGTTTGTGCATCTATAAAGATATTGTCAGACACAATTTGGTTTTTTGGTTTGAATTTTGAAGTTTAAAGTTGCCGCGACAATTGTTGGTGTTATTGTTGTGAATATACAACGTAAACACATATACACATACACTATACATTGGAGTTTTGAGTGTGGTACCAAACGTATATCTAATAAATACGTACATTGTTGATGATTGCCATATTAAGTTAACCAAAAGGAAAGATTTCGTTTTTTAAATAAATAAATAAAAGCACATTGAACAATACGTAAATTGTTTTTCTTTTTTTAATTGCTGGGTTGCTTCGCTATCTAGAAAATATTATAGGGTGCTGGTTAATTCGTCATTTTGTAATTAAATCGAGATTGTCTAACTATTTGCTTGAATTAAATTGAACATTTGGAAACAAATTGTATTCGACTAGATTCAATATTGTTGGTACTTCCTCATCTTGGAGGTCTTATAGCTGACCGGATATAAACATTTATTAAACGTAATAAATTACTAAATAATTACGATCATGCCTGGAAGTTTGAGCGATGAAGCAGCTTCTGTTCAAAAGCCGAGTACTTTAAGACAGCAAAGAGCAACAGCGCGTGGTAATATAACACGTATCAAAAACATGCTTGATAATCCAACGGTAACTTGGAATGTTATAGATTTGGAATGCCGGCTAGAAATCTTAGATTCTTATATTAAACAAATAATGGCATACCAAACCAAGATCGAGAGGGAGGATCCTGACGATGACCGAAGAGGCGATATCGAGGATCTTTGCATAAGTGCTAAATCGAGGCTTATTCAGCTTATGGGGCAATATAAGCGTCGAGAGAGTCCAATGTTGGAGAGTACACTTGGTATTACCACGCCTCAATCGTCTCGTCTTCCGAATCTGAAATTACCGACATTTAGTGGAAAGTACGCGGAGTACAAAAATTTTATAAGCTCATTCAATAACTTGGTCCATGATGAGCCACATCTAGCGACAATTGAAAAATTTAATCATTTGTTGAGTTGTTTATCGGGTGACGCGCTCAGAACGGTAAAAGCATTCCAAGTCACAGAAGCCAATTATAAGAAAGCATTGGATCGTTTAGCAGAACGATACGATAAAAAAGGTTTGATATTTTTTGATAATATCGAGCAGTTATTTGACATTCCAAAAATGACCAAACCAAATGCTTCAGCGCTTAGAAATGTGGTTGACACTGTATCCGCAATTTACGATTCGTTGCTATCATTGGGTACAGAGATGGATATAACAAATGCATTACTCATTCAACTGGTACTATCAAAAGTTGATCCAGCTACAAAATCGAGATGGAACGATCAGTTGGATTACTCCACCCTTCCTTCATGGAACGACTGCTCGAAATTGCTAATTCGTCGATGCCAATCACTCGAAGTAAATGACGACAGGTCGAATAGATACGACAGTTCTGAGCAACAGAATCCTCATAGAATTAAATCGCATAATAACAAGAAAAATGAATACAAAACATCATTTGCAGTTGCTGCGAGTGGTTTGGAAAATCAATGCATTTTTTGTAAATTGAATGGGCATTCAATACATAGTTGCAACTCTTTCGCTGCATTGACCGTTGGTAAACGGTTTGATTTTGTAAAAAAATCTGGAAATTGTATAAATTGCTTAAAGAAAGGACACTCGGTCCGGAATTGTTCTCGATCTCATTGTCGAGTTTGTCAACGTCCTCATCACACTCTGCTGCATAAATATGAGGTGCAGCAGCAATCAAATCGCTTCGATAATCAGTTATCTGTGTTACCATCAACATCTGCTACTGCCAATGATACTCCACAACAATCGTTCCAGCGTTCTTCACACCATGTCTCGAATACAGATGATGTCGTTGTATTGGCTACAGCTATAGTTAGAATAAAAGATCGCTATGGAAGTACCCACCTAGTAAGAGCGCTTTTAGACTCTGGATCACAAATAAATTTCATGAGTGAAGATTGTGCACAGAAATTACATTTAAAACGAGAATTTAAAGATCTAAATTTATCGGGTATTGGGGAGTTAAATGCGAACTTACGACATAAAGTTAATACTATTGTAGAATCAAGAGTTAATGACTACAAGTTTCAAGCAGATTTTTGGGTCATAAAGTCCATCTCGAGTTACCAACCTGAAGTTAATTTACCCGTTGACTCATGGCAAGTCCCGGGGAATATTGAGCTGGCAGATCCCAACTTTAATAAAAGACAAAAAATTGATTTGTTAATTGGTGCCGATATATTTTTCGAACTTTTATCAATCGGTCAAATAAAATTAAACGATTCGTTGCCAACATTGCAAAAGACGTTGCTTGGTTGGATAGTTTCTGGTCGGTATAAATCACTTGAAAATTCGAAAAGTGGAGCATGCAATTTAGTAAATAAAAAAAGCGATATTCAGTTGGCTTCTTTAGATGCTATTGTGCATAAGTTTTGGGAAATAGAAGAAGTACCAAGCACATCCAAAAAGTTTACGAAAGAACAAATGAGTTGCGAACAACATTTTATGAAGAGTACCAAGCGATTACCAACTGGTCGTTTTGAAGTTCGGTTGCCATTTAAAATGAATTCGTCAGCACTCGGAGCCTCATACGAAACGGCAAAACGACGATTTTTGTCACTTGAGCGTAGGCTTATGAGAACACCTGATGTCAAAGAAATGTATAATAATTTTATGATCGAATATTTGTCGTTAGGCCACATGTCTAAAACGGAAAACATAATTCCGACAGGGCCACATTATTTCATACCACACCAAGTTGTAATAAGGCCTGAGAGTTTGACAACCAAGTTACGAGTTGTGTTTGATGCCTCATGTAAAACATCATCCAATATCTCATTGAACGATACTCTAATGGTCGGCCCAACTATTCAACCAAAGCTCTATATAAATTTATTGAAATTTCGTTGTCGTAAATTTGCCATTACGGCAGATATTACAAAAATGTATAGACAAGTACAAGTCCATGAAGCAGACCGACAATTTCAGCTTATTTTGTGGCGGAAACATCCAAACATGCCTATACAAATATACAAACTAAACACAATAACATATGGCACTGCACCAGCACCGTTCTTGGCTATTCGGTGCTTAAATGAACTTGGCAATATTAATAGAGAAATGCGTGCGATTTCAAGGGTTATACACGAGGACTTCTATGTGGACGATTTATTGTCAGGTGCTGAAACATTGGAGGAGCTTGAAAGCATTCAATATAATATAACAAAAATTCTCGATTCAGCTGGCTTTAAGTTGGCGAAATGGTATTCTAACCACCAGGTTCTCAATAATAGCGACAATGTTAAAAAAGAAATCACATTTAACGACACCGAAACCACTAAAACTCTAGGTATAGTTTGGCATCCGAAAAGTGATAAGCTTAATTTTAATCTCGTAGCAAATTTTGATACTTTGAAGGCTACTAAGCGCAATATTTTGTCGGTGTCTTCCCGGTTGTTTGACCCATTGGGGCTTCTATGCCCAGTTATTACAAAAGCAAAAATATTGCTGCAAGAATTGTGGTTGCTAAAGTTAGACTGGGATGAATCAGTTCCAATGTCGGTGG
Organism: Megamerina dolium; assembly: GCA_963854835.1. NCBI lineage: Eukaryota > Metazoa > Arthropoda > Insecta > Diptera > Megamerinidae > Megamerina > Megamerina dolium. Next base: position 55,621,917 of record OY978525.1, on the reverse strand, counting down.
CTACAAGCTGGGAGATCTTTAAAAAAAACTTCCGAAAAATCCCAGAGATACATGTTCCTCGATACGTGAATATTTCTTCGTTATCAACAGTTCAAATTCACGGTTTCGCTGATGCATCTATGCGTGCATATGGTTGTTGTATATATATACGTAGCAAATGTGGTAGTAATTACAAGTCCATACTGTTTACAGCCAAGTCGAAAGTTGCTCCACTTAAAACTAAAACTCTTCCAAGACTTGAGCTTTGTGCCGCTCACTTGTTAGCAAAAGTGTGGAAAATTATAGAGCCAATTTTATTGCCATACGCAGAAAAGGTAATTTTTTGGAGCGATTCAGAAATTGTGTTATACTGGCTTAAAAAGCACCCATCCACATTATCAACTTTTGTTGGGAATAGGGTATCGGACATTCAAGAAGTGGCGAATAAAGCTACATGGAGGCACGTTCCAACTGCTCAGAACCCTGCGGATATTGTATCGCGAAGTTGCAATGTCGATGAGCTATGCCAGTCTATATGGTTTGATGGTCCTACATTTTTAATGGAGGAGGAAGATAATTGGCCGGTAAATGCTCACTTTGAGCCCGCAGAAACATTGTCATCGTCAGAAATGCGCAAGTCTAAAGCGATCGTACTAGTTGTTGAAAAAGAACGTAACATAATCTACGAAATAATTGAAAATTCGTCGACGTACATGAAAATATTGCGAACACTTGCATATGTTTATCGATTTATAAAGCCGATCAAAAATGGGCATACAGAACAACCAATTACAGCAAAAGAACTTGAGCTATCATTTTTCAAAGTCATCGAAATAATTCAGCATGAGGAATACGCTGAACAAATAAAATGTATGAAAAGCTCATTGTTATTAAGCAAACAACTCCAACAATTAAATCCGTTTCTGCACGAATTTGAAGAAAATGGCAGAAAATTTACTTTAGTGCGTGTTGGTGGCAGATTACTGAATGCCCCACTACCTTATGATACTAAGCATCCTTTATTGATGCCTAAGTCCCGATTCGTAACTCTGTATGCCACCCATTTGCATTTGTCAAATTGTCATGCAGGTCCACGAGCTCTAATTGGTATAATGCGGCTGAAAATATGGTCAATAAATTCAAGAGAAGTGGCTCGTAATGTAGTTCGCAATTGCATACATTGTTTTAGGTACAAGCCTAGATTAATGACACAAATTATGGGGAATCTACCTAGAGACCGACTTTTATCAGTGCGACCATTTTTGATAACCGGAGTAGATTTTTGTGGTCCGATATACACGTCATATAGAATTCGTGGTAGACCTCCTTATAAGACATATGTAGCTATATTCGTTTGTTTTTCGTCAAAGGCTGTTCACATCGAAGCTGTTTCTGATTTGTCCACTAACGCTTTCATTTCTTGTTTTAAAAGGTTCATCGGAAGAAGAGGTCTTCCAGAGAAGGTTATGTGCGACAACGCTACAAATTTCGTAGGAGCCAATGCAAAGCTGAAAGAGCTGAACGACGTGTTTTTCGGAAAACAGTGTCAGAACAAAATACTCAATTTCGTAGCAGAGAGAGGCGTGACTTTCGAATTCATCCCGCCGCGCGCCCCTCATTTCGGAGGCCTGTGGGAAGCGGCCGTCAAATCCATGAAGAATCTTTTTTATCGCACCGTCGCGCACGCCAACCTAACGATCGAGGAATTGTCAACCGTCTTGGTCGAAATAGAGGCCATTTTAAATTCAAGGCCGATCGCTCCAATGTCAGAAGATCCCAGCGACGGAGAGGCGCTCACGCCAGCGCATTTATTAATCGGGTGCTCTTTAAAGGCCATACCCGAACCTACTATAGAACACGAAGTTCTGACGTATTCAAAACGATGGCAACGTATCTGCTATCTAAAAGGGCGATTTTGGTCTGTGTTCCGCAGAGATTACCTCCTCGGGCTGCAAGCCAGGGCCAAATGGCTCAATCCGCAACAAAACGTAGAGGTTGGTTCAATGGTTATTGTTCACGAAGACAACCTGCCTCCACAGAAATGGTTGCTAGGCAGAATAGTAGATGTCATTGTTGGAAAAGATGGCATGGTTCGTGTGGCCAATATTCAAACGAAAAATGGAACGATTAAACGTGCGATACATAAATTGGCACCTTTACCATAAGGGCAGCTGTTAATATATGAATATATCAACGGGGCCGGGATGTTTGGCCATATACCTATATATAAGTTATAATGAAGTTCTATTATTATAAGTATCTAATTATATTATTATTGTGAATTATATTATATTACTATTGCAATAGACTAACTATGAATACATCTCTATTTAGTACATACATATTGATACAACTGTGTAAACCGTTGATTTGTATGCTCTTATAAAATTGAAATATGATATTAAATTTAATTGTTAAAAAACCACAGCTGGTGTGAGACAGTAAATTTCGTTGTCGACAACAAAAATTATTGTTGTTCAACAGACTGTATCCAAAATTGAGAATTTTATGGCTTGTATGGCTTATGGTGAATATGCTTGATTTCTTCTTCCTTGCATGCTTCTTTTCTATTAATATAAATACATTAAATAAAATCTTATAAAATTTTTGCCAACTTACCAATTTGATCGCTTCAATGTAAAATTTTTACAAATTTATTGACAGTTCAACATTTGTTCAGACATTGTCAACTTCATTAACCCCTGGTTGACCACAAGATTTTAAATGTATATTTCTTAATTTTTGAAAGCAAAACAATGTCCTTATTGATCATTTGAATTTTAGTAACAATTAACAAAAGATTTATAAGAAATTAATACTAATAGAAAAGAAGAAAAACACACAAATTCATTTTAGAAGTTTGACCCTCACACATAACCAGGGTTTAATGTGTCAAAATATTTTTGAATTTATCACTTTGACAGATTTCATAAAGCATAAATTATTAAATTATTTTGTTAATTAATGTAATGCTGTTTCATTCGCACTCATTACATAAAAAAAGCATTAAAAATATCACAGAAATATGCATTAGTATTTGTATTCATAGAAAAAAGTGTGAGATTGTATTGGTATTTTAAGGGGAATTGGTTAGCCATGGCTGGTAATGTTATAGGTTATATTACCAATCAATTGAACGCTAATCAAAAAAATTTTTGGTTTCAATACGAAATGAAAAATGAAATCCAAAAATGAGCATATGCATGTCAATCAGTTCTGATTGCTGTCCTCGGCACCAATCAGACCAATTTTACCAGTGTTGCCAGTATTCAGTTTTATATAGAGAAAGAGAAAATGTGAGAAAAAATATTTCTAAATAAAGCAACATTCCTTTATGGTTATTGCTTACATACATATTATTATGTACATGTTTATTATGTTGACAACTGCGAAGGATTATTATATTTTAAACGTTAATTATATAAATTCCCTTTACAGAAAGTTATTCGCGTTTGTTTTATATTCTGAGTATGTACTGATTGAGAGAATTTTCTCGTTAAGCAAAGAAACTCTATAACTTTAAATTTATTATTTTATTTAGAAATGGTGTTTTCTTGGAGCAGACCACTGAAGAACTTATTACTCTGCTGCAAATTAATGTACGCTTGTGGGATTCAAGAAATCCAAAATATTTCAATCGGGAAAAACGGGAACAGGCCCTAGATGCTATGCAACAGCAATTGTCTAAAATTGCTAGCAATGTAGCAAAACATGATATCCGGTCAAAATATCAGTCCCTTGAAGCCAATATAGAAAAGAGTTGACAAATATTGACACCAGCACTGCCAGTTGTTGATCTGGAGGTATTGCATTTTCATTTGGCGTTTCACCTTTTTTTATATCCTTTTCAATGAGCCGCAGGATCATTGGTGAAACGGAAAATGAACTCACGATTAGCGTTCAATTGATTAGTAATATAACCACGGCATAAGGTTGCTTAGCCTTGCACTCCCTTTTCGTATATAATTGATTTGTGTTTAAAAATAAAAGCACATACACATATACTTATTATATGCTATTTGCCTATTATTACTAAAAACATCAACAAGAATTAGTGCATGCTCCCTACTCATCGTAATAAATCTACCTGCTATTTTTTGTTTGTTTTGTTTTCTTTCTCCTTATATACTCCATAATATTGGGTACATAAAAACTACATATATTAGGTAAAACAACCCCGATAAGAAAAAAGTCCTGCTGACCCCACCTTTATTATCCCAAGGTGAGGTTTTAAAAAAACAACTACTACATACCTGCAAGTATCACTCGATATCAAAGGCTTAAGAAATATTTGGTATATCCGGAAAACGTGCGCGTTGTCTCCCTACTCCCCCTGTCCCTAATAACAACTTATTTATTAAAACATTCCCGTTTATATTGGAAAAAATGTCTAAGTCAACCGTTTCAAAGCTGTCGTGGAGGAAATTATTATTTTTGACACATATTTCCAGTCTAATATTGCTGATAAGTACGGCACAATTCAGAAAAAAATGTCAATCCCTATGGAATAATATCTAGAGGAGAGATATGCAAATAAGAGAATTCTCGTCACTTATAGTTGAAAAATCTTTTCAATGTCCAGGCGGTAACGCAAGAGACAGGCCCAAATTTAAAACGATTACAGTATGACTGAATATTGACACTTCTCACTTTTATGAGATTTTCGTCTATTTGTGTTCCACGAAGATTCTCGACACAACTCTGTATCTTTAGGAACAACCGTTGAAAATATGCGCGAAATCCCAAAGTGGTGTGACTTCGACGCCTTCTTAACCGAGCAATATTAGATATAAGAATCGGTCTCGAATATCCGAGGTGGTTCCCGGCAACTCAGCTAGCCACAGAACCTGCAGTTTAGCCAGCCATCGAATCGGCAACCCAGTCGGTTCGATCCTCCAAGGCGATCGAACAGTCCTCCAACGACTTCCAGAAAAATCAGTACCTACCACAACAACGTTGTATCTCGCGATTGTCCGCTATGTCGACAACACACTCTCTTCGTTCCTGTCCCGATTTTTTGAAGTTGAAAGAGCGTTTCAATATAGTTAGAAGGCATAATCTCTGTACCACATTGCTCATCATGCAAAAAGAGGCATCATTCCTTGCTTCATAGGCCAGAGGATTCACCTGGAGTTCATCGCGACGGCACATTTATGTCCGGGCGGCTGTGAAATAATTTGCTCCTCCCTATTTGCGATGTGGAGCAAATAATATGCGACAGCTGTTTCGCCTGATTGGCAGCCTAACCAACCGGCAAACCAACAGAAATCAGCCAATAAGAGATCAAAGTGCCACCTTACTAACGAGTGGCGATGAACAAATGCTGAGATGGAAAGATCACTTTGAAGCAATCAGCAACACCACTCTCACTGAGGATAGTAATCGCTGTCAATTCGACAACACCAGAGTCAACAGCAGAATATCAACTTCATGCCCAAGCATAGCGGAAATAAGGGACGTAATTAAGAAGCTTAACCTTAACAAAGCAGCGGGCATCGACTGCATTCAGCCAGAATTGCTGACAGCCGACCCACAAACATCACCTGAAATTCTGCATCCTCACATAGCTGCTGTTTGGGACAGCGAAAAGCTACCTCCCTCTTGCACGAAGGGCATCATCGTTAAACTTCAGAAAAAGGGTGATCTGCGCTACTGTGGCAACTGGAGAGGAATAACTTTGCTCAATTCCATCTACAAAATTCTGGCATCACTTATACAGAATAGACTCCAGTGCGTGGAGAATGCTTTAAGGGACGAACAGGCTGGATTTCGCCCGAAACGTAGCTGCTTTGACCAGGCTAACACACTTCGTATCATCGTCGAGCAATCGATTGAATGGCGCTCCCCACTATACATGCTGTTCGTCGACTTCAAGAAGGCATTCGACACACTTAAGCGTAATTCCATCTGGATGGCTTTGAGTAGAAAAGATGTCCCCCTGAAGCTGATTCGCCACATAATGGCGCTTTACGAGAACGCTGAGTTGGCGGTTCTACACAATGGTAACATCAGTGATTCATTCACGACCAACGCTGGAGTGCGACAGGGCTGCCCTCTCCCCCCACTTCTCTTCGCCATTGTACTGGATGACGTAATAAGCAGCCTCACTCAGTACAAGAGAACGTCATTGTGTGGAATCTCGCGCGGCAGCTTGAGGACTTGGACTTTGTCGATGACATTCGTGAATGTCACCAATAAGAGTGGACGTGTTTCGAATCTCTCCTTTGATAGAGTCGGAAAAGTGATTGATTTCGGTAAAAAAAAAAAATTAAATATATTGCGAAAAGACGCTAAGTAAACTCAAGGAGTTATTTCTGTGATTTTTTATTGCTTATACAAATAAGCAAAAAGAACATTAAAATCAAAGAAAATAAAAAAATAATAATAATATCGTTTGCAAACATTTTGTTTGTAATATGAGTGTTCAGCGCTCTCCTCTCCGGCAACGGAAATCGCCTGTTAATGTGTGTGTAAACAATAATTTGCAATCACCCACGCAAACCGCGCCGATAAGTGCATTATCAAAAAAATCAGTTGATACACAATGCACAAGTGAAAGTAACAGTGCAAATCTTTTACTTACTTACTTACTACTCACTCACTTACGTCACTCTAACACTACATCAAAATTTGCAACAACAATAAATACAGACAAAAAAATAATTTGTTCTGTCGTGATATACTATCTCCCTCTATACAGTGGAGTGTACAATGCGCTTCTCCTGCTGTAACACCAACAGCTACAACATCAAAGCAAACAAATAACGGTCTTTCTACTGAAGTGCATGACCCAGTAGTAAAAGCAACTAGTGCGATGACTAATAAAGAACCAGTTGCTGTTCAAACTGGAATTGATCGCTACATTACTGTAGTAAAGCGAAAAAGAAGTCCACAAAATTCAAAACAAATAAATTCAACAAAAATCCAAAAGCAGAACACTGCCCCTATTAGTTCGGAAAATAGATACGCTCTGCTTTCAGGTGATGACAGTGACGAAAATATTATCTCCAAGAAAAATTTCAAACCCCCACCCATTTTCTTAAGAGAACGCAACTCAGATAAGTTGATTTCTAGAATTACAAGTCTTATAGGACCAAAGAATTTCCACGTTGTTCCTATTCGCAAAAGCCAAATTGAGGAAACGAAAGTACAAATCTACAGCGAAGCTCATTATCGCAAAGTAATTGCGGATTTTGATGCTGTAAAAAGGAATTACTACACATATCAGCTAAAAAGTAGTAAGGGCTTAACCGTTGTACTCAAAGGCGTCGAACCCAACGTTGATATTAACGAAATCAAACTTGCCCTTCATGAAGAAGGGTTTCAAGCCAAAACAGTATTCAACATTCTCAACAAGAGCAATATACCTCAACCGTTATGTCGTATTGAGCTTCAGCCTGAAACAAAACCTCTAAAAGAAGGTGAAGTACACCCCATATATAAAATTCGATATTTATTGCATCGCAAAAGCACAATCGAAGAACCCCAAAAGAGAACTGGACCTCCTCAGTGCAGTAACTGCCAAGAATATGGACATACTAAGACATATTGTCTGCCAGCTGTTTGTGTGATTTGTGGAGATCTCCATAAATCAAACATATGCCCAAAATCTAAAGGCGATGCTAGCATGAAAAAATGCAGCAATTGTGGAGGTAATCACACCGCAAATTATAGAGGTTGCCCAGTATACCCTAAAGCTAAATTTCTCCGCTAGCAATCAACCTCTAAAACCAGTTGAGCAAATTCAGATAGCCAACTCAAGTAAGAGACAAAATATTGATGCAACACAATTCTTCTCTGTAATCCCAAACAAGAATCAAACCAATTCATACGCTAGCGTGTTAAAACAAAACCCACACCAACAAAGCAATGTAAATAATGAGCAGAAACACTCACTGCCCACCCAACAGCCAAGTACCCTTGAACATTTGCTTCAAACATTAATTCAGAATATGAACCAATTCATGAACTTAATGCAAACAATGATGCAACAAATGGTGAAAAATCAATCGATGTTACTCCAAACATTGCTATCCAGACCATGAGTTGTCTCAAGATATGCCACTGGAACGCCAACGGCTTAAGCCAGCACCGTTTGGAGCTAATTCCAGCCAGATCGACATAATGATGATATCTGAGACCCATTTCACTGACAAAAATTGCTACCAAATACCATATTACAAACTGTACACCACAAATCATCCGCATGGTAAGGCACGCGGAGGAACTGCCATATTGATAAAAAGCAGAATAAAACATCATGTTCTCGAAGATTTCAGTAGCGTCTACTTGCAAGCAACATCTGTATGTCTGGAAGAATACATCTCTAAGCTAGTAATATCTGCGATATACTGTCCCCCAAGACACAGTATTACCGAACAGCAATATAAAGAATTTTTCTCAACTCTTGGTAGCAAATTCTTGGTTGCTGGCGATTTCAACGCCAAACACACTCACTGGGGCTCCCGCTTAATAACTCCAAAAGGCAGAAGACTATGTTCAATCATCACTAACCATGGCTACGATGTTATTTCAAATGGTCAACCGACATATTGGCCGACGGACAAGAGGAAAATACCCGATCTCATAGACTTTGGAGTCGCCAAAGGTTTGCAGATGGAAAATATCTCCACAGAGTGTAATTATGATCTATCATCTGACCACTCACCCACGGTAATATCTATAAAATCACCAAGCCCCCAAGGCAATTGTGTTAGAAAGAAAATAGACTGGTTTAAATTCAAGAAATATATAAATTCCCATCTTCCTCTGAGTACTGTATTAAGAAATGGACACGATGTAGACTCAGCACTCGAAAAATTCAACCAGCTGCTCTCATTAGCTCTCAGCTCAGCCACCTGCACAAAGGTATGCAAGCAATCAAACTATAGGCCATACACACCAGCCGACATTGAATTGCTAGTAAGACAGAAAAGAAGACTCTGAAAACACAGCTACAGCACTGCACTCGAAAGTTAAAGCAAGCCTTAAAGAATAAAAACAACAAAGAGTTAGAAGAGCACATAGCGAAATTAACACCTGGTGAAGCGTCAGACTACTCTTTGTGGAAATCAGCAAAAAACTCAAATCGGCCAATTCTCACTGATTCCCCCATCCATTTGAGTGACGGTAATTGGTCTAGAAGCAACTGTGAGAAGGGTTTGGCTTTTGCAAACCACCTAAAAAGTGTGTTTACACCCAATCCACCCTCTTTACAGTCCTCATTACCAAAATTAACTTCTCAACCTTGCTCAATAACTTAAACTCAATAATTTAAACGCAAAAAAATCACCTGGTCCAGATAAAATTACCGGTAAAATGATAAAAGAGCTACCTCCGGCTTCAGTAATTCATCTGATGCACATTTTCAATGCTATCCTTCGTATTAAACACTATCCCAAATGCTGGAAAACTTCAAAAATTATTATGATAGCAAAACCAGGAAAAGACCCTACAAAAGTTGCATCGTACAGACCTATCAGCCTCCTGCCTCTACTTTCTAAAGTATTCGAAAAGCTACTTGTCATGAATATAACTCCATTTATTAATCTCAACCAACTGATTTGTTTGGATTTAGAAAACAGCACGGCACAATAGAACAAGTCCACCGCATTGTAACTCTGATAAGGAACACTTTTGAAGAAAAAAAGTATTGCTCAGCTGTCTTTCTTGATATCACTCAAGCTTTCGATAAAGTATGGCACGATGGCCTTATTTACAAACTCAAACTATTACTGCCTGCAAATGCCTCCTCATTGCTTAGTAGCTACCTCACGAAAAGACAATTTCTCGTACATCACAAGAATTACACAACAAATCCATTGGATATTCACGCTGGCGTTCCTCAAGGAAGCGTTTTGGGCCCCTTACTGTATCTCTTATACACTTCAGATATGCCCAACAATAACTATACATTTATATCGACCTTTGCAGATGATACGGCAATATTGTGCTCTCGCTCTAACCCCATAGAAGCTACTAAACTCCTGCAGACTCATATCGATTCTCTCGAAATCTGGCTAGCAAAATGGCGTATAAAAGTCAATGAATCAAAGAGCGTACATGTAACCTTCACGCTAAGGCCAGATACATGTCCCCCACTTAAAATTAATGGCCAATCAGTTCCACAATGTTCCTCAACAAAGTACTTGGGTATTCACCTCGACAGAAGGCTGACCTGGAAAAATCACATAGAGGCAAAGAAAACTCAGATCAAGCTTAAAATTAATCAGTTATGGTGGCTGTTACACAAAAGATCAAAGTTGAATCTAGAATACAAAGTGCTTATTATATAAAGCAATCCTGAAGCCAATCTGGACTTATGGTATTCAGTTTTGGGGTACCGCATCTCCCTCAAATATCGAAAAATTGCAGCGAATACAATCCAAGTGTCTGCGAATTACTGTAAACGCGCCTTGGTATATGAAGAACGTTAACATCCATCGAGATTTAAATGTACCCACAATTTCTGTGGAAGTTGCAATGTCCTGCAGAAGCTACATTCAAAAATTACACAATCATCCGAATCCCCTTGCTAGGCAATTGTTGCTGCGCACGGGGCATCGTCGATTGAAAAGAAAAGACACACTGAATATGCTGTGAAATTGCTATACCTCCTGACTCAACAAATTGTGATGGAACGTTGGGAATATCACATAATTTTAGTTAGTTTGTAAGATTTGATTACTTATTGTTAGTTTCTAAGTAACTTTAGAAAGATCCAATAAAAATCTTGTATAAAAAAAAAAATTTGTCTCTTCTCGCACAAATTCTCCGATATGCAAGCGAAGGTGAACAGTTTAGTCGCGCTGGCAAGCACCGTCGGATTAGAGATAAATATTGCGAAGACCAAAGCTATGAGAATCAATCATTCCAATAGAAACCATATAATGATTGACGGCTGTGCGATTGAATTCATCGAAAGTTTCTGCTACCTCGGTTGCACAATAGTGACAGACGAGGGAGCTGAGAAGGATGCTAACTGCAGGCTAAGCAAAGCAAACACAGCATTTGGCCGGCTAAAAGCAGTATGGGCAAATTCCCAAATATCCAGACGCACGAAATTACGAATATTCTCCCCATGTGTGAAATCGACACTACTGTACGAAGTGAAACATGGCTGATCTCGAACTCCATCACGCAGAGACTGCAAGCTTTCGTCAACAAGTGTTTGAGGATCATTTTTAGAATTTTCTGGCCAAACACTATTTCAAACGAGGCACTATGGAGTCTGACGAGCGAAGAGCCCATACTGATCCAGATTAAGCGTAGAAAGTGGCGCTGGATTGGCCACACGCTAAGAAAGCAGCCAGATAGCATCACGAATATCGCTTGAGTGGAACCCGCAGTGGAGCAGAGGCCGCGGACGACCAAGAAACACCTGGAGACGATCAATACTGGGTGAGCTAGCTGCTGCCGGCATCACATGGGAAGGCGCTAGATCAACTGCCCAAAACCGTGTGCGATGGAGAAGCCTTGTGGAGGCCCTATGCTCCAATTAGGAGTTTAAAGGAGAAAAAAAATTTGCGATGTACGAACGACCGTAATCGGGGCCTAAACAAAGTAGTTACAGCGCACTCATCGAAGATGTGCTTAAAGGTGATAGGATCCCCAGTTGACTCAATCGTAGTAATTAAAGTGGATGCTTTTGTTTAACCAAACTCACAGCAAAATTGCCCTCTTGTGCCATATCGCCATATCTGCTAACTTACAAAAGGGACTTACAGGTTTACGGTTAGCGGATGAAAATCTTAATAAGAGTTCCCTGTGGACATGGTAATAGATGGAGACATCTACCTATCAATTCCACAAGAAGGCATTCTCGGTATCCTGATTGCCCAAAATACAGTTTTCGGTTGATTATCCCAGGTAGTTACGCATGGACATATTTCATCGTCATATAATGAAATTAGTGTTGACTGACAAATTTCCCGATTTTGGGAGATCGAAGAACCTTTATTGTGAAGAGTATTTCCAGAAATCAATCTTTCGTAATAAAGATGATCGCTTTGTTGTGTCGTTGTCCTTCAAAAGACAATTTCTGGAGTTGACATTAGGAGATTCCCGCAATTCGGCGAGAGTTCAGTTGTTTCGTTATTAATTGCGGTTACTTAAGACCCCACAATTAAGGAGATCAAGTTATTCTAGAATATCTCAGTTTAGGGCATACGAAGAGAATAGCTCATAACGTGAATTCAGCTCCCGATTTTTCATTTACATTACTCATCATGCGGTGGTGAACTCCGACAGCACAACCACCAAACACCGTGTGATTTTTAATGCATTTAGCCGTACCTCCTGTGGCAAAAGTTATTACAAAATAATACTACAAAGAACTTGAGTTGCTTAAATATTTAAACCAATTATTATTACTATTTTACTTGTTGTGTATACGCTTTATTCTGTTACGCCGTAATACAAAAACAAAAATTTGGTAAATAAACATGATATTTTTTAATTTAAAATATTATCCTTCTAAAAATACACATACAAAAAGATAGTTCCTGTCCCCATATATATTGACACACAAATTGTTACGAAATAAAATTACATAAAAATAAATGTCAATTTTAAAATAAAAAATATATAAGGATTCCTTTGGTTATCACAATTGGTGATCCTGCCAGGAGGATAAAGAAATATATCATATAAATCAGTAAGAAAAATATTGTGTAAATCAGAAACGAACGAAATATTATATATTATAACAACAAGCGAACAAAAAAAAAATTACAAAGAAAAAATACTTTTATTAAACAATCAAATAATGTTGCATTGACCAACAAAATAAAATTGGTACGTAAAAAATGAAATGCAAAAGAAATCTAAGAACACATAATATGTATACTGTACATATATAAACTAAAAAAACCAAATACATAAAAGAGTTAAGGATAAAATACAATTATATAACAATCTAATAATATAACATTCGAATCAAATAAAAATAAAAATTAATATATCAAATAATTGTCCAAAAATAGAACATAAAAAATTCAATTCAGTGAGCAAAACTAAAATTGGATTTTAAAAACTAAAAAAACAATTACATAAATAAAATTTTAGGTGACAATAAATATATATATATATATATATATATATATATATATATATATATATATATATATATATATATATATATGTATATATATATATGTATATATATATATATATATATATATATATATATATATATATATATATATATATATTCAATTTCAAAAAACAATAGACAGAAAATAATGGTGTTAAAAATACATAATTCAATACATAATTTAAAAAAATCAACAATCAACTATAAATGAAGAAAATTAAATATAAACAATTGAACAAGAAAAAAAAAAAAATTAAAAGGGATTCAACAAAAGAAAATTCAAAGATATAATTAATATTAGAAACAAAAATATTAAAGATAATTTAACGGTAAATTAAATTAAATTAAACAGTATAAATAAAACCGTTTTGTTTTCATTTTTATTTTTAATTAGATTTTTAAGGTTCATTTTTAATATGTGCACATAAATTTGTTTATTTGTATAATATTTAAATACAATTTGTGTTATTTAAAAATTGTTTATTGTGTTTGAATGCACTCCGTTTATACATTATATACACGTAATTTAGTGTTTTGTTGAATGTTTATTTATGTATTTTAAATTACGCCGTTCCGCACTTACCACACCGCAATCAAAGAGTATATAACGAATAATGCTTTTATGTTTACTTCCGTCGAAGGTCAGCGATAACAACGATGCAAATAGAAATCAGCACTAAATATGCGAAGTGTGCCATTTAACGGTTGCTTTCATCTATTTAAGAACAGATAGAAGCGTCCTTGGAAGTTTGTTTGGGTGGTGCTATGGGAAGGCGCGTAGATGAAAGTGCGTTGGAGGTTTTTGAGCAATAAATGTGCCATATGCATAATGACGAAGATCCTTCAGAAGGTTTTGAGGGATTAAATCACTTCCAATGACTAAGTCTCGGATGAGCGGAGTCAAGTTTGGAGAGTTTTTGCCAATTTGCTAATTTCGCATGGAATGTGGGGAGGAATAAAGCCAGCTGCGCAACTACTATTGCTTTGGCTTCTATTCTTTGACCCGTTCTAGGAGAAACTAGTTTTAAAGATCAGAGCTTATTTGAGTTCTCTATAGCTTTTCCTGCCATACCTGATATTTCGAACAAGCAGTGTTCCATTGGAAGCCGGGTTCGCTTTTATACCTTTGAGGAAAAAAGGTTTTATATGAATGTTGGTCAATTAATGCTCGGAACGTGAGATTTACGTGGTACGTTTTACGCAAGATAACGTGTCTAATTGCCTCAACCGGAAGGAGCTACCGTAATCCTTGTTGAATTCATAGCAAGTCAACTCACTGGACGTCATGTTGTTTATTCCGTGCGCTATGTGATGGCACCTTCACTCTGTAATTAGGGTGCTATCATGTAGCTAGCTCAGCTCTGTAGGGCAACAACTTTCTGGCACGCGCTGGGAGGCGGCTAAAGTGAGTGGTGAAAAACTCCTCGGTTAGAGGTTGTGCGTTGGGCTTGGAACCCACCATATAAAAACTCTCACCCAATGAAAAATCAAACCGTGCCTCGGATAAGGACTACCCCTTTTGTTCACGACCCTCGCAAACCACCACGATTTACGGATATGCGCCTGGAATGTCTGGTCCCTCTATAGGGAAGGTGCTTCTATCCAGCTGGTTGATGTTCTCGAAAAATACAAGGCTGACATCACTGCACTTCAGGGAATGCGATGGACATGACATGGTTGCTCTAAAAAAGTATACTGTGATATATATTACAGTTGCCATGCGGAGAGACACAAACTCGAATGCGGATTTGTTGTCAGTAAGAGACTGCGACATCTTGTCTCGCAGTTCACACCTTTCGGAACTTACTGGTGGACGACCCAGAAGAGGAAGATCTAACCTCCGGTGGAAATACCAAGTACTGGAGAACTTGCCAACGCGTGGAATCTCTAACTTGCGCCAGCTAGCGAAGGAGAGAGTTGGCAAAGTATGCTAGATTCGGCGTAAATCGATTTTCGGTTGAAATCGATATTCGGCCACATAAGTAAGTAAGTAAGTGAGCATTGTTCCCGAATGCACTTAAGGGATAAGTGCAGTTGGGAGGATGACCTGGTAGCACTTTAGTACTATGTTACCATGAGAAGAACAGTGGTGTTCCTCTGGCACATCACTTGGTTGTGAATGTTTGCATGACGATGCAGACATTTTTTTTTTTTTTTTTTTTTTTGTTAGCTTATTTTTTTTTTTATTGAATCTTTCTTAAATACAAGAAACTAACAATAAGTATTAAAATCTTACAAACTAAATAAAACTATGTGATATCCCCTACGTTCCATCACAATTTGGTGAGTCGCGAGATGTAGCAATTTTACAGCATATTCAGTGTGTCTTTTCTTTTTAATCGACGATGCCCCTTGCTCAGCAACAATTGCCTAGCAAGGGGATTCGGATGATTGTGTAATTTTTGAATGTAGCTTCTGCAGGACATTGCAACTTCCTCAGAAATTGTGGATACATTTAAATCTCGATGGATGTTAACGTTCCTCATATACCAAGGCGCGTTTACAATAATTCGCAGACACTTGGATTGTATTCGCTGCAATTTTTCGATATTAGAGGGAGATGCGGTGCCCCAAAACTGAATACCATAAGTCCAGATTGGTTTCAGGATTGCTTTATATAATAGCACTTTGTATTCAAGATTCAACTTTGATCTTTTGTGTAACAGCCACCATAACTGATTCATTTTAAGCTTGATCTGAGTTTTCTTTGCCTCTATGTGATTTTTCCATGTCAGCCTTCTGTCGAGGTGAATACCCAAGTACTTTGTTGAGGAACATTGTGGAACTGATTGGCCATTAATTTTAAGTGGGGGACATGTATCTAGCCTTAGCGTGAAGGTTACATGTACGCTCTTTGATTCATTGACTTTTATACGCCATTTTGCTAGCCAGATTTCGAGAGAATCGACATGAGTCTGCAGGAGTTTAGTAGCTTCTATGGGGTTAGAGCGAGAGCACAATATTGCCGTATCATCAGCAAAGGTCGATATGAATGTATAGTTATTGTTGGGCATATCTGAAGTGTATAAGAGATACAGTAAGGGACCCAAAACGCTTCCTTGAGGAACGCCAGCGTGAATATCCAATGGATTTGTTGTGTAATCCTTGTGATGTACGAGAAATTGTCTTTTCGTGAGGTAGCTACTAAGCAATGAGGAGACATTTGCAGGCAGTAATAGTTTGAGTTTGTAAATAAGGCCATCGTGCCATACTTTATCGAAAGCTTGAGTGATATCAAGAAAGACAGCTGAGCAATACTTTTTTTCTTCAAAAGTGTTCCTTATCAGAGTTACAATGCGGTGGACTTGTTCTATTGTGCCGTGCTGTTTTCTAAATCCAAACAAATCAGTTGGTTGAGATTAATAAATGGAGTTATATTCATGACAAGTAGCTTTTCGAATACTTTAGAAAGTAGAGGCAGGAGGCTGATAGGTCTGTACGATGCAACTTTTGTAGGGTCTTTTCCTGGTTTTGCTATCATAATAATTTTTGAAGTTTTCCAGCATTTGGGATAGTGTTTAATACGAAGGATAGCATTGAAAATGTGCATCAGATGAATTACTGAAGCCGGAGGTAGCTCTTTTATCATTTTACCGGTAATTTTATCTGGACCAGGTGATTTTTTTGGGTTTAAATCTTTATAAATTGCTTTGAATATGTCCTTTTTTTTAATTTTGAGCGTTATTGAGCAAGGTTGAGAAGTTAATATTGGTAATGAGGACTGTGAAGAGGGTGGATTGGGTGTAAACACACTTTTTAAGTGGTTTGCAAAAGCCAAACCCTTCTCACAGTTGCTTCTAGCCCAATTACCGTCACTCAAACGGATGGGGAAATCAGTGAGAATTGGCCGATTTGAGTTTTTTGCTGATTTCCACAAAGAGTAGTCTGACGCTTCACCAGGTGTTAAATTCGCTATGTGCTCTTCTAACTCTTTGTTGTTTTTATTTTTTAAGGCTTGCTTTAACTTTCGAGTGCAGTGCTGTAGCTGTGTTTTCAGATTCGGTGATCTGAATTCTTGCCATTGTCTTCGGAGTCTTCTTTTTTGTCTTACTAGCAATTCAATATCGGCTGGTGTGTATGGGCTATAGTTTGATTGCTTGCATACCTTTGTGCAGGTGGCTGAGCTGAGAGCTAATGAGAGCAGCTGGTTGAATTTTTCGAGTGCTGAGTCTACATCGTGTCCATTTCTTAATACAGTACTCAGAGGAAGATGGGAATTTATATATTTCTTGAATTTTAACCAGTCTATTTTCTTTCTAACGCAATTGCTTTGGGGGCTTGGTGATTTTATAGATATTACCGTGGGTGAGTGGTCAGATGATAGATCATAATTACACTCTGTGGAGATATTTTCCATCTGCAAACCTTTGGCGACTCCAAAGTCTATGAGATCGGGTATTTTCCTCTTGTCCGTCGGCCAATATGTCGGTTGACCATTTGAAATAACATCGTAGTCGTGGTTAGTGATGATTGAACATAGTCTTCTGCCTTTTGGAGTTATTAAGCGGGAGCCCCAGTGAGTGTGTTTGGCGTTGAAATCGCCAGCAACCAAGAATTTGCTACCAAGAGTTGAGAAAAATTCTTTATATTGCTGTTCGGTAATACTGTATCTTGGGGGACAGTATATCGCAGATATTACTAGCTTAGAGATGTATTCTTCCAGACATATAGATGTTGCTTGCAAGTAGACGCTACTGAAATCTTCGAGAACATGATGTTTTATTCTGCTTTTTATCAATATGGCAGTTCCTCCGCGTGCCTTACCATGCGGATGATTTTTGGTGTACAGTTTGTAATATGGTATTTGGTAGCAATTTTTGTCAGTGAAATGGGTCTCAGATATCATCATTATGTCGATTTGGCTGGATTCAAGGAATTGAATTAGCTCCAAACGGTGCTGGCTTAAGCCGTTGGCGTTCCAGTGGCATATCTTGAGACAACTCATGGTCTGGATAGCAATGTTTGGAGTAACATCGATTGATTTTTCATCATTTCTTGCATCATTGTTTGCATTGAGTTCATGAATTGGTTCATATTCTGAATCAATGTTTGAAGCAAATGTTCAAGGGTACTTGGCTGTTGGGTGGGCAGTGAGTGTTTCTGCTCATTATTTACATTGCTTTGTTGGTGTGGGTTTTGTTTTAACACGCTAGCGTATGAATTCGTTTGATTCTTGTTTGGGATTGCAGAGAAGAATTGTGTTGCATCAATATTTTGTCTCTTACTTGAGTTGGCTATCTGAATTTGCTCAACTGGTTTTAGAGGTTGATTGCTAGCGGAGAAATTTAGCTTTAGGGTATACTGGGCAACCTCTATAATTTGCGGTGTGATTACCTCCACAATTGCTGCATTTTTTCATGCTAGCATCGCCTTTAGATTTTGGGCATATGTTTGATTTATGGAGATCTCCACAAATCACACAAACAGCTGGCAGACAATATGTCTTAGTATGTCCATATTCTTGGCAGTTACTGCACTGAGGAGGTCCAGTTCTCTTTTGGGGTTCTTCGATTGTGCTTTTGCGATGCAATAAATATCGAATTTTATATATGGGGTGTACTTCACCTTTTTTTAGGGGTTTTGTTTCAGGCTGAAGCTCAATACGATATAACGGTTGAGGTATATTGCTCTTGTTGAGAATGTTGAATACTGTTTTGGCTTGAAACCCTTCTTCCTGGAGGGCAAGTTTGATTTCGTTAATATCAACGTTGGGTTCGACGCCTTTGAGTACAACGATTAAGCCCTTACTACTTTTTAGCTGATATGTGTAGTAATTCTTTTTTACAGCATCAAATTCCGCTATTACTTTGCGATAATGAGTTTCGCTGTAGATTTGCACTTTTGTTTCCTCAATTTGGCCTTTGCGAATAGGAACAACATGGAAATTCTTTGGTCCTATAAGACTTGTAATTCTAGAAATCAACTTATCTGAGTTGCGTTCTCTCAAGAAAATGGGTGGGGGTTTGAAATTTTTCTTGGAGATAATATTTTCGTCACTTTCATCACCTGAAAGCAGAGCGTATCTATTTTCCGAACTAATAGGGACAGTGTTCTGTTTTTGAATTTTTGTTGAATTCATTTGTTTTGAATTTTGCGGACTTCTCTTTCGCTTTACTACAGTAATGTAGCGATCAATACCAGTTTGAACAGCAACTGGTTCTTTATTAGTCATCGCACTAGTTGCTTTAACTACTGGGTCATGCTCTTCAGTAGAAGTGCCGTTATTTGATTGCTTTGATGTTGTAGCTGTTGGTGTTACAGCAGGAGAAGAACATTGTACACTCCACGGTATAGAGGGAGATAGTATATCACGATAGAACAAATTATTTTTTTTGTCTGTATTTATTGTTGTTGCAAAATTTGATGAATTTTTAATATGTGCAGGCAAAAGATTTGCACTGTTACTTTCACTTGTGCAGTGTGTATCAACTGTTTTATTTGATAATGCATTTATCGGGGGGGTTTGCGCGGGTGATTGCAAATTATTGTTTACACACACATTAACAGGCGATTGCCGTTGCCGGAGAGGAGAGCGCTGAACACTCATACTATAAACAAAATGTTTGCAAATTATATTATTATTTTATTTGTTTTTTTTTTTTTTTTTTTTTCTAAAAATCAAAATAAAGACGTCCACTCTTATTGGTGACTTTCGCGAAACTGCAGACATTGAACTGCTGCTTTGAGAAGTAGTAGTTTGAAGTCTATCGTTTAATTGTGCATAGTGTGGCATAGTACTCATTTGAAGCTTAGAGTGATGCTTCCGCTGACAACACACATTTACTAACACAATTATTTTTTAGGTGAGTTTGGGCGAGGCAGTTTTCGCAGTGACTATTTTGTCGTCGAAACTCAATTCGGTCGAGTACCGAAAGTTTATTCAATTTTTTGCAATGCTTTAATCTTCGTATCTGCTTGTAAGGAACTTGTAAGTTGTGACCAAAGAGGTAAGTCCTTTCTGGAACTGAGGGAATCTTCTCAGAGATAAAACGTATCTTGGGGCAACTTTGGTAAGC
Source organism: Megamerina dolium (assembly GCA_963854835.1). Classification (NCBI taxonomy): domain Eukaryota; kingdom Metazoa; phylum Arthropoda; class Insecta; order Diptera; family Megamerinidae; genus Megamerina; species Megamerina dolium. The sequence continues at coordinate 55,601,829 of OY978525.1, read as the reverse complement.
AGATATGTACTAGAATTGGGTTCCAGTTTTCTGTTGTCACACGCTGTGAGGTTAGAATGGATAGGCAATTGATAATTGCCAATTGGAGATTTTGATTTGCCTCATTGTTTTCGGAATGAGCAGTGGGCAAGTTCAATAGTATCTAAACTTGATTGTCGACGAGAATTCGCTTATTTTCAAATCGAGCTTTTAAGGCATTCCACGCAAGTTCAAAATTGTCGTCGCTTAGAAAGTAATATCTGACAATTCCACCAGCTTTCCCTTGGGTTTTATACCGCAGGTGGTATAATTTTTGGGCAGGGGTAAGTTTTGGGTTGTTTATGTATACGGCAGTGAATGTGTCACGGAATTACCGCCATTCTTCATAACCACCAGAAAAAACTTCAGCATAGCAAGGGGGAACTTGAATATAGATATTTTGAAAATTTGTTTATTCTTTGCGATACTCCAGGTTAGGTGCCGAACTTGGTCTGAAAGCGGGGAGTTAAGGCTTGAGCAAATCTGGGACTTGGGACTTGCAAGTATAAAATTTACCAGAGGATAGATCATATTTAGCTCTAGCTGACAGCTTGAAATATTGGGGTAAGTCGCTGCCATCTGCCATGAACAAATTCCCGATATCTGACCGTACACGAGACCAACAGTCTTGTAGGCCTACTCGTCTGACCTCTACGAGAGATTCAGTCTTACTTTCAATGGGAGTTGTATTGAATTCGTTGTAGAACTGAATGAGGTCTTCTTTTGTATTAACGAATCATAAATTTTTTTTTCATGCATTGTAGGAGTTTTTGTGCCGTTTTCATTGATGACGGTTTGGAAATCCTGGAAATTGTGGAAATTTATCACAAAAGTGTGAATTGAGAAACAAAACAAAGCAAACAAATCAACAACAACAACAAAAGTCATAGAAGGTGTAGAAATACTGACCCTTTTCAGTATTCTTAATATACAAAAAAAACTACAACTTTGTTCGTTGAAGCTTGTTACAAAACTGAATTTATTTAACTATTAGTATACGAAGCTGCCTCACAGATCAGTTGTTTTTTCTTATAAATCTAAGTATACGGTTATTCTGTCAATCAGAGTAATGCCAATGTACTTGTCGGTGTTGTCAAAAACAACGAAGATAACCAACAAGGCTCAACATCCTGCCCCCGTTGAAAGTCTATGAGTTTCAATATAATCATCCTCTAATGGAAGTGGGCAAAGCCTTTGAACCGCACGTCTGCTAGTACCGCCACTAGTTTTAAGCACAGCTACACGTGCAACACCATCATTGCCTTTGATAAGATCGATGACTCGAGCTAGTTTCCACTTAAGAGGGGGTACGTTTTCATCTTTGATCAGGACTATTGCACCAATTGAAAGGTTAGGTTTACTGGCGCACCACTTAGCTCGTTGCTGCAAGGTTGTCAGATATTCTTTGCTCCATTTCTCCCAGAAAATCTGCTGCATTCGTGATACTCGCTGCCATCTGTCGAGCCGATTCAGATTTATTACCCTAAGATCTGGTTCAATAAAAGATGTAAGTGGAGCGCCTGTCAGAAAATGAGCAGGTGTTAGTACTTCTATATCGTCCGGATTTTCTGAAATTGGACATAAAGGTCGTGAATTGAGAACAGCTGATATTTGATAAATTAACGTGCGCAGCTCATCAAATGTTAAAACAGATAGGCCTACGGTACGCTTAAAATGATACTTGGCAGACTTTACTGAAGCCTCCCATAGTCCACCAAAATGCGGAGAACGAGGTGGTATAAACTGCCAATCAATTCCATCGTTCAAACATTGACGAACAACTGCTTCGGTGTGTGCACTATTATTGAACAAACGTCGCAACTCAGCCAACTCATTTTTTGCACCTACAAAATTTGTCGCGTTATCAGACCATATAGTTTTCGGATTGCCACGCAATGATATAAATCTTTTTAATGCTGCAAGGAACGCTGAGGTGGACAAATCAGCAACCAGATCCATGTGGACCGCCTTCGTTGAGAAACAAACGAATAGAGAAACGTAGCATTTTATTGGTGGTTTGTTGCGAACTTCGGACTTATAAAAGAATGGCCCACAAAAGTCCACTCCAGTGACCAGAAATGCTCGATTAGCCTGTAGCCTATCGAACGGAAGATTACCCATGATATGCTCGTGCAGCTTAGGTTTCGCTCGAAAGCAAATGATGCATTTGTTGACAATACGATTTACTGTACGCTTGCCACCTATAGGCCAATATTGTAATAGAATTGAAGCAAGCATGGCCTGTGACCCAGCATGAAGCAGTTGACGATGATATTTACGATGACGGCATCCGTAATGGGATGTTGCTTCGGCAATATTATAGGGTGTTTTGATTCGAAGTCTAATGTTGAATTTTCCAGCCTACCGCCAACCCTTATTACGCCTGCAGAGTCCAAGAAGGGGTTAAGATTGCCCGATGAATCAATCGGTTTGTTGTCTTGGAGTACCTTATAATCCGCTGCTAGATGCACTCTTTGGATCATTCGAAATAGTAATTGAGTTCCAAGTTTAATGTCAATGCTGCTCAGGCCACCTATAGTAGTAGCGAAAGAAGCGCTCCGATGAATGAACTTGTATATGTAAGAGTATACTCTTTGCATTTTATCAAATGTGTGCGAATTTAGAGCTTGTTGAATAATCGATGGCAGCAAACGATGAAGCAAGAACGAGTTTGCGGTTTTCAGGAACATCAATGACAGTTGGAGGTAATCGAGGCCAGCTGTCGATTGGCTCGCGTAAGAAATCTGGGCCGTATTTCCAAAGTGCAGAGTTCACAAGTTCTTGAGGAGTCGCTCCCCTAGATAGTATGTCTGCTGGATTCATTTCTGTGGGGACATAATGCCACTTTATTCCACTGGTCAAAGATTGAATACTACTAACACGATTAGCAACAAAGATGTTGAAATTTGATGGAGATTCCTTTAGCCACGAAAGTACAATTGTCGAATCCGACCAGCAATGAAATTCAGCTTCAAAAATGCCCAATCGTGCTACCGAAGCAACAAGCTCTGCTAATAACGTCGCAGCAGACAACTCCAGCTTGGGAATGGTAAGCGTTTTAAGTGGGGAAACGCGCGACTTTGAACAAAGTAAAGCTGTTCTGCTTGAGCCATAGCATCCAATGTAAATACATGCCCCATAGGCACATAAACTCGCGTCGCAAAAGGCTTGGACAGTAATCTTATCTCTCGATTGCAAGACAACTCGAGGAAAGCTACATTTTCCAATAAACTCATAGCCCCTACATAACTCGTTCCATATAGTTAGAAGTGATTGAGGTAAGCTTTCGTCCCAGTGAAGTTTTTCCTTCCATAGAAGCTGCAAAGTCTTGGTGATATTCGTTCCGTCATTAAACTTTAGACACCTTTCCCTGTCGGCCTCAGAAATTTCAGATACGCGAAAGGACTGTTAGAACACCACTTTCTAATTTTAAAATTTCCTCTTGACAGTAGTTCGGTAGATTGTCGCTTGATTTCTAGAACTTCCACTACAGAATCGCCCCCAGAAATCAAATCATCGACATCACGTAAGACAATTTTCGATCCAATGAGAAACGATTCGCGCTCATCTGCAGCCAATTGCTGCATGACTCTGATCGCGAGAAAGGACGCTGGCTTTGTGCCGAACGTTACTGTGTCCAATTTAAATATTTGTATGTCATCATTTGGATTATCTCTCCAGAGAATACATTGTAGAAAACCATCAGGACCTGACATTCGAATGCATCTATACATTTTCTCTATATCCCCTGCCAAAGCGATTTTACGCGAGCGAAAGCGAAGAAGAGTCTCGAATAATTTTGGCTGGATAGTGGGTCCTGTCATCAAAATGTCATTCAACGACAATCCAGAAGATGCCTGAGCAGAACCATCAAAAACAACGCGCAGCTTGGTAGAGGTGCTATCTGCTTTTAAAACACAATGATGTGGCAAGAAAAACGTTACTACACCAGGTGGCAGTCTGTCTACAGTAGACATCTGACCCAAAACAGAATACTCTGACATGAACGACGAATATTGAATCTTTATCTCAGGTGTACGCTCTAGCTTCCGTTCAATATTTTTAAAACGATTGAGTGCATTACGGTATGAAGCACCAAGTTGATTAGGATTACGTTTAAACGGCAAGCGAACTGCATATTGACCAGAATCCAATCTAGTATAGTGTTCTTGAAAATGCCTTTCACAATCCAATTCTTCTTGACTAACTTTAGAAATAGAAGAAGATATATTTTCAATTTCAAAGAATTTTTTAACTGCTTCATCAAGAGATACATCCGCATAATTTTCAAACGAATTAGTTTTGACTAAGCAAGACAAGATGATGTGCGAGTGGCAGGTAACGCGCCTCCAGAAACAACCCAACCCAAACGAGTTTTCTGCAACAGTGCAACTGATCAGATAATCGTATTTGTCCGACGCACAAGAGATCAAAAAATAGACCAGCTCCAATAAGGCTGTCAATTCGTTGTGACTTGTAAAAACAAGGGTCAGCAAGTTGTATATTCGATGGTATCTGCCAGTCTATATTATTCAAAGTATAATTTGGTTGATTCTCAGTGATGGATTGCGTAACAACAGCAGTAAACGAAGTCGCGTAGTTGCCGATCGTTGACTGCATCGAAATTTCAATAGTGTGATTAGCAACAAGGTCTGTCTGGCCAATACCGGAAACAAGAGTTGTCGATTTAGTTTTCCTTAGCTGGAGGATATTAGCGCAACGCGATGAAACAAAATTTAATTGGGATGCTGAATGCAATAAGGCTCTGCATGGAACTAGCGAACCAACATTATTTTTTACGAGAATTACAGCAGTGGCCAAAAACAAAACATTATGAGGAAGAGACTTTGGAACGTCAGCTATAGAACTAACAAACGATTGATGTATTGGAGCGGCGATGGATGTGGAGGCCTCATCGGGCAGTTTTTCAACGACAGGTGCAAGCTTCGGAGCTATATGGAGAAGCGTATGATGCTCTGCACCACAATCTCTGTAGCTGGACGACTTACATTATTTCAAAAAATGGCCTTTTTTAAGACAATTTAAACAAAGCTGTAGGCCCCCTGCCTCTTACAGACGTAGACCAGGTGGCAAATTTAGAAACCGATTGCAGCGATATATATAATGCTCAAAACTATTACAAAACAAGTAGTTTAATACGACATTCGATGCTATGAATGCCTTACGAAAATTGAAATTTGATTTTTTGCCCACCTGTTTGCTAGGTGTTTGGGTTACCGTAGCATGTTCCACATTTTCCAACATTTGACAGCGTCTGTTCCAAAATGCCATCACAGAATCCAACATAGGCAGTTCCTTGATAGGCGTAGTTTCTTCCCATTTCATTTGAGAGTCAACATCGAATTTAATGACGATGAGATAGATGAGTAGACCATCTGCTATCTGCTCTTTTGTTGCTATTGTCTGAAGTGCTCGCAGAGTAGCGTTGAACTTATCGCTTAGCTCTCTCAGTTGATCAACAGCTCCTTTTTCGCATTGCTTTAACCCAAACAATTCCTTAATATGTGCCTGAAAATTTAAACGCTTATTATCGAAACGATCTTGGAGTATACCTAAGGCTTTATCGTAGTTGTGGTCATTTATTTCTAATGAGCGAATTGCGTCTAGTGCCTGGTCCTTCAAACTCGTGCGCAGGTGCTGGAACTTCTCAATTTTGCTTAGCTCAGAATCGTTTCCCACCATTGTCTGGAACATGGAGTAGAAATCAGGCCATTCGGTGTATTGTGTGGAATTGTGGAATTTGTAAAGGCGGTAGACGCGCCTTAGGTTGGGAGATGATAATCGAAGTGGATGGATCATCTGCCGCAAGGTGACGAATAGTAGACGAATGTCTAATGTCAGACATGTGGCGCGCATTTAGCTCTTTTGTTAGTCCGGTCTTCACACGAATGTAGCTTGATATGAATTTCGGGCGCACATTAATTTTAAGAGCCTCAAATTCATGCTCTTCCAGCTTGGACTGCACAGTTTCAAAATTATGCTTAAGCTCACACAAAAGCTCTAGCCGAACCGATAGTTCCTCCTCAATGAGTTCCCTCAGCACTTCAGCGCTGGTAAATTTCTCCATATCGGAAAGTTCTTTGATATACGAAGCGCATTTTTTCTTGAGAAACGTGGTTTCACCTTTGCTGGAGGTGTCACCTTTTTGACCTCTTAGCGGTACCATAGCTTACAACGAAATATGTAACGGTTTAATCGCACGCAATAACGGTGCAGTGTGCATTTACACGACGTATCAAAATTTAATTCGCAGCAATTGTCACAAATCAATTGACGAATTCCGCAATAATAAATCAATATTTAATTCGCAGCAATTATAACGAATTAATTGGCGAATTTCGCAATATAACGCAATATATGTATCACCTCGGGGTCACCATGTAGAAATACTGATTCTTAATATGCAAAAAAAAACTACAACTTTGTTCGTTGATGCTTGTTACAAAACTGAATTTATTTAACGATTAGTATACGAAGCTGACTCACATATCAGTTGTTTTTTCTTATAAATCTAAGTATAAGGTTATTCTGTCAAACAGAGTAATGCCAATGTACTTGTCGGTGTTGTCAAAAACAACGAAGATAACCAACAAGGCCAAGTGTTCTCTCAACAGAAGGTATGACAATAATAATGTGCATAAAGATAAATATATTGTAACGAGTATCGATAGTTGATTACTCATCACTATTGTGACTGACACTATTGGCAGCATGGAAACGAATGTCAACAAAAAGAAATGAGCGATAACCAGAACAAGCCAACGAGAAAGGAAGAGAAGAATCTCGATAAAGGAAGATTCTGGGGTGTTGCCAACAGAGTATAAATAGAGCCAGTGTTGAGAATTGACAATCAATCTACTTCCGAACGTGATTGCGAAAACATTGATACAGAGGCAAAAGTTGCAAGTGTTATAGTAAATAGTTGATTGTAAACAGTGTTGATTGTAAATAGAGATTATTAAATAAATTGTTGCTGTATATAGTTGTATAAAATAAGTGTTGCAGTTATCATTAACAGAATCCAGTGATCGAACAAGGTAATTCAAATAGAATTAAACGTTCACAGAATAAAAACGTAACAATTGGTGTCAGAAGTGGGATTCTGTAAAGATGGTGAAAATTGACCAACTAAAAGTGGACCAGCTTAAAAAGCTGTTGGTAGAGATGAATCTATCGTCATCAGGTGCAAAGGCGGAACTGCTGGTGAGGCTGAGGAAAGCCATGGAGGCTAAGGGAATTAATGTAGAAGAACATGAGTTCTTTGAGGAAGACGATATACATGCAGTTGTGCACGCTGAGGAAGAGAGCAAAATAGATTCGAGTAGTCAACTCATGGATTTCATGAAAACCATGATGCTGCAGCAACAACAACAGCTACAAGAAAATGCGTCTCGCCAAGAAAGCATTATGGGAGAATTCCAGAAAACAATTGACTCTAAGCTTCAAGAACATTCGGCTCGCCAAGAACACGTCATCGAAAATCTACAAAAAGGAATTGAACTTAGATTTCAGGAAATTTCCGGAGCTATTAATGACAAAGTTACAGAGCTGAAAGAACACGTGGATGAGTTGGATGATAAGCTGAAGGAACATGTCGACGACTGGGAAGTTAAGTTCGAGAAATTACAGCACGAACTCAATCAACTAAAAATAAATGGACCAGCCACATCAGTGATTAGAGATTCAAGTACAATCAAACTAAAGTCACCAACATTTGACGGAAGCACGCCATTCAATATCTTCAAGCTTCAATTCGAGACAACAGCGTCGAAGAATCAATGGGATGATAGCGACAAGACTGCTGCTTTAATAGTCGCATTAAAAGGTAATGCTTCCGAGGTGTTACAGATGATTCCAGAGAAAGATCGTGGTAGCTATCAGTCACTGATGGACACACTCCAGCGAAAATATGGAAATGAATACAAGAGTCAATTACATCGAGTGGAATTGAGATCGCGAGTGCAACGGAGTAATGAGAGCCTTCAGGAATTCGCTTCCGATATTGAGCGCTTATGTCATCTAGCGTTCTCCGGTAATTCGGAAGAGTTCGTCGAAAAAATAAAAATAGAGGCATTCATAGATGGCATACGTGATGGAGAGACAAAGCGTGCCCTAGTCATGTCACCCAGGAATACTTATGCCGAAACAGTCAGTAGCGCTTTGACATATGAAGCCGCCAGCTTAATGTGTCGACCAGTGCAAGGAGTACGCAAACTAGAGGGGAAAACATCACATCTGGTTGAAGCAGTGCGTCAGGCAGTAAAATCAGTAGTTCAGTCTGAAGTAAGAGCAGGTCGACGCGAAACCAAATTTAATGGTAAGTGCTTCATTTGCGACAAACGAGGGCATATAGCTCGTGATTGCAATCAATCGAATATGAAGCCTAAAGGTAGAACAAGGAATCAACACAAAAATAAATTTGCTGGTAAGTGCTTTATATGCGATCAAAGAGGACACATGGCGCGTAATTGTCGTCTACGACGCAAGCAACAAAGATCGAATTCACCAGGACAACGAAAGAAAGATCGTGATGTCAATCATCGTGGTAAAGCTGATACTCCATATCATCGTATTTGCACCGTAGATAGCAAACATTGTTCTCGGGTAAGAAACCAGAAGCACATTGTCGACATACGACTTACGAATATATTGCCGGAGGAGTCATGGACCACCGAACGAGTGCAAGAAGATCAGCGGAACGACCCAGATCTCGTAAAGATTATGGAATACAAGGAGCAGGGCATACGTCCAGATTGGCAAGAAATGGCTAATGAGAGTCCAATAGCAAAGGCATACTGGGCGCAGTGGCAAAGCCTGCACTTACGAGACGGATGTTTATTCCGAGCATGGGAAAGTGAGGATGGAAAAATCACTAATGATCTTCTAGTGGTACCCAAGGCAAGAATAAATGAAGTGATAGCTGAGTATCACAATGCCTCCAGTGGAGGGCATTTGGGAATCACCAAAACCGTCGAGAAAATAAAGAAACGATTTTATTGGGTTGGATGTCATGACCATGTCGCTGATTGGATTCGGAAATGTAAGCAATGTGCAATGGCCAAAGGTCCCACTAAGAAAAGTCGAGGTAAGATGCACCAATACACCGTGGGTGCTCCATTTGAGCGAATTGCTATGGACATAGCTGGGCCATTTCCAATAAGCAACGCAGGAAACAAGTATGTTCTGGTGGTTATAGATTACTTCAGTAAATGGCCTGAAGTATACCCCATTCCAAATCAGGAAGCTCGTACAGTTGCGGATGTATTCGTCAACCAATGGGTTACTCGTTTTGGTGTACCGATGGAGTTACACTCAGACCAAGGTCGAAATTTCGAATCAGTTGTATTCCAAGAGATATGCCGTATGCTGGGTATATACAAAACTCGTACAACACCTTTGCATCCACAATCTGATGGCATGGTAGAACGATTTAACCGTACCTTGGAGGAATATTTGAGAAAAGTCGTAGATAAATACCAAAGAGACTGGGATGTACATATACCAATGTTCCTCATGGCATATCGATGCGCACAACATGATACGACGGCTACTACACCGGCAATGGCAATTTTTGGAAACGAGTTAAGACTGCCAGCTGATTTAAAATTTGGAGTCGTAACACCAACGAGATCAACCGAAGGTAATTATACTAGCGAAAAGCGGGAACAGTTGGATGAAGTACATCGGTTCATCAGAGAGCAGTCGCAGATGATAAGCGATAAGATTAAGGCCAGGTATGACTTGAAAGCAAATTCAAAAGGGTTCTATGAAGGAGAGCTTGTAATGCTTCATAATCCACAACGAAAGAAAGGCCTGTCCCCTAAACTACAGACTCATTGGGAAGGACCATATGAGATTATAGCCAAGATAAATGACGTAGTGTATCGCATTCAACGTGCCTGGAATAAAAGAGCAAAGTTTAAAGTAGTACACTTGGAGCGACTTGCGCCATATCGAGGGGAAGTATAAAAACTTGTTCGGGACGAACAAGGTTAAGAGGAGGGCAGTGTAACGAGTATCGATAGTTGATTACTCATCACTATTGTGACTGACACTATTGGCAGCATGGAAACGAATGTCAACAAAAAGAAATGAGCGATAACCAGAACAAGCCAACGAGAAAGGAAGAGAAGAATCTCGATAAAGGAAGATTCTGGGGTGTTGCCAACAGAGTATAAATAGAGCCAGTGTTGAGAATTGACAATCAATCTACTTCCGAACGTGATTGCGAAAACATTGATACAGAGGCAAAAGTTGCAAGTGTTATAGTAAATAGTTGATTGTAAACAGTGTTGATTGTAAATAGAGATTATTAAATAAATTGTTGCTGTATATAGTTGTATAAAATAAGTGTTGCAGTTATCATTAACAGAATCCAGTGATCGAACAAGGTAATTCAAATAGAATTAAACGTTCACAGAATAAAAGCGTAACAATATAATGGATTATATTCATTATATGAGTATATACTCTGCATACAATATACAGAGTACAGGAAATAAAAAAAACTTCACGAACAGATACGTGAGAGTTTATGCTCTAGCAAGGAGCGTAAATATGAGTGTATAGAACACATATAAGGTCTAGTAAAAGTCCATTATTTTTGCATTAAATTGAAGGTTTTATTTAGCATAGTTAGAATGATCCGATTTAGGTCAAATATGCACCGTTTTGTTCGATAACTTGTTACTATTTGAAGGTAATTTCACAATGCCACTCTCATAGAAACCCTCGTCTTTATTTGCAAAAAACTGGGACAGTCGATTTTCACAAGCTTCTATTGAGGCGAATTTTTCAACAGACAGGAACAGACAGCAATCACATGGTGCCTGGTCCGGACTATAAGGTGGATGCATAAAAACCTCCAAACCAAGCTCCCGGAGCTTCTGGCGAGTCTCTATCGATGTGTGTGGCCTGGCGTTGTCCTGATTGAACACAATTCCTCTCCTATTGGCCAAAGCTTGCCGCTTCTGGGCGTTTGCTTCCTTCAGACGGTCCAATTGTTGACAGCACAGGTCCAAATTAAGAGTTGGGGGAGCAGCTCATAGTAGATGATTCTCTGCCAATCCCACCAAACACATAGTAAAACCTTCCTGATCGTCAATCCTGTCTTGGCCACTGTTTTCGCTTGACGTTGTTGTAAGTGAATGTCTTTTCATCACCAGTAACCATCCCCTTCAGAAATGGATCTATTTTGTTACGATTCACCAGCGATTCGCAAATGGAAATTAGGTCCATGAGGTTTTTTGCGTTAACTCGTGTGGCACCCATACATCGAGCTTCTTTTTGTATCCAGCCTTATTTAAATGGTTATAAACGGTTTTTTGCACAATGTTTAGCTTCTGGGCAATAGAAACAATGCTTACATGACGATAAGACTCGACGATTTCCATTATTTTATCGATATTTTCGGCAATTGGCCTTCCAGAGCGTGGTGCATCTTTGAGATCAAAATTACCGGAACGGAGTCGACAAAGCAAAAATTGCACGTGATTGGCTGTTACAGTATCAGGACCATAAACACTATTTACATTTTCAGCCGTCTGGCTTGCGATTTCGCCTTTATCGAAGAAAAACTCTAAAATATGGCGGATTTTCTGTTCACTCGTGTCCATCTTTGATGCGTCTATCTTTCTAACGCCATCTAGCGAAACCCGATCGCACTTATACAACGCGAGATACAGATTACTAAAGCCATCTATTGGAAAAGTAATGGATTTCTTTTTACTACACCTGATATTTAAGTATACATAAAAAGACATGTATTGATCGGATTTTTATTTCGCTGTTCAATTATGGATGTAGCACGATATTGTTAGCAGGGTTGAGTAATTTCTTTTTCATACTGTTTCCAAGTGAAATATTGTTGGTGCTCTGACGGATTTTTGTCGTTGATGTTGCTGTTGTTTTTGATTATGTACGTACTGTTGTTGTAGAAGGTGTTGTCCTTTGTTGTGTTCACTATTGTTGTTTGTATGCTCGTATTTTTTTAATTGTTTATTAACGTGCATATTATTTTTTATTGCGATTTTTTATATTTTTTATTTTATCTGCACAACAGTAATATTTTGTTGTATATAATTGTATTTATTTCAATTTGTGTCAATTTTTTTTCTCAGTTTTAAGTGCTCATACTCCTCTTAATTTATATTTATTTTGCACCCTTATGTACGATATACACAAAGTATTTTGTTAAACTTTTTGCGGGTTTCAAACACTTCCTTTCACTGCACTCACATATGGCGCTACTTCCAGGTAGGCTCGAAGGACCCATAAGTACAACAGTTTGATTTTATTTTTAATTTAAATTAAATGTTTAAGATTTAATTTTAATATGTGCACATAAATGTGCTTATTTGTATAATATATACATTTAATTTGTGTTGTTTGAAAAATGTTTGTTGTTATGTTTGAATGCACGCCGCTTATATATTAAACGATCTCTGTCGACTCTGTCTTGAAGAGCAGGAACATTGTGGAACTGATTGGCCATTAATTTTAAGTGGGGGACATGTATATGGCCTTAGCGTGAAGGCTACATGTACACTCTTTGATTCATTGACTTTTATACGCCATTTTGCTAGCCAGATTTCGAGAGAATCGATATGAGTCTGCAGGAGTTTAGTAGCTTCTATGGGGTTAGAGCGAGAGCACAATATTGCCGTATCATCTGCAAAGGTCGATATAAATGTATAGTTATTGCTGGGCATATCTGTAGTGTATAAGAGATACAGTAAGGAGCCCAAAACGCTTCCTTGAGGAACGCCAGCGTGAATATCCAATGGATTTGTTGTGTAATCCTTGTGATGTACGAGAAATTGTCTTTTCGTGAGATAGCTACTAAGCAATGAGGAGACATTTGCAGGCGGTAATAGTTTGAGTTTGTAAATAAGGCCATCGTGCCATACTTTATCGAAAGCTTGAGTGATATCAAGAAAGACAACTGAGCAATACTTTTTTGCTTCAAAAGTGTTCCTTATCAGAGTTACAATGCGGTGGACTTGTTCTATTGTGCCGTGCTGTTTTCTAAATCCAAACAAATCAGTTGGTTGAGATTAATAAATGGAGTTATATTCATGACAAGTAGCTTTTCGAATACTTTAGAGAGTAGAAGCAGGAGGCTGATCGATGCATCTTTTGCAGGGTCTTTTCCTGGTTTTGCTATCATAATAATTTTTGATGTTTTCCAGCATTTGGGATAGTGTTTAATACGAAGGATAGCATTGAAAATGTGCATGAGATGAATTACTGAAGCCGGAGGTAGCTCTTTTATCAGTTTACCGGTAATTTTATCTAGACCATGTGATTTTTTTGGGTTTAAATCTTTATAAATTGCTTTGAATATGTCCTTTTTTTTAATTTTGAGCATTATTGAGCAAGGTTGAGAAGTTAATTTTGGTAATGAGGACTGTGAAGAGGGTGGATTGGGTGTAAACACACTTTTTAGGTGGTTTGCAAAAGCCAAACCCTTCTCACAGTTGCTTCTAGCCCAATTACCGTCACTCAAATGGATGGGGGAATCAGTGAGAATTGGCCGATTTAAGTTTTTTGCTGATTTCCACAAAGAGTAGTCTGACGCTTCACCAGGTGTTAATTTCGCTATGTGCTCTTCTAACTCTTTGTTGTTTTTATTTTTTAAGGCTTGCTTTAACTTTCGAGTGCAGTGCTGTAGCTGTGTTTTCAGATTCGGTGATCTGAATTCTTGCCATTGTCTTCGGAGTCTTCTTTTCTGTCTTACTAGCAATTCAATGTCTGCTGGTGTGTATGGGCTATAGTTTGATTGCTTGCATACCTTTGTGCAGGTGGCTGAGAGCTAATGAGAGCAGCTGGTTGAATTTTTCGAGTGCTGAGTCTACATCGTGTCCATTTCTTAATACAGTACTCAGAGGAAGATGGGAATTTATATATTTCTTGAATTTTAACCAGTCTATTTTCTTTCTAACGTAATTGCCTTGAGGGCTTGGTGATTTTATAGATATTACCGTGGGTGAGTGGTCAGATGATAGATCATAATTACACTCTGTGGAGATATTTTCCATCTGCAAACCTTTGGCGACTCCAAAGTCTATGGGATCGGGTATTTTCCTCTTGTCCGTCAGCCAATATGTCGGTTGACCATTTGAAATAACATCGTAGTGATGATTGAACATAGTCTTCTGCCTTTTGGAGTTATTAAGCGGGAGCCCCAGTGAGCGTTGAAATCGCCAGCAACCAAGAATTTGCTACCAAGAGTTGAGAAAAATTCTTTATATTGCTGTTCAGTAATACTGTGTCTTGGGGGACAGTATATCGCAGATATTACTAGTTTAGAGATGTATTCTTCCAGACATATAGATGTTGCTTGCAAGTAGACGCTACTGAAATCTTCGAGAACATGATGTTTTATTCTGCTTTTTATCAATATGGCAGTTCCTCCGCGTGCCTTACCATGCGGATGATTTTTGGTGTACAGTTTGTAATATGGTATTTGGTAGCAATTTTTGTCAGTGAAATGGGTCTCAGATATCATCATTATGTCGATTTGGCTGGATTCAAGGAATTGAATTAGCTCCAAATGGTGCTGGCTTAAGCCGTTGGCGTTCCAGTGGCATATCTTGAGACAACTCATGGTCTGGATAGCAATGTTCGGAGTAACATCGATTGATTATTCATCATTTCTTGATTTGCATCATTGTTTGCATTGAGTTCATGAATTGGTTCATATTCTGAATTAATGTTTGAAGCAAATGTTCAAGGGTTCTTGGCTGTTGGGTGGGCAGTGAGTGTTTCTGCTCATTATTTACATTGCTTTGTTGGTGTGGGTTTTGTTTTAACATGCTAGCGTATGAATTGGTTTGATTCTTGTTTGGGATTGCAGAGAAGAATTGTGTTGCATCAATATTTTGTCTCTTACTTGAGTTGGCTATCTGAGTTTGCTCAACTGGTTTTAGAGGTTGATTGCTAGCGGAGAAATTTAGCTTTAATAAATATGGCAATCAATACTGTTTAAGCATTAAGTATTTAAACATATACATATGTATGTATGTATGTATGTGTATATATATGTATGTACCTATTTGCATGCATATTCATATTATTATTGTATATTCAATTGTAAACTTGACAGCATATGACCTCTAATAACCTCCACATACTACGTCGCTGTTATTACGTATAGTGGACAATATGCATTGCCTAAATATGCTATCAAGGCAAATTATATAAAATATTTAATTTAATTTAATATGTTTAATTGTAATTTAATTTATATGCAAATTTTCCAATAAATAGAGAAGTCGACTACATGTCGATTGCCTGCGGATTGTGTATCCGCAGGAAATATGTATCTGCCTGAAGTATTCTGATGGACGCAAAGTATCATTGAAAGGACACATCCAAGATTTTAGACACGTTTATTTCCTTAATGATCACTCAAGGCTAGTGTGATCCGTGAACAACCAGCAATCTTAGAATCGGCGCTAGCACGAGGCTAGTGCCAACAACCTTGCAACATTCGAACAATAAGTAATATCCATATACAACATCTACTCACAGAAACCTCAACAATTTTGTTTTGGGTTTGGTAGCAACACATTTTGATTTCGCAACGTAACGTAACAACGTCAAAATACAAGATAACTATTCACTGATCCAACGCTAATCATCAACGTACTCAACAATAACTTCAAAAATGAGAACTTCTAAAGAAGACTCGGATATGACTCCATTCAATCAATTGACAGAATGCCAGCGCACAACTGGCCAACTCATAGAAAGCTTTATCCGTAACATCAAAAAGGTTTCAGCCTCCAGAAAGACTATCGGGTACTATGAGGAACTGAAAATTACACAACTGCTCGGAAACTATTGCAAGAAAGATACAACAATCAACAGACTGTTGTCGCTTCGTTAATACAACAGCTATGATACTAGATCAACCTTGTGCCTCTTCGTCGCCGCAGGTATTAAGCAACTACATGACAATACAAAAGAATGCTTACACGCATAAAGCAATATTCGAATCAACACAACTCCTTGGGATCCCACACATACTAGTCAAAAAATTGGATCGAGAATCCAATTTTGTATGAAAGATCACTCTCAAATCCAAAGGAGCCTCAGCTAATCAAATACTTTTTGAGCTTCTTCGAAGTACAATTTCAATCATGGGAAACTATCGGGCACAAAGAAAAATCACAAAGAGCATTTACTACAGCTGCAACCACGCAGAAGTTCAATAATTCATGCAAATTATGCAGCATCAGTTCCCATTCTTTGTATTTACGCCAAAAAGTTTTGCACTTATCCACGTCAGAAAGATTGAATTGGGTTCAAAAAATAAACTATATGTCAAATGTTTTAGGCAGGACCATACAGCAAAAGCCTGCACTTCAAGCCAATCAACGGCACCCAACACAGCGATAAGGCCATATGATTCTAAAATAGCAGTAACATCAGCATCGGCCAACACAGATTTTTTTTTCAACCGACTTAGAAGCGACCAACTATCGTTCCTGCCCAGCCAAACCACAATCTTGATATCTCTGCCTGGTCAATCCCTACCAATATTCAACTAGCTGATCCAGGGAAAGTTGACATCCTGTTTGGTGCTGGATTCTATTTTAATCTAATAGCTATTGGAAAAATCAACCTCTGCACTAATCTCCCAATCCTGCAAAATACAAAATTTGGTTGGATCCTAAGTGGAAAGATTGGAAACAACTCCGAATCATCAGAGATACAGACTTGTGCTGTTTTTAGGAACCAAGCAGACACCAGTGACGCTAATATCACACTGGACGAGGTCATAGAACGGCTATGGAAAATGGATGAAGTAGTACCAAAGGAAAGGGGGTTCTCGCCTCCAGAACAGCGATGCGAGGCGCATTTCGCTCAGAACGCTCGCACCTATGACGAAGGTCATTTTGTCGTCAAACTACCATTTATTAAACACTTATCAATCTTGAGATTGTCAGGAGAAATAGACCACAACAGATTTTTAAGTCTGGAATGGAGACTACTAAAAAATAACACAGTGCGGGATCAATACGTCCAATTCATTGAAGAATATAAGCGATTAGGACACATGAAAAAAGTAAATCTTGATTCTGTATTGGCCACTAGTTATTTCATTCCTCATCATTGTGTTCTGAAACCACACAGCACTGCAACGAAACTTCGAGTAGTATTTGACGCCTCGACCAAAACTACATCTGATTATTCATTGAATGATTTGATGTATGCAGGTCCAACTGTCCAAAGCGAATTATTCTGCATACATACGTAAAATTAGATGTGCCTACGTACTTCTGGACTGATTTACAGATCGTGTTGGCATGGTTAAATTCACCTTCATCCCCGCTCCAAACGTTTGTAGCAAATCGTGTATCTGTCATCCAGGAAAATTCCATTGTTGAACATTAGCGTCATGTAAGCTCAGAACACAATCCCGCTGATGTGTTATCACAGTGGTTTTCACCAAAGAGGCTAGCAGTCTATAACCTATAGATTTATGAGCCACTATTTCTGCATCGTCAAGGAGACTCTTGGCCACAGCCATACTAAAAAGCAATATCAGTACGCAAGGACAATTTCCTCATCGGCGACAGCAACTCCTTTAACAACTACTGACCATGATGAACGAAGCATAATTTACAACATTCGACATAATGGCTCATTCAAAACACTGTAACGAGTCAAAGACTACATACTCATAGTCATCAACATACCGAAAGCATTTAGCACAGTCAGAGATTACCTTAACGGTAGACGATTTAGAAAATTTTGTTATATTAATTGTTCGGACAATGAAGCAGTCAGACTTTGAGGTATATCTCAAACACCACGAGAAACACAATTCTGTTAGTAAGAACAGTGCTATCGGCAATCTTTCCCCATTTTTGGACACGAATGGCATTAATCGAGTTGGAGGGCGATTACAAGCGTCCAAGCTTACATACGATGCCAAACACCAAATGTTAATTCCGTACAACAACCCTATTACAAAGTTATTGATGCAGATGATCCATAAACAAAATCATCATTGCTGAGGCCAATCCTTATTAGCTTATACAAGACAGAGATTTTGGTCAATAAAAGGAAAATCCATGGCACGCTCAATTGTTCAAAATTGTGTAAGATGTACCAAGGCCAAGCCAAAACTATTTGGTCAAATTATTGGCAATATCCCGTCAACAAGGGTCACGCCAGCAAGACCATTCATCAATTCAGGCGTTGACTTCTGTGAACCGTTTTGGGTTCACTTTAAGATCAGAGGAAAGAAACCACAGAAAGCCTATATTGCAGTATTTTGATGCTTCGCAACAAAAGCTGTTCATTTGGAGTTAGTCAGTGACCTGACGACGGATGCTTTTCTTGGTGCATTAAAAGTTTTATAAGCCGAAGAGGTCACTCTCAAAATTTGTACTGTGGCAACGCGACAAATTTTGTTGGGGCCAAAAATCAACTAACAGAGCTTAATGAAACAATTCACTCCATTAAATTACGAGAATCAATTGTAAAGGTGTGCAGCGGTAGAGGCATTCTTAATTTTAGACCAATTTGCCCACTCTCAGAAGACCCAAATGATTTAACTGCCCTAACTCCTGGCCACTTCCTTATAGGGGAACCATTAAACGCACAGGTCGATCCGAGGTCCACATCAGCAAACTCCAACCTCTTGACCAGATGTAAGTTGGTCAGTCATTTTAAAGGGAAATTCTGGATATTTTATCGATATTTTCGGCAATTGGCCTTCCAGAGCGTGGTGCATCTTTGAGATCAAAATTACCGGAACGGAGTCGACAAAGCAAAAATTGCACGTGATTGGCTGTTACAGTATCAGGACCATAAACACTATTTACATTTTCAGCCGTCTGGCTTGCGATTTCGCCTTTATCGAAGAAAAACTCTAAAATATGGCGGATTTTCTGTTCACTCGTGTCCATCTTTGATGCGTCTATCTTTCTAACGCCATCTAGCGAAACCCGATCGCACTTATACAACGCGAGATACAGATTACTAAAGCCATCTATTGGAAAAGTAATGGATTTCTTTTTACTACACCTGATATTTAAGTATACATAAAAAGACATGTATTGATCGGATTTTTATTTCGCTGTTCAATTATGGATGTAGCACGATATTGTTAGCAGGGTTGAGTAATTTCTTTTTCATACTGTTTCCAAGTGAAATATTGTTGGTGCTCTGACGGATTTTTGTCGTTGATGTTGCTGTTGTTTTTGATTATGTACGTACTGTTGTTGTAGAAGGTGTTGTCCTTTGTTGTGTTCACTATTGTTGTTTGTATGCTCGTATTTTTTTAATTGTTTATTAACGTGCATATTATTTTTTATTGCGATTTTTTATATTTTTTATTTTATCTGCACAACAGTAATATTTTGTTGTATATAATTGTATTTATTTCAATTTGTGTCAATTTTTTTTCTCAGTTTTAAGTGCTCATACTCCTCTTAATTTATATTTATTTTGCACCCTTATGTACGATATACACAAAGTATTTTGTTAAACTTTTTGCGGGTTTCAAACACTTCCTTTCACTGCACTCACATATGGCGCTACTTCCAGGTAGGCTCGAAGGACCCATAAGTACAACAGTTTGATTTTATTTTTAATTTAAATTAAATGTTTAAGATTTAATTTTAATATGTGCACATAAATGTGCTTATTTGTATAATATATACATTTAATTTGTGTTGTTTGAAAAATGTTTGTTGTTATGTTTGAATGCACGCCGCTTATATATTAAACGATCTCTGTCGACTCTGTCTTGAAGAGCAGGAACATTGTGGAACTGATTGGCCATTAATTTTAAGTGGGGGACATGTATATGGCCTTAGCGTGAAGGCTACATGTACACTCTTTGATTCATTGACTTTTATACGCCATTTTGCTAGCCAGATTTCGAGAGAATCGATATGAGTCTGCAGGAGTTTAGTAGCTTCTATGGGGTTAGAGCGAGAGCACAATATTGCCGTATCATCTGCAAAGGTCGATATAAATGTATAGTTATTGCTGGGCATATCTGTAGTGTATAAGAGATACAGTAAGGAGCCCAAAACGCTTCCTTGAGGAACGCCAGCGTGAATATCCAATGGATTTGTTGTGTAATCCTTGTGATGTACGAGAAATTGTCTTTTCGTGAGATAGCTACTAAGCAATGAGGAGACATTTGCAGGCGGTAATAGTTTGAGTTTGTAAATAAGGCCATCGTGCCATACTTTATCGAAAGCTTGAGTGATATCAAGAAAGACAACTGAGCAATACTTTTTTGCTTTAAAAGTGTTCCTTATCAGAGTTACAATGCGGTGGACTTGTTCTATTGTGCCGTGCTGTTTTCTAAATCCAAACAAATCAGTTGGTTGAGATTAATAAATGGAGTTATATTCATGACAAGTAGCTTTTCGAATACTTTAGAGAGTAGAAGCAGGAGGCTGATCGATGCATCTTTTGCAGGGTCTTTTCCTGGTTTTGCTATCATAATAATTTTTGATGTTTTCCAGCATTTGGGATAGTGTTTAATACGAAGGATAGCATTGAAAATGTGCATGAGATGAATTACTGAAGCCGGAGGTAGCTCTTTTATCAGTTTACCGGTAATTTTATCTAGACCATGTGATTTTTTTGGGTTTAAATCTTTATAAATTGCTTTGAATATGTCCTTTTTTTTAATTTTGAGCATTATTGAGCAAGGTTGAGAAGTTAATTTTGGTAATGAGGACTGTGAAGAGGGTGGATTGGGTGTAAACACACTTTTTAGGTGGTTTGCAAAAGCCAAACCCTTCTCACAGTTGCTTCTAGCCCAATTACCGTCACTCAAATGGATGGGGGAATCAGTGAGAATTGGCCGATTTAAGTTTTTTGCTGATTTCCACAAAGAGTAGTCTGACGCTTCACCAGGTGTTAATTTCGCTATGTGCTCTTCTAACTCTTTGTTGTTTTTATTTTTTAAGGCTTGCTTTAACTTTCGAGTGCAGTGCTGTAGCTGTGTTTTCAGATTCGGTGATCTGAATTCTTGCCATTGTCTTCGGAGTCTTCTTTTCTGTCTTACTAGCAATTCAATGTCTGCTGGTGTGTATGGGCTATAGTTTGATTGCTTGCATACCTTTGTGCAGGTGACTGAGAGCTAATGAGAGCAGCTGGTTGAATTTTTCGAGTGCTGAGTCTACATCGTGTCCATTTCTTAATACAGTACTCAGAGGAAGATGGGAATTTATATATTTCTTGAATTTTAACCAGTCTATTTTCTTTCTAACGTAATTGCCTTGAGGGCTTGGTGATTTTATAGATATTACCGTGGGTGAGTGGTCAGATGATAGATCATAATTACACTCTGTGGAGATATTTTCCATCTGCAAACCTTTGGCGACTCCAAAGTCTATGGGATCGGGTATTTTCCTCTTGTCCGTCAGCCAATATGTCGGTTGACCATTTGAAATAACATCGTAGTGATGATTGAACATAGTCTTCTGCCTTTTGGAGTTATTAAGCGGGAGCCCCAGTGAGCGTTGAAATCGCCAGCAACCAAGAATTTGCTACCAAGAGTTGAGAAAAATTCTTTATATTGCTGTTCAGTAATACTGTGTCTTGGGGGACAGTATATCGCAGATATTACTAGCTTAGAGATGTATTCTTCCAGACATATAGATGTTGCTTGCAAGTAGACGCTACTGAAATCTTCGAGAACATGATGTTTTATTCTGCTTTTTATCAATATGGCAGTTCCTCCGCGTGCCTTACCATGCGGATGATTTTTGGTGTACAGTTTGTAATATGGTATTTGGTAGCAATTTTTGTCAGTGAAATGGGTCTCAGATATCATCATTATGTCGATTTGGCTGGATTCAAGGAATTGAATTAGCTCCAAATGGTGCTGGCTTAAGCCGTTGGCGTTCCAGTGGCATATCTTGAGACAACTCATGGTCTGGATAGCAATGTTCGGAGTAACATCGATTGATTATTCATCATTTCTTGATTTGCATCATTGTTTGCATTGAGTTCATGAATTGGTTCATATTCTGAATTAATGTTTGAAGCAAATGTTCAAGGGTTCTTGGCTGTTGGGTGGGCAGTGAGTGTTTCTGCTCATTATTTACATTGCTTTGTTGGTGTGGGTTTTGTTTTAACATGCTAGCGTATGAATTGGTTTGATTCTTGTTTGGGATTGCAGAGAAGAATTGTGTTGCATCAATATTTTGTCTCTTACTTGAGTTGGCTATCTGAGTTTGCTCAACTGGTTTTAGAGGTTGATTGCTAGCGGAGAAATTTAGCTTTAATAAATATGGCAATCAATACTGTTTAAGCATTAAGTATTTAAACATATACATATGTATGTATGTATGTATGTGTATATATATGTATGTACCTATTTGCATGCATATTCATATTATTATTGTATATTCAATTGTAAACTTGACAGCATATGACCTCTAATAACCTCCACATACTACGTCGCTGTTATTACGTATAGTGGACAATATGCATTGCCTAAATATGCTATCAAGGCAAATTATATAAAATATTTAATTTAATATTTTATTTAATATGTATCTGCCTGAAGTATTCTGATGGACGCAAAGTATCATTGAAAGGACACATCCAAGATTTTAGACACGTTTATTTCCTTAATGATCACTCAAGGCTAGTGTGATCCGTGAACAACCAGCAATCTTAGAATCGGCGCTAGCACGAGGCTAGTGCCAACAACCTTGCAACATTCGAACAATAAGTAATATCCATATACAACATCTACTCACAGAAACCTCAACAATTTTGTTTTGGGTTTGGTAGCAACACATTTTGATTTCGCAACGTAACGTAACAACGTCAAAATACAAGATAACTATTCACTGATCCAACGCTAATCATCAACGTACTCAACAATAACTTCAAAAATGAGAACTTCTAAAGAAGACTCGGATATGACTCCATTCAATCAATTGACAGAATGCCAGCGCACAACTGGCCAACTCATAGAAAGCTTTATCCGTAACATCAAAAAGGTTTCAGCCTCCAGAAAGACTATCGGGTACTATGAGGAACTGAAAATTACACAACTGCTCGGAAACTATTGCAAGAAAGATACAACAATCAACAGACTGTTGTCGCTTCGTTAATACAACAGCTATGATACTAGATCAACCTTGTGCCTCTTCGTCGCCGCAGGTATTAAGCAACTACATGACAATACAAAAGAATGCTTACACGCATAAAGCAATATTCGAATCAACACAACTCCTTGGGATCCCACACATACTAGTCAAAAAATTGGATCGAGAATCCAATTTTGTATGAAAGATCACTCTCAAATCCAAAGGAGCCTCAGCTAATCAAATACTTTTTGAGCTTCTTCGAAGTACAATTTCAATCATGGGAAACTATCGGGCACAAAGAAAAATCACAAAGAGCATTTACTACAGCTGCAACCACGCAGAAGTTCAATAATTCATGCAAATTATGCAGCATCAGTTCCCATTCTTTGTATTTACGCCAAAAAGTTTTGCACTTATCCACGTCAGAAAGATTGAATTGGGTTCAAAAAATAAACTATATGTCAAATGTTTTAGGCAGGACCATACAGCAAAAGCCTGCACTTCAAGCCAATCAACGGCACCCAACACAGCGATAAGGCCATATGATTCTAAAATAGCAGTAACATCAGCATCGGCCAACACAGATTTTTTTTTCAACCGACTTAGAAGCGACCAACTATCGTTCCTGCCCAGCCAAACCACAATCTTGATATCTCTGCCTGGTCAATCCCTACCAATATTCAACTAGCTGATCCAGGGAAAGTTGACATCCTGTTTGGTGCTGGATTCTATTTTAATCTAATAGCTATTGGAAAAATCAACCTCTGCACTAATCTCCCAATCCTGCAAAATACAAAATTTGGTTGGATCCTAAGTGGAAAGATTGGAAACAATTGTCCAAAGCGAATTATTCTGCTTACTCCTTCGCTTTCGTTTGCCACGTTTTGTTTTTACAACTGACATTGAGAAAATGTATCGTTAAATTCTAATTCATCCAGAAGATCATAGGTATCAAATCATCATCATCTATATTGCAACAAAATGCCTACAACGTATCGCGATCGAAAATGCTAATGATTTTCCATTGGGAACTCAGATTCTGCAGCACAATTTCTCCATTGACGATGGATTAGGGGGTTGAGACAGTCTGATAACGGCCTTCATAGCACAGCATAACAGCAACTCATACACATCTTAAAGAAGCATGGTTTCAACTTACGCAAATGGTGTGCAAATCATCCACAACTGCTCCAAAACATTCCTCGAGACGACCAAGAAGTAAAAATAGACATCACCAACACCAACAACGATTCAATTAAAACATTGGGATTATTAAAAAAAATAAATAAATAAATATGTGCCACTTAAAGCCCCAAAGGGCTCATTGCCCGAGCTTCTCTTCCATTACTGTTGTGCCTCTTAAATTTGGACAGTATTAGAAGGGACCTACTTATTTTAGCCGGTTCCGAACGGCAGAATACTTGTGACATCACTTTTTCTGAGTTTTGTCACAGAGTTCTTTTAGAAGTTGGGATGACGACTTACCAGCTGAATTGCATACAAGATGGGTGAAGTTCCACAGCAACCTAAGTGAACTGGATGATTAAAATTTTTGCGTCACATCTTTAATGGAGACATCCCAAAGACAATTCAACTTCATGCATTCTCTGATGCTTCGCAAAAGGCATATGGTGCTTCGGTCTACATCAGATCAGTATTAAAGGACGAGCGAGTAATTGTAAGGCTGTTGTGTGCAAAGTCACGAGTGGCACCGTTAAAGCGACAAACCCTTTTTCGTCTTGAATTCTGTGCCTCGGTATTATGTGCTTAACTGACAGCGAGGGTCAGAACAAACCTAAAATTAGATGTTCCTACGAAGTTCTGGACTGATTCACAGATCGTGTTGGCATAGCTAAATTCACCTTCATCATCGCACCAAACGTTTGTAGCAAATCGTGTATCTGTCATTCAGGAAAACTCCAAGAACAGTTTCGTAATGGAACAAAAGGCGACAGCATCTCCTTTAACAACTACTGACCATGATAAAGGAAGCATAATTTACAACATTCGACATAATGTCTCATTCAAAACATTGCAATGAGTCGCAGGCTACATAATCAGATTCATCAACAATGCCAGAAAACATTCAACACAGTCAGAGATTACCTTAACGGTAGACGATTTAGAAAATTTTGTTATATTAATTGTTCGGACAATGAAGCAGTCAGACTTTGAGGTATATCTCAAACACCACGAGAAACACAATTCTGTTAGTAAGAACAGTGCTATCGGCAATCTTTCCCCATTTTTTGTCACGAATGGCATTAATCGAGTTGGAGGGCGATTACAAGCTTCTGAGCTTACATACGATGCCAAACACCCAATGTTAATTCCGTACAACAACCCTATCACAAAGTTATTGATGCAGATGATCTATAAATAAAATCATCATTGCGGAAGCCAAGCCTTATTAGCTTATACAAGACAGAGATTTTGGCCAATAAAAGGAAAAGCCTATATAGCAGTATTCATTTGGAGTTAGTCAGCTACCGAACGACGAATGCGTTTCTTAATGCATTTAAACATTTTATAAGCCGAAGAGGGCACTGCCAAAATTTATACTGTGGCAACGCAACAAATTTTGTTGGTTCCAAAAATCAACTAACAGAGCTTAATGAAACAATTCACTCCATCAAATCACGAGAATCAATTGTAAAGAAGTGCAGCGGTAGAGGCATAACATTTCATTTCATACCATCTAGAGCGCCACACTTTGGTGGCCTTTGGAAGCTGCGGTTAAGTCTGCGCAGCATCTTGTAGTAAGAAGCGTAGCAACCGCATCCTTGACTTACGAAGAACTGGACACTGTGGCGATAGAATATGAGGGCATTCTTAATTCAAGATCAATTTGCCCACTCTCAGAAGACCCAAATGACTTAACTACCCTAATTCCTGGCCACTTCCTTATAGGGGAACCATTAAACGCACACGTCGAATCGAGGTCCACATCAGCAAACTCCAACCAATAGTACGCGTAGTTGACTTAAAAACAGCAAATAGTAGTTGCAGGAGGCCAATTCACTACCACTACTACACCACTACTACTACCAATCAAAACAGAAGATGAGAACAGCGAGAATGAAAAGCAGCCTCAGATTTCTCTCGTTGCCAGCATTCTTCCAAACAAGATCCAAAATGTCGAAATATTACGCAAGAAACATGAAAGGATAAGCTGAATTACAGATCAGAAACATTGCCTAGAAACATAGCTGAGCAAACGGAACCTACATTGAGCAATCAACACAGTAATGAAGATAATATTACAAAAAAGAAAAGATGTACATCCATGCATTAAGGAATTGCGACGCTATTGATTATCATATATTGATGAGCCTGCCAATCATAATGGGCTCTCCAACACAAATCAACCGTTTTGGATCACAACTTGGCATCCACTTTGAAGGCATAGGAAGAGCTGCTATTTCATCCGCCGACTGGAATTTAATCAAAACGGCACTTGTAGTCAACTAATTATTACCAATTTCGAACGACTACATAAAGAGTTGCGTTTGTATGACAAGCTATTTACAGGCAGCCGTGTCAGAAGAGGCGCAATGAATTTCGTTGAAGGCATCGCACATTCACTATTTGGAGTGCTTGATTCTGAGTACTCCAAGAAGATGTGAAAAACGATAGAAAGCCTTCATGAAAATGAATCCAACTTGTCGCATCTATTTAGATATCAAACATCAGTATCAAGCAACCTGACGACATCCTACACAAGGCTGACAAAAATCTTGCAACTATCATAAGAAGAAAAGCCAGATTCATTAGTGCATGAAGTGAATAAAAATACGTACGTAATACAACTGAAAAACCCCTCTGCGTTACAAGATGCATTAGCCAACACTAAACTGGTTCAGCTGAATGAGATTACAGCTCCAAACTACCATCTTCGCGCAGTCAGCTACGCCGCACTTTGCCTATCCACAATATTGCTGATTATTGGTCTAATTTAGAAAAGAAATGGAAATCAATCGAATCCGAACGTGATTGCGCAATCATCGACACAGTTAGAATGTTTAGACTTAATTTTTGATTTTTTAGTCAATTGTGGGTGCCGTAGCTCAGTGGTTAGTGTGTTGGCCTTCTGATCTGATCATAAAATTGTAATTCCTTAGATACGAGTATAACAATAAGAGGAAACAATGTAATAAATTTTAATGAATGTAAAGTGAAAATCAAAGATTAGAAATTAGCATAAATGAAAATTACATTAAAATATACCTATTACCCGTTGTAAAAGATAAAGAAATTTTTGTAAAAATCTACAAAGATCTTGCTACACTTCCCCAATTAGAAAATCAAATTTTAAGTCTTGAAATGAAAACTAAACACATTACTTTAGAATGATTTAGTCTCCTAAGTATACTACTAATAGCCTTAATTATTACAATATTTTTAAGAAAATTCTATTTTTACAAAAAACAATGACTTGTCTGGGCATCGGAGGAGTGACATATCCTATAACATTCCTTATACTATGTTAAGTTTATTTGTATCCCACGCTGTTTGCTACGGTTCGAGTTGTCACCAGTTGCAACATGAGCTGCGTTGCATTCCACTAATGCACGCGCATATCAGTTTTGTTAATGCGGCAGATTTGCACGCGAGTTATGTATATTTTAAAATGAAATTAAATAAATTGAACACATACTGTTTTTTTAGGTGTTTTTTATTCGAATTCAATCTTAAAACTAAAACTTAAAATCTACTGGCGTATGCAAATGCCTTTTCGTATCATCTCCCCCTCTAGTCGTAGGATTCTCCTGGATCCTATTTCTTTCATTTTTGAACTTATACCATAATATTATTATAGCTAGGGTTAGTAAAGTAAGCAATAATAAGGTTACTGAGGCTGTTATTATGTTTTTTTAATTTTATCTCTTTTAGCTCTGTTAAGTCTTTTATTTCATTTATTACAATATCTTTGAAGGAGGGTTTTGTGGTAAAATTGTATATTTCTTCTCCTTCTTTTTCATTATAGAATTACTGTATGTAAATTTCCTCATTATTTGAAAATAATAATTGTACAATTTTTTGTGTTTGTGTTACAATTCTGTTCTATGGATATATTTTCCATATTTTGAATTAAAATCGTTCCTTCATTTATAATATATATTTTGTCCTCATTTTCTATAATTAACTTACATTTCTATTCTAAAACACAATTTTTACTGATTTTAAGTTCATTTAGTGTCTTGTCTTTTTCATATATGTATGTTTTATCTTTAATTTGTACAGTGTCCTCAATGTCCATGTCGATCTTTTTGTTATTACTATTTGTTAATGGTATTGTCCGTTTTACATTGGTCCGAATTAAATCTATCGGGAGTTTTATAGCGATTATTAAATTCTCTTTATGTTGCATAACCCCCATTCTAATGAGTTTTTTATAAAATTTTATGTCATATTTGTCTAGTTCTTCTTCTGTTAAAATTGATGGGTGGAAGAGGTTATATTTCGCAGAGGCTAGAGAGTCTAATATAGCGTCTATTTTGTCATTTAAAATTTTATTTTTAAAAGTTGGACGTGGTACAGTATTTCGTTTCTCATTACATTGTCATTACATTGTATTTCTCTTCTGTCGTATACTATT
Source organism: Megamerina dolium (assembly GCA_963854835.1). Classification (NCBI taxonomy): domain Eukaryota; kingdom Metazoa; phylum Arthropoda; class Insecta; order Diptera; family Megamerinidae; genus Megamerina; species Megamerina dolium. Next base: position 55,573,101 of record OY978525.1, on the reverse strand, counting down.
GTTTCTTTTAGAGTATTTATTGATTGTTGTATGACGGTGTTAATTTTCATTTGATCATTCATGGCTTTTATTATTTCATGATTATTTTCTTGATTATTGAGTAAGTGTTTCATTATTTCCTGCCTATCGGAATCGTCCATAAGGCCAAACATCCAGTTATTTAATTTTCCTACGAAGTTGATGATTATAGTTTTGATTTTTGTTTGAATTGTTTGGATTTCTGTTTCCAAGTGAAGTCTGTTCTGTCCAGTAATTATTTTTGCGTTTTCATGCATTTGTTCAATAAGGTTAAGTGGATTAACCTTATTTTAGGTGTATTAACTATTTCAACCATAGATGTATCGATTTAGATGAATCCCGCTTCAGTTTGTATTTGTGTTACCTTCACCACTGCCGTCGTCGGTGCTAGGCACATGATCATTAGTAGGAATATCACCTGAAAATTTGGTTGGTCTTTTAATATTGGCTGTATGAATGTTTTGTAAATTTGATTTTCTAATCTCTGGTTGTTCCTTGTGTGTAAAATTTTTGTAATTTTTTTGAAACCTATTTGCCTTTTTTCCATATATGATTCTCTATTCGCATTTGCTTTCTGAATAATTTTTGTTTTTGTTTTTGCTATCCTTTCATGGATAATTTTGTGATCAATCTGGAAATTTTGCGTTTCTAATGGAGTATATTTTATAGTGCTATGGAAATTGTTATTATAATACATTATTGCTCTATTAATTTGTGTGGTAATTGGTAATTCAGTGTTCTTATTTTTTCTATTAATGTGTTGTTCAGTCGTTCTATATCGCTATTTCCAGTATGGCTATTTGGTTTTGTGGAATGGTATTCTATGTTTTGTTCATTTAAAAAGTCTTTAATTGTGGTTTTGTTGAATTCGTTATCGAATGCTTAATGCTAGATATTCTTGCAATTTATTAACTAATTCGTTCTATTATTCCTATCTGTAAGTAGTAGGCAAGTTACATACTTTGAAAATTTGTCAATAAATACTATAAACGAATGCTTGCTGTTAACATAAGTGTCTATGTGGACGATTTCATTGATGGTCTTGGGAGTTTTTGTATGATAATATTTGTTTTGTATCGGGTTCCTATCATATTTTTCCCCGCTGCAAATGTCGCAATTGTTTATAATTTTGTGTATAGTTGTTTTTAGGTTTGGGTTGTATAGAATTGATTTAAGTTTTTCGTATGTTGCTATAATTCCGCACTGTCCGCTTTCTTTTTTGCGAAAAAGGGATATTTGTTTTTTTTAGTTCATTTTCCGATTCTATATCCCTCGCAAATTTTGTGCATTTGACAAATTTAACCTGATTGTTTGACGAGTACTCATTTTCAATAATTTTTTGTACTCTATAATACTCATGGTCGTTAAGGTAGGAATATATTCCTAATTTGCCCTTTCTTACTTCTCTTCTTAGGATATTAAGAACATCATTATTTTCTATATATATATCTATATCCTGAATTCCCTTAGTACTTTGTTCATCAACCTTTGGAAGGTTGATGGGCCATTTATCAAACCAAACGGCATTCAAATGAATTCGTAATGGCCCGTTGGGTTTGAAAAGGCAATTTTCGGCCTGTCTTACTCTCTTACCGGAATTTGGTGGAAGCCTTTTGCTAAGTCTAATGTTGTGAAATATTGCGATCTGCCAAGTTTGTCCAGTAATGAATTCAAATTGGGTATTGGATATTTATCATCCATTATAAATTCGTTGAGTTTTCGATAATCGACAACGAGTATGTATTATTTGGTTCCTGAATTGTCCAATTGCTTTTCAACAATGCACAATGGACTATTATATGGGGAGTTGCTTTCTCTAATTATTCCTTGTTCTAGCATACTTTTGATCTAGTTTTCAATTTCTGTTTCATGAATTTGGGGGTATCCATATATTTTTGAGTGCAAGGGTTTGTCCGTTATTGTAATGATTTCGTGATATACTTCGTTTGTAGCTGAAAGGATATCTCCTTCTTTAAAGAGGAGATCTTTAAATTCGTTAAGCAACCTTAGGGTTGCATTTTTCTCTTCTAAGGTGAGGTGATCAAAATTGAAGTTATCTATTATTTTCTTGAATACAATTTTTTCTATAGTGTAGGCATTTCCTATATATTGAGGGTGATTATATTCCTCGAAATATAGTTTTTGTTTTAATATCTCAACATATTGTTCTTTGCTGTTAATATGTACTTTTGTCTGCTCATTCAAAATTTTTTATATTTTTATTTGTTTTTTTTTTTTCAATTTGTTTTTATAAGTCACTTTATGTGTTTAGTTATTTAACTTTTTATAGTATATACACTAATAGTTATTTTTTATGTATAAGTCACTTTATAATATATAAGTCACTAAAGTGACTTATATATTATATAAGTCACTAAAGTGCACTACTGTAATGTACTTCGGTACTCTATAGTTTCTGACAATTCTTTGGAATTGTCTTCTTCGACTGCGCCAGTTATGTATATTTTAAAATGAAATTAAATAAATTGAACACATACTGTTTTTTTAGGTGTTTTTTATTCGAATTCAATATTAAGACTAAAACTTAAAATCTACTGGTATATGCAAATGCCTTTTCGTATCAAAATTGCTTGGTAAACACAAGCAACGCAAGTGTTATGTATATTATTCCAATCAAGCAATTTGATACGTCGTTCGATTTATTTATTTAACCAGCAGTATAATTGTTCGATACAGGGTGAAAGAACATAACTCGCGTGGACCAGTTTTGCAGATGTAGAACATTTTGTGAGGCGGCTCAAGCTCGAACTGAGACCAGCAGACTGACAATTATGTGTAAATAAATCAGATTTAAATCAATAGCCGAACAACTCGGTTCATATTTTACTTCCCATTTAATATTTTATCATATATATATATATATATATATATATATATATATATATATATATATATATATATATATATATATATATATATATATATATATATATATATATATATATATATATATATATATATATATATATATATATATATATAATAATAAATATGTGGCACTTAAAGCCCCAAAGGGCTCATTCTCCGAGCTTCCATTACTGTTGTGCGTCTTAAATTTTTGGACAATATTAGAAGGGACCTACTCTTGTGTTCCGAACGGCAGAACACTTGTGACATCACTTTTTCTGAGCTTTGTCACAGAGTTCTTTTAGAAGCTTTTTCATGGCAAGTTGTTACTGTCGGAAGAATTGCCAATTGCTTGCCGACAGGTGGGTACCGTTCGAAAGAAAAATCTTATCGATATTAAATTTGTTATGCATCAACCGGGGATTAAACCACGACCTACAGATCAGAAGGGGAATACACTAACCACGGAGCTACGGCACCATAATTATATATATAAAAAAAAAAATATATATATATATATATATATATATATATATATTATATATATATATATATATATATATATATATATATATATATATATATATATATATATATATATATATATATATATGTCCCAGATGAAGAAGCACTGCGAGTTGGGTGATTTATGCATGATTCATAACTCGTAGGACGATAATACCATCAAATAATTATGTACAATATTCGAATCTTTCAGAATATCGATCTTAAAATCACCAAATACAACCAGATAGCCTGAATTGCGTTTATTACGTCTAGTGATGCAAACCCAAGCGTTTCGCTCGGAGTGCTCTAGACTTCGTAACTTGTTCTGGAAGAAAGTAAACACAAGCAATTCAACCTGGATTACTTATGTCTAATAACAAAATAGAACAACTTAGTGAAGCACTATGGTTGTAGTTCAATTAACAATCGCCTTGTAGTCGATTTCTCTATTTATTGGAAAATTTACATATAAATTTTTTTTTTTTTTTAACAACAATCTTTTTATTGGATCTTTCTAAAATTACTTAGAAACTAACAATATGTAATCAAATCTTACAAACTAAATAAAATTATGTGATATTCCCAACGTTCCATCACAATTTGTTGAGTCACGAGGTATAGCAATTTCACAGCATATTCAGTGTGTCTTTTTTCGATATTTGAGGGAGATGCGGTGCCCCAAAACTGAATACCATAAGTCCAGATTGGCTTCAGGATTGCTTTATATAATAGCACTTTGTATTCGAGATTCAACTTTGATCTTTTGTGTATTAGCCACCATAACTGATTAATTTTAAGCTTGATCTGAGTTTTCTTTGCCTCTATGTGATTTTTCCAGGTCAGCCTTCTGTCGAGGTGAATACCCAAGTACTTTGTTGAGGAACATTGTGGAACTGATTGGCCATTAATTTTAAGTGGGGGACATGTATCTGGCCTTAGCGTGAAGGTTACATGTACGCTCTTTGATTCATTGACTTTTATACGCCATTTTGCTAGCCAGATTTCGAGAGAATCGATATGAGTCTGCAGGAGTTTAGTAGCTTCTATGGGGTTAGAGCGAGAGCACAATATTGCCGTATCATCTGCAAAGGTCGATATAAATGTATGGTTATTGCTGGGCATATCTGTAGTGTATAAGAGATACAGTAAGGGGCCCAAAACGCTTCCTTGAGGAACGCCAGCGTGAATATCCAATGGATTTGTTGTGTAATCCTTGTGATGTACGAGAAATTGTCTTTTCGTGAGGTAGCTACTAAGCAATTAGGAGACATTTGCAGGCAGTAATAGTTTGAGTTTGTAAATAAGGCCATCGTGCCATACTTTATCGAAAGCTTGAGTGATATCAAGAAAGACAGCTGAGCAATACTTTTTTTCTTCAAAAGTGTTCCTTATCAGAGTTACAATGCGGTGGACTTGTTCTATTGTGCCGTGCTGCTTTCTAAATCCAAACTGATGTTGAGGAATCAGTTGGTTGAGATTAATAAATGGAGTTATATTCATGACAAGTAGCTTTTCGAATACTTTAGAAAGTAGAGGCAGGAGGCTGATAGGTCTGTACGATGCAACTTTTGTAGGGTCTTTTCCTGGTTTTGCTATCATAATAATTTTTGAAGTTTTCCAGCATTTGGGATAGTGTTTAATACGAAGGATAGCATTGAAAATGTGCAACAGATGACTTACTGAAGCCGGAGGTAGCTCTTTTATCATTTTACCGGTAATTTTATCTGGACCAGGTGATTTTTTTGGGTTTAAATCTTTATAAATTGCTTTGAATATGTCCTTTTTTTCAATTTTGAGCGTTATTGAGCAAGGTTGAGAAGTTAATATTGGTAATGAGGACTGTGAAGAGGGTGGATTGGGTGTAAACACACTTTTTAGGTGGTTTGCAAAAGCCAAACCCTTCTCACAGTTGCTTCTAGCCCAATTACCGTCACTCAAACGGATGGGGGAATCAGTGAGAATTGGCCGATTTGAGTTTTTTGCTGATTTCCACAAAGAGTAGTCTGACGCTTCACCAGGTGTTAATTTCGCTATGTGCTCTTCTAACTCTTTGTTGTTTTTATTTTTTAAGGCTTGCTTTAACTTTCGAGTGCAGTGCTGTAGCTGTGTTTTCAGATTCGGTGATCTGAATTCTTGCCATTGTCTTCGGAGTCTTCTTTTCTGTCTTACCAGCAATTCAATATCGGCTGGTGTGTATGGGCTATAGTTTGATTGCTTGCATACCTTTGTGCAGGTGGCTGAGCTGAGAGCTAATGAGAGCAGCTGGTTGAATTTTTCGAGTGCTGAGTCTACATCGTGTCCATTTCTTAATACAGTACTCAGAGGAAGATGGGAATTTATATATTTCTTGAATTTTAACCAGTCTATTTTCTTTCTAACGCAATTGCTTTGGGGGCTTGGTGATTTTATAGATATTACCGTGGGTGAGTGGTCAGATGATAGATCATAATTACACTCTGTGGAGATATTTTCCATCTGCAAACCTTTGGCGACTCCAAAGTCTATGAGATCGGGTATTTTCCTCTTGTCCGTCGGCCAATATGTCGGTTGACCATTTGAAATAACATCGTAGCCATGGTTAGTGATGATTGAACATAGTCTTCTGCCTTTTGGAGTTATTAAGCGGGAGCCCCAGTGAGTGTGTTTGGCGTCGAAATCGCCAGCAACCAAGAATTTGCTACCAAGAGTTGAGAAAAATTCTTTATATTGCTGTTCGGTAATACTGTATCTTGGAGGACAGTATATCGCAGATATTACTAGCTTAGAGATGTATTCTTCCAGACATATAGATGTTGCTCGCAAGTAGACGCTACTGAAATCTTCGAGAACATGATGTTTTATTCTGCTTTTTATCAATTTTATATATATATATATATATATATATATATATATATATATATATATATATATATATATATATAAATAAATATATATATATATATATATATATAAATATATATATATATATATATATATATAAATATATATATATATATATAAATATATATATATATATATATATATATATAAATATATATATATATATATATGTATACACATATGTCGGAAGAATTGCCAATTGCTTGCCGACAGGTGGGTACCGTTCGAAAGAAAAATCTTATCGAAATTAAATTTGTTATGCATCAACCGGGGATTGAACCACGACCTACAGATCAGAAGGCGAATACACTAACCACGGAGCTACGGCACCATAAGTCCGCTGTTTTTCGGTACAAAAAACACTTTTTTTTTCATAGAAAGCCAAAAATTAATTTATTCAAAATATTTGCCCTCACTAGCTATACATTTTTCCCATCTCTCGGGCAATTTGTGTATACCATGCCAAAAGAATGAAGCTTTTTTCGACGCAAACCACTCGTCAAGCCATTTTCCGACGTCTTCATATGAACCGAAGTGCTGTTCGGCGAGCGCGTGACCCATCGACGAAAACAGGTGATAGTCAGAAGGGGCCAGGTCTGGTGAATAAGCGGGATGAGGTAGCACCTCCCAATTGACTGTGTCCAAGTAGTTTTGGACCAGTCTGACGTGTGCGATGGGGCGTTGTAGTGGAGAAAAATCATCTTCTCATGTCTTTGTTCATAACCAGGCCTTTTTTCACCCAAAGCATGGCGCAATTTCACTAGTTGTTGGTGGTAGCGGTCCGCATTGACAGTTTCACCAGGTATCAACAGCTCGTAGTACATGACACCCTGCTGATCCCACCAAACGCACGGCATCGTCTTGCGTGCAAAGCGATTTGGTCTTGGTGAAGAAGTTGCTGAAGAGCCTGCAGATTATGGTCTTCAACTTTTCTGGGTCTATTTTCACGCTTCTTGTCACTCAAGTCAAAATTGCCTCCTTTGAAACCAATCTCTGCAAGTGGTTTCCGATAGCGCACTGTCTCCACAAGCATTCGATGCGACTAAGCAGCAGATTTCTTCAAATTGAAGCAAAAAGTACAGCTTCCCGCATATGCTCTTTTTCTGGCACGAAACTAGACATGATTATACGAGAAAAAACGAGCAAACAGCGGATTTAAGATTGTACACCTGGTATATATATTGTAACGAGTATCGATGGTTAGTTACTCATCACTATTGTGAATGACACGAATCTTGGCAGCATCGAAACGAATGTCAACATAAAAATTCGGCGATAACAAGAACACGCCAACGAGAAAAAAAAGAGATGAATCTCGACTACGATAAAGGAAGATTCTGAAGTGTTGCCAACAGAGTATAAATAGAGCCAGTGTTGACAAATGAAAATCAATCGAATCCCGAACGTGATTGCGCAAACACCGATACAGTATCAGTGGCAAAAGTTACAGTACAGTTAAAGTACAAAATAAGTGTTGCAATTATTATTAACAGAATCCAGTGATCGAACAAGGTTAATTCAAATAGAATTAAACGCTCACAAAATAGAAACGTAACAATATGTATGTACCAATTTATGCATATTCATATGATTATTATATACTCAATTGTAACCTTGACAGCATATGACCGCTAACTCGACATATATTCCATAAACATAAAATGCAGCGTCATCATTATATGACCACTGATGAACTAAAACAACAGCGTCGCTGTTATTACTTATAGTGAACAATATGCATTGCTAATTGTTAATTGAACTACAACCATAGTGCTTCACTAAGTTGTTCTATTTTGTTATTAGACATAAGTAATCCAGGTTGAATTGCTTGTGTTTACTTTCTTCCAGAACAAGTTACGAAGTCTAGAGCACTCCGAGCGAAACGCTTGTGCTTACATCACTAGACGTAATAAACACAATTCAGGCTATCTGGTTGTATTTGGTGATTTTAAGATCGATATTCTGAAAGATTCGAATATTGTACATAATTATTTGATGGTATTATCGTCCTACGAGTTATGAATCATGCATAAATCACCCAACTCGCAGTGCTTCTTCATCTGCCACATATATTAAAGGCATGAGGCATGATTAAACACGCGAGATATATGATTATATTAATAGCTCTGTTGCGAGTCTTACAGTCTCCGATCACTGCTTGACATCTCCATACTTAAATTTCAAAAACACAGCAAATGTTTATAAGGAGGATGATCCGTCAAAACCGTTTGATATCTTTATGGAAACTTTAATTCTAAATTTTAATCACATTGCACATTGCCTCTTAAAAATATAAGTTCAAAACGAACTAAACTAAATCCTTGGATGACTAATAAATTTCTTAAGAAAGTTACATGCAAAATTAGGATTTATGAAAACCTGAAGAAAAATACTGAGAATGCTGTAATTGAGGCTGAATTTAAGGAGATTTGTGGGGAAATTAGAAGAGACACCACTACTTGTAAAAATAACTTCTATATAAGTGAGTTTAATTAGATAAAAGGCGAAATAAAAAAAGAATGGAAACAAACTAACAAATTGATCCAATAAGAAAGATGAGATTCCTACTTGAAATGAAAATGGTATACGCTGTTACACCACACAATTTGCGCCACGCTAGTTGGCGCAAATTGTGGAGTCTCCTTTCTTATGTATGGGGCAGAGAACTCTGAGACTCCAATCATCGGACATATTTTCATTCGACCATATTCTGCTTATGAGCTGGTGCATGCAGGTGGGCAGTTCATCGAGGCTAGTCTTAAACAACTCGGTAGGTAGGCCATCTGCACCTGCTGCTTTGTTGTTCTTCAACCTCATTATGGATGTTTTAACCTCGTCATGGTCAGGTGGTGACACGTCAACACCATCGTCCGTAATTGGGGTGTTCTGGCAATCTCCTCCATTGGCGGAATTGTTCGTAGTATCGCCATTCAGTATCTTGGGGCAGTGTTCCCTCCATAGACTCAGTACAATCTGGACATCCGTAACCAGATTCCCATTTCCGTCTCGGCATGAAGAGGCTTCTGGATTTAAACCGCCACTCATGCGCTTGATCTTCTAAAAAAATTTTCGAGTCTCATTCCTGTCGCCGCTCAACTCTATCTCCTCACACTCGCGTCTTTCCAACTCCCTCTTCTTGTCTCTCCGTACTCGTGTTCTCTCTGTACCGCTCCTTAACAGCTCTCGTGGCTCATGCACGCCGGATTTACTGTAGGCGGCGTCTTTCTTTGCGGTAACGTCGAGACATTTGTGATCATACCACTCCTTCCTCAGATGACGGTAGTAACCGATAATCTCCTCAGCAGCAGCCATGGAGTGGGAGTGATAGTCACCAATAAGAGTGGACGTGTTTTGCATCTCTCCTTTGATAGAGTCGGAAAAGTGATTGATTTCGGTTTAAAAAATTAAATATATTGCGAAAAGACGCTAAGTAAACTCAAGAAGTTATTTCTGTGGTTTTTTATTGCTTATATAAATAAGCAAAAAGAACAATAAAATCAAAAAAAAAAAAATAATAATAATATCGTTTGCAAACATTTTGTTTGTAATATGAGTGTTCAGCGCTCTCCTCTCCGGCAAAGGCAATCGCCTGTTAATGTGTGTGTAAACAATAATTTGCAATCACCCGCGCAAACCGCGCCAATAAGTGCATTATCAAAAAAATCAGTTGATACACAATGCACAAGTGAAAGTAACAGTGCAAATCTTTTACTTACTTACTACTCACTCACTTACGTCACTCTAACACTACATCAAAATTTGCAACAACAATAAATACAGACAAAAAAATAATTTGTTCTGTCGTGATATACTATCTCCCTCTATACCGTGGAGTGTACAATGCGCTTCTCCTGCTGTAACACCAACAGCTACAACATCAAAGCAAACAAATAACGGCCTTTCTACTGAAGTGCATGACCCAGTAGTAAAAGCAACTAGTGCGATGACTAATAAAGAACCAGTTGCTGTTCAAACTGGAATTGATCGCCACATTACTGTAGTAAAGCGAAAAAGAAGTCCCCAAAATTCAAAACAAATGAATTCAACAAAAATTCAAAAGCAGAACACTGCCCCTATTAGTTCGGAAAATAGATACGCTTTGCTTTCAGGTGATGACAGTGACGAAAATATTATCTCCAAGAAAAATTTCAAACCCCCACCCATTTTCTTAAGAGAACGCAACTCAGATAAGTTGATTTCCAGAATTACAAGTCTTATAGGACCAAGGAATTTCCATGTTGTTCCTATTCGCAAAGGCCAAATTGAGGAAACGAAAGTGCAAATCTACAGCGAAACTCATTATCGCAAAGTAATTGCGGAATTTGATGCTGTAAAAAAGAATTACTACACATATCAGCTAAAAAGTAGTAAGGGCTTAATCGATGTACTCAAAGGCGTCGAACCCAACGTTGATATTAACGAAATCAAACTTGCCCTTCAGGAAGAAGGGTTTCAAGCCAAAACAGTATTCAACATTCTCAACAAGAGCAATATACCTCAACCGTTATATCGTATTGAGCTTCAGCCTGAAACAAAACCTCTAAAAGAAGGTGAAGTACACCCCATATATAAAATTCGATATTTATTGCATCGCAAAATCACAATCGAAGAACCCCATAAGAGAACTGGACCTCCTCAGTGCAGTAACTGCCAAGAATATGGACATACTAAGACATATTGTACCCTGCGTGCTGTTTGTGTGATTTGTGGAGATCTCCATAAATCAAACATATGCCCAAAATCTAAAGGCGATGCTAGCATGAAAAAATGCAGTAATTGTGGAGGTAATCACACCGCAAATTATAGAGGTTGCCCAGTATACCTTAAAGCTAAATTTCTCCGCTAGCAATCAACCTCTAAAACCAGTTGAGCAAATTCAGATAGCCAACTCAAGAGACAAAATATTGATGCAACACAATTCTTCTCTGCAATCCCAAACAAGAATCAAACCAATTCATACGCTAGTGTGTTAAAACAAAACCCACACCAACAAAGCAATGTAGATAATGAGCAGAAGCACTCACTGCCCACCCAACAGCCAAGTACCCTTGAACATTTGCTTCAAACTTTAATTCAGAATATGAACCAATTCATGAACTCAATGCAAACAATGATGCAAGAAATAATGAAAAATCAATCGATGTTACTCCAAACATTGCTATCCAGACCATGAGTTGTCTCAAGATATGCCACTGGAACGCCAACGGCTTAAGCCAGCACCGTTTGGAGCTAATTCAATTCCTTAAATCCAGCCAGATCGACATAATGATGATATCTGAGACCCATTTCACTGACAAAAATTGCTACCAAATACCATATTACAAACTGTACACCACAAATCATCCGCATGGTAAGGCACGCGGAGGAACTGCCATATTGATAAAAAGCAGAATAAAACATCATGTTCTCGAAGATTTCAGTAGCGTCTACTTGCAAGCAACATCTATATGTCTGGAAGAATACATCTCTAAACTAGTAATATCTGCGATATACTGTCCCCCAAGATACAGTATTACCGAACAGCAATATAAAGAATTTTTCTCAACTCTTGGTAGCAAATTCTTGGTTGCTGGCGATTTCAACGCCAAACACACTCACTGGGGCTCCCGCTTAATAACTCCAAAAGGCAGAAGACTATGTTCAATCATCACTAACCACGGCTACGATGTTATTTCAAATGGTCAACCGACATATTGGCCGACGGACAAGAGGAAGATACACGATCTCATAGACTTTGGAGTCGCCAAAGGTTTGCAGATGGAAAATATCTCCACAGAGTGCAATTATGATCTATCATCTGACCACTCACCCACGGTAATATCTATAAAATCACCAAGCCCCCAAGGCAATTGCGTTAGAAAAAAAATGACTGGTTAAAATTTAAGAAATATTATAATTCCCATCTTCCTCTAAGTACTGTATTAAGATATGGACACGATGTAGACTCAGAACTCGAAAAATTCAACCAGCTGCTCTCATTAGCTCTCAGCTCAGCCACCTGCACAAGGGTATGCAAGCAATCAAACTATAGCCCATACACACCAGCCGACATTGAATTGCTAGTAAGACAGAAAAGAAGACTCCGAAGACAATGGCAGGAATTCAGATCACCGAATCTGAAAACACAGCTACAGCACTGTACTCGAAAGTTAAAGCAAGCCTTAAAAAATAAAAACAACAAAGAGTTAGAAGAGCACATAGCGAAATTAACACCTGGTGAAGCGTCAGACTACTCTTTGTGGAAATCAGCAAAAAACTCAAATCGGCCAATTCTCACTGATTCCCCCATCCGTTTGAGTGACGGTAATTGGGCTAGAAGCAACTGTGAGAAGGGTTTGGCTTTTGCAAACCACCTAAAAAGTGTGTTTACACCCAATCCACCCTCTTCACAGTCCTCATTACCAAAATTAACTTCTCAACCTTAATCAATAATGCTCAAAATTAAAAAAAGGACATATTCAAAGCAATTTATAAAGATTTAAACCCAAAAAAATCACCTGGTCCAGATAAAATTACCGGTAAAATGATAAAAGAGCTACCTCCGGCTTCAGTAATTCATCTGATGCACATTTTCAATGCTATCCTTCGTATTAAACACTATCCCAAATGCTGGAAAACTTCAAAAATTATTATGATAGCAAAACCAGGAAAAGACCCTACAAAAGTTGCATCGTACAAACCTATCAGCCTCCTGCCTCTACTCTCTAAAGTATTCGAAAAGCTACTTGTCATGAATATAACTCCATTTATTAATCCCAACCAACTGATTCCTCAACATCAGTTTGGATTTAGAAAACAGCACGGCACAATAGAACAAGTCCACCGCATTGTAACTCTGATAAGGAACACTTTTGAAGAAAAAAGTATTGCTCAGCTGTCTTTCTTGATATCACTCAAGCTTTCGATAAAGTATGGCACGATGGCCTTATTTACAAACTCAAACTATTACTGCCTGCAAATGTCTCCTAATTGCTTAGTAGCTACCTCACGAAAAGACAATTTCTCGTACATCACAAGGATTACACAACAAATCCATTGGATTTGTATCTCTTATACACTTCAGATATGCCCAACAATAACTATACATTTATATCGACCTTTGCAGATGATACGGCAATATTGTGCTCTCGCTCTAACCCCATAGAAGCTACTAAACTCCTGCAGACTCATATCGATTCTCTCGAAATCTGGTTAGCAAAATGGCGTATAAAAGTCAATGAATCAAAGAGCGTACATGTAACCTTCACGCTAAGTCTGGCCTTAGCCTTACATGTCCCCACTTAAAATTAATGACCAATCAGTTCCACAATGTTCCTCAACAAAGTACTTGGGTATTCACCTCGACAGAAGGCTGACCTGGAAAAATCACATAGAGGCAAAGAAAACTCAGATCAAGCTTAAAATTAATCAGTTATGGTGGCTATTACACAAAAGATCAAAGTTGAATCTCGAATACAAAGTGCTATTATATAAAGCAATCCTGAAGCCAATCTGGACTTATGGTATTCAGTTTTGGGGCACCGCATCTCCCTCAAATATCGAAAAATTGCAGCGAATACAATCCAAGTGTCTGCGAATTATTGTAAACACACCTTGGTATATGAGGAACGTTAACATCCATCGAGATTTAAATGTACCCACAATTTCTGTGGAAGTTGCAATGTCCTGCAGAAGCTACATTCAAAAATTACACAATCATCCGAATCCCCTTGCTAGGCAATTGTTGCTGAGCACGGGGCATCGTCGATTAAAAAGAAAAGACACACTGAATATGCTGTGAAATTGCTATACCTCGTGACTCAACAAATTGTGATGGATCGTAGGGAATATCACATAATTTTAGTTAGTTTGTAAGATTTGAATACTTATTGTTAGTTTCTAAGTAATTTAGAAAGATTCAATAAAAAAAGCTTATGAAAATAAAAAAAGCAGCACCCATGGAGTGGATATGTGTGTCCACCGTACACATGTATCAGCAAGTTGGGGAGTTTTCTGCATAAGCAGACCCGAAAGACGTGTGGCAAATCATCTGCTGTCTCTGGTGATCGCAGCTTACTGACGTCAAATTTTCTCTGTGTGGGACTTCGTTTATTATTTGTGACACACAAGCGTGTACGCACCTTGGCTTAACAAGGTAATGATCCGAGTCGATGTTGGCTCCACGGATCGATTTCACGTCCATCACACTGGAAGCATGCCTTCCGTCAATCACCACTTGTACGTTGATCTGGAGACAGCCATGTCGCTTTGTGGATATCGAGATGCTGGAATCTGGTACCACCAATTACCGTGTTTCGTGCTGCGGCGAAGTCGATCAGCCTCATTCCGGAGGAGTTGTGGTGGAGGCTGAATTTTCCGACAGTTGGACCAAAGGTACCTTCCTTGCCCACCCTGGCTTAAAGTCGCCAAGCACGATTTTGATATCGTGGCGGGGGCAGCGGTCATAAGCTTCTTCGAGGTGCTGAAAGAAGCTCTCCTTGGTCACATTGTCCTTCTCATCCGTCGGATTGTGGGCACATATAAGGCTGATGTTGAAGAATTTTGCCTTGATGCGGATTGTGGCCAGCCGTTCGTTCACAGGCGTTTACTGTGAGACAAGATGGCGTAGTCTCTTGCTGACCAAAAATCCACATCCTAAGCCTTTCAGCATGGCAACTGTAGTAGATGTTACAGGGCGCTCTTTTGGAGCAGCCCTGTCCCGTCCATCGCATTTCCTTGAGAGCGGTGATATCAGCCTTATATTTTTCGAGGACATCAACCAGCTGGATAGAGGCACCCTCCCTATAAAGGGACCGGACATTCCAGGTGCATATCCGTAAATCATAGTCCTTTTTTCGTTTGCGGGAGTCATCAACAAAAGCAGTAGTCCTTATCCGAGGCATTGCTGTTTTTTTCATTGGGGGGATTTTTTATGTGGCGGGTCCCAAACCCAACGCACAACCTCTAATTGAGGAGATTTTCGCCCCTCACTTCAGCCGCCTCCCAGCGGGTGCCAAGAGGACGTTACATTGTGGTCGCCACATGGAGAGCCCCCATTAATAATAATGAAGGCGCCATCACATAGTAAGCAGAGCAAGCTGCATGACTACCCCTCATTAACAAATGAAGGTATCATCACATAGCGCTTAAATCAAACTACATGACAGTCAGTGAGTTGACTTGCGATGAGTTTAACAAGGATTGCGCTATCCCCACCAGGTTGAGGCAGTTTGACACGTTACCTTGCGAAAACACCACAAGACCACAAACTTTTTTGAACATACGCTCCCAAATGCTTGAGAACAGACTAGCTTGAACAACATCAAGGAACATTGCCAAACAGATTTTGTTGTTTTCTAATGCTAAAGAACATTAAAATTGAAGAGAAACAGATGTTTAAGTGGAAGTATTTTAAGTCCATTCCATAGTCCATTTGGATGACATAGCTTTCCAAAGGAGTAATCGTTATTTAATTAAAATGTTGTTATTTTAAAATGTTGAATTTAAAATGTTATTATGTTTCTGTTATGATTTTTCATAATTTTCAATTTTGTGGAGTCTCGTTTTTTATGTACAGGACAGAGAACACTGAGCCTCCAATCATCAGGCATGCTTTCATCCGACCATATTCTGCTTATGAGCTGGTGCATGCGGGTGAGCAGCTCATCGCCTCCGGTCTTAAACAACTCGGCAGGAAGGCCATCAGCACCTGCAGCTTTGTTGTTCTTCAGCCTTAAAATGGCCGTTTCAACCTCGTCATAGTCGGGTGGTGGAACATCAACACCATCATCTGTAATTGGGGTTGTCGGGCATTCTCCTCCACTGTAGGCGGCGTCTTTCTCTGCGGTAGCGTCGCGACACTCTTGGTCATACCATTCATTCCTCAGAGACCGGTAGTAATCGATTGCCTCCTCGGCAGCAGGTTAACAAACTCGAAAACATCATAATAGAAGCTTTTGAAAATATTTGGGAGCTTGTTGTCAAGAAACGTTCTAGGAATATCCCATGGTGGAATAGGGAACTAGACTTTTCACGCAAAAATGTCCGTCAGCTCTTCAATAGAGCCAAATCCACTGGGGACTGGGCTTTATATAAAGCGCCTTAACGGCGTATAATAATGAATTGAGGAAATCAAAGAGAGACTCATGGATAAAGTACTGCGAGGAAATTGAAACGCTCCCAGCGGCTACAAGATTCCAGAAATCATTAAAAAAAAAATCACTCGAGCGGCCTTTCTACACTTAAGAAACCATACTGAAAGCCTGGATGAAACGGGGCATTTACTGATGGACACTCACTTTCCGAGATGTGCCTGTTCGATGAGGACCTGGAAGACACCGAGGATACTCGTTTCTTGGTGGCTACATGAAGGGAACTCTCACTAAACTAAATGGTGCGGATGTATTGGCAACAGCTTTAACAAATATATTTAGGACGAGTCTAGAATTTGGTTTCGTGCCTAATTATTGGACGAAGGCTAGGGTAGCTTTCATTCCGAAAACAGGCAAGAGGGTTACACGCCAAAAGCCTTTCGGCCCATTAGTCTAACGTCTATACATAGCCTAACTGCAAAATTGAAAAGGTTATAGATGGTAAAGAAATTGCTCTCTGTACATCGGCTGACATTATCAGTGCTTTTGATAACACAACTTTCAGATTAATTAAGGAAGGTAGAACCCATACCTACTGAAAAATAGAACAATTATCTTCGATATGGGGGCAAAAATATTATTTGTCAGGTCAACCAATGGATGCCCTCAAGGAGGCGTCTTATCGCCGCTCCTATGGCTATTGGTTTTCGACGAGCTTTTACAAATATTCGATGATCTCGGATACGAAATCGAGGGCTTTGCGGATGATTTGGTAATAACGGTTAAAGACAAATTTGACTCTACATTAACCAATCGGATACAACTAGTTTTGACAGCACTCATGATTGGTGTCAGAAAAGGGACACAGACTTAATTCTGTCCGAAGAAATGAAATATCTAGTAGTAATTCTAGATAAAACACTGACTTGGAATAACCATTTTAGTATTTAATTTTTGAAAATTGCAAGTTCGATATTAATGATATTTATTTTTCCGACCCACTAAAACTCGGACTTTACAGGCCAGAAAATGTGGAAAGAGACTTAGTAGACATATTATTGGAAAAAATAGATGGTCTAATTAGAGCATACTTAAATGACAGTTTAAGCTTGAACGAAATAATAATGATGTATACTAAATTATAGTTGTTAGATTACAGTAGAGCGATTTCCTATAACCACAAAAAACTTTCTAATAAAAACTACTCTCATTTCGAAACACAAACAAGTGGTAATTTGATCATAACTTCCGACATATTAACCAAAGCCCATTCTTTAGAGGTAACGATAGGAGTCAGAGCGAGAGTCAGCCGTACCAAGGTTGTAATGGGTCCGAAAATTTAAATTATAGTGAGAGTTGGCGAAATAGCCAACAGAAAATTAATCAAAAATGCATCAAAATAATAATGACCAATACAAGCACAATAATACTTACAGGAAATATAGCCAAAAGAAAAGTAACAACTATACTAGCAATCCAACATATACTCTACAAATGCATCAAAATAATAATGGCCAATACAAGCACAACCATACTTAAAGGCAAAATAGCCAACATACAAGTAATGCTAATAATCCAACTAATGGGGAAAATAGATCAGGGCAAACTAGAAATCCACACGTGAGTGTAGATTCTAATAGAATTTCAGGATATTCTAAGTATATAAAAGAAACCACCATACAAGAGGTAGATAAAGAAAAGGATGAATTAAATTTTCTTATAACGGCCCAAAATTCAGATTAGCGATAGCAGTTCTTACCATTAGCAAGCAAAATATTAAATGTCATAGATACCGGTGTAAATAGCAGCATTATTAAACATCAGAAATTATTGAAACTACTTTGGCTCAGAACCCTTAATAGCATGAATAAAGTAAAATATTTCGTGGTTACGCCAATACCAAAACAATTCGCTGCAACTGGATCTATTTTATGGAAAATACTCGATTTTAAAACAAAGACTATGAAGCATATGACATTAAAAATTTTATTGAAATTTTTAATAATATTGTAACGATTATCGATGGTTGGTTACTCATCATTATTGTGACTGACACTATTGTGAATGATGACACGAATGCATTGAAACGAATGTCAACAAAAAGAAATAGGCGATAACCAGAACACGCCAACGAGAAAGAAAGAGATGAATCTCGATAAAGGAAGATTCTGGAGTATTGCCAATAGAGTATAAATAGAGCCAGTGTTGACAAATGCAAATCAATCTAATTTCGAACGTGATTGTGCGAACATCGATAAAGTTTCAGAAGCAAAAGTTGCAAGTACATTAAAGTGTTATTGTAAATAGTTGATTGTAAACAGAGTTGATTGTAAATAGAGTTTGTTAAATAAATTGTTGCTGTATATAGTTGTATAAAATAAGTGTTGCAGTTATTATTAACAGAATCCAGTTATCGAACAAGATTAATTCAAATAGAATTAAACGCTCACAAAATAAAAACATAACAATATATTCTTCGAAAAAGCAAAACACCTATTTCCATACGAACATATTTGTACATCAGAGAAGGTTGATAACAAAAGGAACGTTTTACAAAGTTTTAACTCTAACCATTTAAATGGTGAAGAAAACGAATTAACAAGAAATTTATTATCCGAATTTCCCGAATTATTTTTCAAAGAAGGAGATATTTTAACAACACATGAAAATGAACATGAAATTGTCACAACTGACGAGCCTTTATATTCAAAAATATATAGACCCCTTTGACATTCATGGGACTGAAATTAAAGACAAATGAAAGAAATGCTCGATAGCGGCATTATTCGGGAATTATATTCATCATATAACAGTCCTTTGCGGATTGTTCTAAAAAAATCCGATAATTCAAACAGGGAGAAATGGAGAATAGTGATAGATTACCGTAAGTTTAATCAGTATACTGTTGCTGACATATTCCATATTCCTAATCTTAACAATATCCTGGATAAACTTGGTAAGCCCCAATATTACACAACATTGGTTCTTGCAAAGGGATTCCACCAAATAGTGGTAAGAATGGAAGGAAGAAAAAATACTGCATTTTAAACTACATTTGGACATTACGAATTCATTCGAATGCCATTCGGATTAAAAAATGTACCTTCCACCTTCCAAAGGTTGATGAACACTGTTTTGAGACAATTCATTAATAAAATATGTATTGCTTACATGGATGACATCCTTGTATTTAGTACCTCTAGTATTTAGTGCTCCTCTACACTTAATTAACCTTAGAGAAATATTTACAACTCTGAAAAAGGCTAAGCTTAAAATCCAAATAGATAAATGTAACTTTATGAAAAAAGAATCACAATTTCTCGGTCATCTCCTCACCGCAAATGGTGTTAAACCTGACCCAAAAAAATAGATATTATTCAAAAGTTATAACTAATTATCAAACACCCAAAAGAAAATAAAGTCATTCTTAGCTAAAGTAGCCCATCCAATGACAAAGTTTTTAAAGAAAGGCCAAAATGTCAATATGGAAAACCCTAGATACATTTTAGCATTTGAAAAATTCAAAGACATCATAACTAACGCCCCTATTTTGAGATATCCTAATTTCGGAAAGCGTTGTAAGCTCATTTCTGATGCAAGTAATTTTGCAATTGGCGCTGTCTTAGCCTAAGATAGCCACCCAATAGCATTCGCATCAAGAACATTGAATAAGCACGAGACGAACTATGCAACAGTTGAAAAGGAACCTCTAAGCAATAGTATGGGGTGTACAATACTTTCGTTCTTACATTTTTGGTAGGGAATTCGATCTTGAAAGTGACCATCAACCATTGAAATGGGTATTCTCAAAATATCCTGTCAAAAATATCAATCCAATGTTGCAAAGGTGGCTTATAGATTTAGGTGAATATGACTTCAAAGCTGAAGATATAAAAGGGAAAGGCAATAAGATTGCCGATTTTCTAAGAAGAATAAACACAGAAAGTAATGAAATAAATTATTTTAAAATCTTTAAAGGAAAATATAACAATAGGACAGAATCGGATATACCACCAGCAACTTCCGAGAAAATTCAATTATTAAGGAACATTGCTATCAAAGTGGAGGTAAATATGACGAAATAAACAATGGGGAGGAGTCAGAATCGCTTGAAGTCCAAACTAACCATTCTCAAGAAGATAATTTAAAGTTAAGAGTAAATGATAGTAACCACAATGAATCAGCAGAAGGCGAAACTATTCATTATCAGATGGAAAATGCTAATGATCATTCCGCAATCCTTGATACTGTTGTAAATCGTTAAAAAAAAAATAATTTTAGCAGAAAGTAAGGAAACTGAAGCAATAAATATTTTTAACAACAAACGAGTATTTATTATAAGCAGGATATCATTTCTAATAACGTTATTAATATTGTCCGAAGGCACATCGAGAGAGGAAAAGTCGCAATATACTCTGACACTCAGGAATTAGCAAGACTTATGTGGGAATGAAGCATAAGACTTAACACCCCTAATTAAAAATTAAAGTACACGAAATAATAAATAATTGTGATATTTGCAACTGAGGGAAATATGACCGAAATCCTATCAAAGCCAAATTTCAACACACAGAAACACAAAGTGAATGAAATTATTCATATAGACACTTACGCTAACAATAAACAATCATTTATAATTTTTATAGATAAATTTTCAAAATATGCCATATGTTTCCACTTACCGGATAGAAATAACTAAACAATTAAAGGGAAAATGAATGAGTTTTTAGCTATCAAAGGACATGTAAATAAATTTGCTTTTGATAACGAATAAGGCTATAAAATTCTATAATAATTCCTACCATAGTACTATAAGAAGTACTCGTACACCATAAGATAAAATTGAAAATTTATCATAGGCTAATCAAATAGAAATAGGCTAGAAATGTTAGGCATTAAAAGGAACCTAAGTTTATAAAAAGAAAATTAGAATTTTAGAATATAAAAAGATCATATAAATTTGCAGGCACCAATATTCGTGATGATACTGATCATACTCATAACAGGAACTCTGGGAACATTACAAGTTAGCAAAATTTGTTGAGGAAACCGGCTACACTCAAATTAGATTAAGGCAACTAGAAATAATAAATGAAACCATGTCAATAATATAATACATATAATAGACCCAAATGAAATTAATGTAATAATTTCACAAATAGAGTAAAATATTTAAAATTTAGACATTATTAATAAAAACTTGTTACATAAAGAGTTAAATATACTTAAATCAAAAGTTAAATCAATTCATTAGGGAATATTAGGCAGAAGCGAGACTTGTTGAACATAATCAGAACAATGTATAATTGGCTGTTCGGTACCATGGACGACGATGACCGTCAGAACACTTGCGGATTACGGACGTCAACAATCACAACGCTATCACGACGGTAAATAAACAAATCCAAGTAAACCAACATTTCAATGACACTCTAGATTTACTAAAAAGGCAATAATGATAGATATAAAGATTGCGCCCTGTGACGTCATAAAAGAAACAGTACGAATAGTAGGCAAATAAAAAGTGTCAAAATCCCATACAAAGGTAAACCAAACTGCGAACAATTCTATAAAATCGAAAAAAAAGCAATATTTATTATTTTATTATGAAAAATATTAGAAGAAACAAGTAAATAAATAAAAATATAATATAATATAAAATAAAAATATGTATCTCGAGTTGAGATTCATCTCTTTCTTTCTCGTTGGCTTGTTCTGGTTATCGCCTATTTCTTTTTGTTGACATTCGTTTCTATGCATTCGTGTCATCATTCACAATAGTGATGAGTAACCAACTATCGATACTCGTTACACTACTCATATACAGTCCAAGTCATTGTAGATGACACGGATGTTCATATCCGTGACTTTTTCATTAATGGTTCCGGAAATTTCGTGAAATCTAATCTCAATTCCTTTTTGCAGATTTTCGATGACGTGTTCTTGTCGAGCCGAACCTTCTTGAATTTCCAATCGCAATTTAGCCGAATGTTCTAGAAACTTCGAGTCAATTGTTTTCTGGAATTCTCCCATAGTGTTATCTTGGCAAGACTCATTTTCTTTTAGCAGTTGTTGCTGCTGTAGCATCATGGTTTTCATGAAATCCCTGAGATGACCACTCGAAGCTATCGTGATCGCTTCTGCAGCGTGCACAACTGCATGTACCTCGGCTTCCTCAAATAACTCATGTTCTTCTACATTAATACCCTTAGCCTTCATGACTTGCCTTAGCCTCAGCTAAGCAGTTCTGCTTTTGTGCGTGATGACGATAGATTCATCTGTGACAACTGTTTTTTCAGTTGGTCCACTTTTAGTTGGTCAATTTTCACCATCTTTACAGAATCCTACTTTTGACACCAATTGTTACGTTTTTATTTTGTGAGCGTTTAATTCTATTTGAATTAACCTTGTTCGATCACTGGTTCTGTTAATAATAATTGCAACACTTAGCTTGTACAACTACACACAGCAACAATTTATTTTATAAACTCTGTTTACAATCAACTATTTAGAATAACACTCTAATAGCCTAGACAGACGGCAGCCTAATTCCGGATTACCAAGTTAATTCGAATTAACTCGGGCATTAACTGCAGCTAATCCGCATTAACTCTATGAGTTAATTCTCAAAATAAAAGAGGATTACGGCAATTTGCGATGGCAACACTGCTGAAAATTTTTTATTGTGAATTCTTCTCGATTCATTTTACAAAATATTAGGTGTGTGCGCTTATAAAAAACGTTCAACAATTGTTAACAGTTTTCAACATGAAAAGCTTTGGCGAACAAATAAATCCAGTTGTCAATTACGAACTATGAATGTCAATTTACAAGTTTCTCATAGTTTTCAGTTCACGTACTTCTTGTAGATTTTCTCATATCGAGAGTGCCAGATGACAGAAATTGATAGTGATAGTAATGTAAGTGCGCATACCTAATAAAACAGCAATCAGCCGTTTAGTTAATCCGCAATACTGCCGTCTGTCAGGTTAATATTTTATTCGGATTAAGTGCCCCGGTAATCCGGAATTAGGCTGCCGTCTGTCTAGGCTATAATGTACTTGCAACTTTTGCTTCTGAAACTGTATCGATGTTTGCGCAATAACGTTCGGGATTAGATTGATTTGATTTTGTCAACACTGGCTCTATTTATACTCTGTTGGCAACACTCCAGAATCTTCCTTTATCGTAGTCGAGATTCATCTTTTTTACGTTTGCGTGTTCTGGTTATGGCCTATTTTTTTTTGTTGACATTCGTTTCTTCCTTTTCCTTTTTCTTCCTTCCGTCCTTTCGTAATTCTTCCACCTTTACGAGTTGCTAGGTTATGCAGATTTAGGGCAGAGTTTGAGGCTTCTTCAAGTACATTTGAAGAGTGGAAAGGGGAATTTTCTTTACTTTCCTCAATCACCGTGCTGACTTCTGCAGTAATGGTGCTAACATTGTCGTCAACTTCAGTACTATCTAATCCTAGCTCTGTTATTAAGTTAAGTTAAATAGTTGAATATTTCCATACAATAACCAACTATTTTTTGTTACCATTAACTGCAATTTCGGAACTTTGTTGATGAAACAACATAACTACGGTGTGCTTATTTTCTCTTCGCTAAACCTTCTGTTGCCGAATAGTTGTCCCACCCCAATTGCCACAACCCCGAGCTTTAATTTAAGTTTCGACGCAAAGCCTGAAAAAAGGGAACATTTCAAAAAAGCGAATGCTGTGCAAATAAAATAAATAAATTTTACCCATTGCTTGAGGTTTATAAAATCATCATTTATGAAATGGTCCTTGCAAATCACACTATTTTTGTGGTTGAAAGCACATGATCGCCGGCAGAAACTAATTCAATTTTTTGCTAAAGCCACATCACACGGCTCAGGGCGCAATCTCTATTTCTATCATTCTTGCTAAAAAGGAACGTAGAAGAAGACAGAACGAAAATAAAAAACGCTTTCGAACAAATTAAAACTAAGAACAACGAGTTCGTAAAATATCTCTTGTGCCTTGACCAAATGCAAAAAATTCGTTTTTTAGAAAATATTAGAAAATAGATTCAATCAAATATAAGACAATATATCAGCAGCTAAACATAAAACTTTACACCCAAGAATACTGCCAACAGAAGAAATATAACGTTAAAATATTGACTTTTATAAACTACAATTGTTAAAACTTGGTATAATGAAATACAAAAAATCGATGTTAATTATTGCCATTAAAATACCAACAAATCTTTTTAAAACTTATATGAAAGCTATAATACTAATACCAAATAAAAAGGAAATAAATGTAAAACCTTAAAATGTTGTAGAAATAGATATTATTATATACACTTACGAAGAAGAATCACATTTAAAAAATTTAAAAGAAAGCCAAAATTGTATAATGAATTTTAGAATTCGAAATTCTACTTTTTGTAGCTAAAAATGCAAATAATGCAATAGCTATCTAGAATTATGATGACAGAAAGATAATATTGAATAAAAATTACTTAATTTCAATTTACAATTGCAAAATAAAAATAAAACAATATGTTTTCCAAAATAAACAAGTAGTTGTACAAGATAATTCTATATTCCGACTAACACTTGTTATAGCCTAGACAGACGGCAGCCTAATTCCGGATTACCGAGTTAATTCGAATTAACTCGGGCATTAACTGCAGCTAATCCGCATAAACTCTATGAGTTAATTCTCAAAATAAAAGAGGATTAGGGCAATTTGATATGGCAACACTGCTGAAAATTGTCTATTATGAATTTTTCTCCATCCATTTTACAAAATATTAGGTGCGTTCGCTAACAAAAAAATTTCACCAATTGTTAACATGAAAAGCGTTGGCGAACAAATAAATCCAGCTGTCAATTAAGAACTGTGAATGTCAATTTACAAGTTTCTGATAGTTTTCAGTTCACGTACTTCTTGTAGATTTTCTCATATCGAGAGTGATAGATGACAGAAATTGATAGTGATAGTAATGTAAGTGGACAGACCTAATAAAAGAGCAATCAGCCGTTTAGTTAATCCGCAATACTGCCGTCTGTCAGGTTATTATTTTATTTGGATTAAGTGCACCGGTAATCCGGAATTAGGCTGCCGTCTGTCTAGGCTATTACGAACCGATTTGGAGTAAACCATAGGTAATAAAAAAAATATAAACAACTACTGTCATTCTTATGGCAAAGATGACAGCTCCATCACAAGAGAGAAACTTTAGTGTGCTAGGAACTTATCGGACGGTCCTGCCACCACAGGGAGTTTTTTTTTCATCACACAATGCCGAAACGACAACAACACATAATGCACAGAACACACGACTAATACACAACCACATAACGCAAACACATGATGCTTTTAACCCATTATTGTTTGTTCGTGACAAGGTTATGCCTCGACAATGCACCGGCTGATGACATTTTCAGATCCGCGGTTCTGAACCCGTCGGGACAGAACAACGAACAAACAATAAAGTGCAGATACTTACAAAGTAAGAAGACAAACACTTACACAAACACACACACACACATATTCACCACGACTCACTTCCACGACCTAGACGAAATTACCATCAAGGAGGATATAGTGGAGGCTATCCGATCGCAAGTAAAGGAGTTAAGCTACTTCGACGAGAGAGCGACGGGAGGCGTATGCAAGCACGCCGACTGCGGTGGTAAGCCTTCCGGCTTTGGATTCAAGACGACTGCTTGGCGATAAGAACATCGAGATTGGGTGGTGGCCGAAAATGGGAAAAGCCCAACATAAAGAAGTGTTTCAGGTGCTTGGAATACAGACATCTGCAAAGGCGTGCACCAACCCGGACGATAAAAGTTGCATCAAATGTGGCGAGAATAGTCACTTCGCAAAGGTATGCGACAAAAAACCATTCTGTGGAGAATGCAAAAACAACGAGAAGGAGTATACGGATCACCAACGCGGCAGTAGGAAGTGTCCCCTATATCAAGCAGCGTGCAAAAGGCTCAAGTGAGAGTTGTACAGATTAACTTAAATCATGCGCAGCAGCTACTGACGCAGACAGTATACGAGAAGAAGATAGACGTTGCGATAGTCTGCGAGTACAAAAACCTAATGGCCAGAACCTGGATCTCTGATCACGGAAACAAAGCTGCGATATAGGCATGTGGGGGTAACTCCCTCCAAGACAAGCCGCTCAATGGAAAAAGACTATACGCGGGATAAGATCTGTGGTATCCATTTTTACAGTTACTATATTCCGCCGAGTGTGACGCTTTCCGACTACGAAAGAATCCTGGACGAGCTAAAGGAAGACGCTCGTACTATAATACTACGCCAAACGTGATAACAGGCGACTTCAATGCGTGGGCCGAGGAATGCTTAAGGCGATCTCCTTGCTAGACGCGGTGTTGCTTAATACCGGCGGAAAGAATACCTTGGAGAAGAATGGTCGCGGATCAATAATTGACATTACGTTCGTCAGCCGTGCACTGGTGGGACCGGCAAGTTGGCAGGTGTGCGACTTTTACAGATTCATAGAAAGTCATAGAGCGAGACGACTCTCCCAAAGAAGAATAAGTACGGCGGAGCACACAAAACTACGTGAATGATTCAATGAAAAACGCAAGGAGTTTAAAAAGGAGATCAAAAGAAGCAAGTCCTCGTGCTTCAAAGAACTTTGTGAAAAGGTGTACAAAATAGTCATGACGAAGGTGGTGGAGGCAGTATATATATATATATATATATATATATATATATATATATATATATATATATATATATATATATATGGTTTATATATACATACATACATATATATATATATATATATATATATATATATATATATATATATATATATATATCATGATATTTCTTTTTTATTATAAAGTTTGAACGTTGACATTATGTGTGAAATACTACATCATTTAAATGACCACCATAATTTTCGACCACTTTTTGACAAATATTGGGCGGTATCTCAGCGTGACGAATGTTGGTTTTTAGGTGCTCAAGAGTTAAAGATTTATCTGCATAAACACGGTCTTTCGCGTAGCCCCACAAAAAAAAGTCAAGCGGTGTCAAATCGCATGATCTTGGTGGCCACTTGATATCGCCACGACGAGAAATTACGCGGCCAGAAAATTTCTCTTGCAATAAAGCCATATTCGCTCGAGTTGTGTGGCATGTGGCACCGTCTTGTTGAAACCACATATTCTCTAAGTCGTATTCTTCAATAGCAGGCAAAAAAAAGTCGGTTATCAATTTGCCAATTGCTTGCGTAGTTGGACGATTATGTAAACCATAATCTCCTCTTAAAGCACGATATGTGGCTGTGGCAGAATCACCATTTATGTAGTAGGTTTTTACAATTTTAATGCGTTGTGCGATAGTTAAGCGATCCATTTTCGCAAATGTCAGACTTTAAACTGAAAAAGAAAGACATTGTTTTAACAACTCAGTTTGACAGATGTCGAATTTTAGCCCTATACTTTTGAAACCGCGAAATGGATAAAATATGTATACATATATACATATTTTTTTTTTATTACTAAGAATTTATTGAATCTTTCTACCATTCATAGAAACTCACAATAAGTATTCAAATCTTACAAATTAACTTAAAATTATGTGATATTCCCGTTGTTCCATCACAATTTGTTGAGTCGCGACGTTTAGCAATTACACAGCGTATTCAGTGTGTCATTTCTCTTTAGTCGTCGATGGCCTGTGCTCAGCAACAATTGCTTAGCAAGGGGATTCGAATGGTTGTGTAATTTTTGAATGTAGCTTCAGCAGGACTTTGCAACTTCCTCAGAAATTGTGGGTACATT
This sequence comes from Megamerina dolium, assembly GCA_963854835.1. Lineage (NCBI taxonomy): Eukaryota > Metazoa > Arthropoda > Insecta > Diptera > Megamerinidae > Megamerina > Megamerina dolium. The sequence goes on along the minus strand of OY978525.1, from coordinate 55,544,952 downwards.
CAAATTTCGATGGATGTTAACTTTCCTCATATACCATTGGGCGTTTACAATAATTCGCAGGCACTTGGATTGTATTCGCTGCAATTTTTCGATATTTGAGAGACTGAATACCAGATTGGCTTCAGGATTGCTTTATATAATAGCACTTTGTATTCGAGATTCAACTTTGATTTTTTGTGTAACAGCCACCATAACTGATTAATTTTAAGCTTGATCTGAGTTTTCTTTGCCTCAATGTGATTTTAGCAGGTCAGCCTTTTGTCGAAGTGAATACCCAAGTACTTTGTTGAGGAACATTGTGGAACTGATTGGCCATTTAAACCTTTGGCGACTCCAAAGTCTATGAGATCGGGTATCTTCCTATTGTTCGTCGGCCAATATGTCGGTTGACCATTTGAGATTACATCGTAGCCGTGGTTATTAATGATTGAGCACAGTCTTCTGCCTTTTAGAGTTATTAAGCGGGAGCCCCAGTGTGTTTGGCCTTGAAATCGCCAGCAACCAAGAATTTGCTACCAAGAGTTGAGAAAAATTCTTTATATTGCTGTTCGATAATACTGTATCTTAGGGGACAGTATATCGCAGTTATTACTAGCTTAGAGATGTACTCTTCCAGGCATATAGATGTTGCTTGCAAGTAGACTCTACTGAAATCTTCGAGAACATGATGTTTTATTCTGCTTTTTTATCAATATGGCAGTTCCTCTGCGTGCCTTACCATATGGATGATTTGTGGTGTACAGTTTGTAAATGGGTCCCAGATATCATCATTACGTCGATCTGGTTGGATTCAAGGAATTGAATTAGCTCCAAACGGTGCTGGCTTAAGCCGTTGGCGTTCCAGTGGCATATCTTGAAATGACTCATGGAATTTATGGTCTGGATAGTAATGTTTGGAGTAACATCGATTGATTTTTCATCATTGTTTGCATTGAGTTCATGAATTGGTTCATGTTCTGGATTAGTGTTTGAAGCAAATGTTCAATTCTTGGCTGTTGGGCGGGCAGTGAGTGCTTCTGCTTATTATTTACATTGCTTTGTTGGTGTGGGTTTTGTTTTAAAACACTAGCGTATGAATTGGTTTGATTCTTGTATGGGATTGCAGAGAACAATTGTGTCGCATCAAGATTTTGTCTCTTACTTGAGTTGGCTATCTGAGTTTGCTCAACTGGATTTAGAGGTTGTTTGCTAACGGAGAAATTTAGCTTTAGGGTTGTATATACGGGGCAACCGCAATAATTTGCGGTGTGATTACCTCCACAATTGCTGCATTTTTTCATGCTAGCATCGCCCTTAGACTTTGGGAATATGTTTGATTTATGGAGATCTCCACAAATCACACAAACAGCTGTCAGGGTACAATATGTCTTAGTATATCCAAATTCTTGACAGCTGCTGCACTGAGGAGGTCCAGTTCTTTTATGGGGTTCTTCTATTGTGATTTTGCGATGCAATAAATATCGAATTTTATATATGGGGTGTACTTCGCCTTTTTTTAGGGTTTTTGTTTCAGGTTGAAGCTCAATGCGATATAACGGTTGAGGTATATTGAATACTGTTTTGGCTTGAAACCCTGAAGCGCGAGTTTGATTTCTTTAATATCAACGTTGGGTTCGACGCCTTTGAGTACAACGATTAAGCCCTTAGTACTTTTTAGCTGATATGTGTAGTATTTCTTTTTTCCAGCATCAAATTCTGCAATTACTTTGCGATAATGAGTTTCGCTATAGATTTACACTTTCGTTTCCTCAATTTGGCCTTTGCGAATAGGAACAACGTGGAAATTCTTTGGTCCTATAAGACTTGTTAGTCTGGAAATCAATTTATCTGAGTTGCGTTTGCAATTTTTCTTGTGGATAATATTTTCGCCACTTTCATCACTTGAAAGCAGTGCGTATCATTTTCCGAACTAATAGGGGTAGTTTTCTGATTCTGAATTTTTGTTGAGTTCATTTGTTTTGAATTTTGGGGACTTCTTTTTAGCTTTACTACAGTAATGTTGCGATCAATTCCAGTTTGAACAGCAACTGGTTTTTTAATATTCATCACACTAGTTTCTTTTACTACTGGGGCCTGCACTTCAGTAGAAAGTTATTTCAGTTATTTGTTTGCTTTGATGTTGTAGCTGTTGGTGCTACAGCAGGAAAAGCGTATTTTACACTCCACGGTATAGAGGGAGATAGTACACTAAGAGATAACATATTATTTTTTTTATCTGTATTTGATGTGATTTTACATGAGTTTGTTGTTGCCAAATTTGATGTAGTGTTAGAGTGAGCGATATGTGCAGGCAAGAGATTTGCACTGTTACTTTCACTTGTGCAGTGTGTATCAACTAATTTTTTTGATAATGCACTTATGATTTACACACACGTTAACAGGCGATTCTCTTTGCCGGAGAGTAGAGCGCCGAACACTCATATTACAAAATCTGTTATATAGCGCCTTTTCGCAATTATATATATATATATATATATATATATATATATATATATATATATATATATATATATATATATATATATGTATATAACAAGAGTTTGTGTGAAATTTTGTGTTTCAAACGAAATTTCTTGTGCCAAAACGTTGGAAATGTTGAAAAAAATCATTTGGTGATTCAACCATGTCGAAAACTCAAGTTTACGATTGGTATAAATCGTTCAAAGAGGGGCGAGAAGAAATCGCAAAGTGTCATGCTGTTGGCGTATGCCGATGATATTGACATAATCGGAATGAACACGCGAGCAGTCATAACAGCATTCTCAGAGTTGGAAAGAGTCTCGTCTAATGGGTCTTACGGTGAACGAGGGCAAGACGAAGTATCTAGTATCAACAAACCAAGAGTCCCAGCGTCTTGGACAGCTCGTTACTGTTGATAACTACTTTTCTAAAGTAGCGAAGAACTTTATCCATCTAGGAACCAGCAATAACACCAGTAATGATGTCAGCCTTGAGATATTGGGAAGGATCACTCTTGCTAACAGGTACTACTTTGCGCTAAGTAAGCAATTAAGAAGTCGGTCCCTCTCTCGAGAAATGAAAACCACACTCTACAGGTCTCTCATCATGCCTGTCCTTACATATGGCGTCGAAGCTTGGACAATTTCCACCTTAGATGAGAGAATGTTCGGAGTTTTCGAGAGAAAAGTCCTACACAATATCTTTGGACATATGTGCTTTGGTGGCGAGTATCAAATATGGTACAACCAAGAGCTGTATGAGCTGTATGCCGACACTGATATAGTAAACGCATTAAAATTCAACGGCTGCGTTGGCTAGGCCATTTTTAACGAATGGAAGAACACGCTCCGCCTCAAAAGGTGTTATATTCGGAACCCGTTGGTGAACGACGCAGAAGAGGTAGACCTAACTTCCGGTGGAAAGACCAGGTATTGGAGAGCTTGCCAACGAGTGGAATATCTAACTGGTGCCAGTTAACGAAGGAGAGAGTTGGCGAATGGTAGGCATGCTCTACAATTTGTAAACCTTGTACTTATGATACACATCAACTACTTCCCTCGAAAAGCAAACAATTTGAAAAGGATTTTCTTCAGCAAAACAAGTATTGTCAGGTGGTTTCACTAACAGAGTATAACTATTAGAAACAAAGATTATAATTTCACAAAATTTATTGATTTTTGGATTACTAAATTTCTTATTCATAATAAACTGTGTTGAGTGTGGACTGTAGTTTGCCAGTTCTGGTATAATTGTCTCATCTGCAGTCCACATTCCACAGTCTATAATCCCATCCCGTATACGTGATGTCTATATTTAGATATTGAAGTTTGGGTCTTGGCTTCGTGGAGAATGGTAGAGTAGTTGCCTTTATTGCGAGAACGGGATTTGCTGTAGGGGATCTGAATTGGACTTTGTCGGATGATAGCCGAAATAGAAGATGAATCGATGGGGTTTAAATGGTTGAGTAACTTGAGTTTTAATTTAATATAAGTGAGGTGTCTAAGTACGCAACACATGAGCCGTGCAGTACCTAAAAAGTGTTTCTCAATTTTCTATTAAATTTAATGTTGGTTTTTTTTTTTCTTCAAAAAATCAAATTTTCAGTTGGTGACAAACACCGTATACGTAAGAGTATATAAGTGAGTGACCAGGTTTTTTTTGTTTTGGTGTGAACATGTGTACACTTCAAAATCTCAAAAGAAATGACAAAAATCATCAACTTCGCCACACACGCAATCGAAAGTTTACAAAGTATTTTGTCAACTATCAATCGGTTTGCAAACAATGAGCACACAAGTCAATCTGTTGAAAACTCAACCGATCGTTTCGATTTGTTGCCTGTGTGTGGCCTGCTTTATGTATATTTTCAATTATTATTATTGTTATTTAAATTATTTATATTGAACATTTCATATTTTTCAACTTTAATTAAACGTGATTAATTCGGTGACATTTGCTGCACATTTTGAGAATATATAAATCCAAAAAAGGAAAAATTGAGACAATAGCGAGACGTAAATCGCTGTAGCGGCAGAGATAACAATTGTTAATATAAAAAACATCTTAAACAAGAATACAGAGAGGGAAAATTCATGACGCTAACTACGATGAACTGACGCTACCGTAGTGACAGACAACGATTTTCAAATAACAAAAAAAAGAACAAAGTAATGGTAAAGGATATACACTATTTTATCGCTTCTTACCCTGCAACTTATTATCAAGCGTACACGATGGGTAAAATTCCATTTTTTTTTTCCCAAAACCTCAAAATCGTAAATAATGTTGTAAAAATTGAATTGTTCAGTAAAATATATATGAATACATAAAAAATGTTTAATTTGGTCCATAAAAAATAACAGTTTACTTAAATATTCGATGTGATTCTGTGAGGGAATTTTTCACCGATGACCTTCTGAAGTCGGTTGACTTGATCTGGCAAGTCGCCCTATTATTTTAACACAATGATATTTTAATAAGCAGTTTGCGCGACACATCAATAGTGCTGGAAAGTTTTAAAAGTAAAAATTATTAACTTTATATTAATGTGTTCACTATAAAAACTATCCGCTCTTTGAGGTCGAATCCGTTTCTTCGGGAGATTCGCAGCACATCAGAGGCAGTACTTCAACCGGAAACTGTAACCGTTGTCTTTGTTAAATGCGTTTGTTGAGACATATACTTGTTATTAGTGTATCCAAGGTATCCAAAGCCCTAGTAAAAACGTCCCTTAAACTATTTATATGACTATTTTTTCGTGCTTTGTAAAGTTTGTGTTTCTATTCTGCTGCATTTTCTGCGAATACTCCGATTAGTAAATCTTAATTTTCAATAGTTTGTTTATAGTGCACCAACACTTTAGGAAAGGTAGTTGTCGTAGGCAGCCATGAATATTTTTAATTTATTAACTTCGATGTTTCGTGGCAGTATTTTTCAACATATTTAGATTGTGATATAATTTTTAGGTGGAATATTAATTCTACATCTATTTTAGTGATTTCTGAAAATACAGTGTATTGCTCGAAGACACGTCGCATCCCTTCCCCTTCCGTGATCTGATTTTTCATAAAATGCTGCATTTCGATACGGTTTCTAAAGGTTTAAAACTGTTTTCGCTTTGTATCACTTACTAAATTTTACTTAAAATTTGCTGGTATTTCAATTAACTTTCTGTCATTTTTGGTCAATATTTAGGGCTAAATTTGTTGATTTATTTTTTATAACATTTTTTGTAATACCGATAAATGTTTACAATTACAATTACTTATGATATATTCATAAATAGCTCTTAGTTTTGCATTAAAAGTTTGTTGTGCACGGCAAACCTCAAAAAGTGTCATATTTGGTCCAGTGTCCAGAGGGTGGACTGAGGAGCAGATGAAATTAGTGTCGTTGAGTTCAGAATAGTTGCCTATAATAAAAAGATATAGTCTTTTCTTATAGCTTTCTATACAATATTTGCTTTGGCTTATGAAAGTACGCATAAAAAAGTGTTTCTAAACATTTTGATCAACCGATGCAAACTATTTCTTTGTGAATCTGGCAATACTTGAATAATACTTTTTAATACACATTTTTTACTTACTATTAGCACAATCAATAGTAATGATTTCTGATTGCCAACAAAAATTTTTTTTTTTCAGGTTCGTTAGAGCGTTTTCAAACACTTTAAAAATAAAGTTTTGGCCAGCAAAGTGGAGCAGAAAAACGGGGCACACCCATATTATTTTAAAACGATCGTTTTATACCAGCTTGCCATTGTAGAGGTTCTGCCTACTAGTGTGTGCGTGTAGTGTATAGTGTGCTTGTTGCCTTGGATTTAACAGCAGTGCAACTCTGCTAATCTTTAGGCTAGCTTAGGCCAGCCGGAATGCGAATTGAAACGAGAAGTCAGATTTGAAGTCAAGTTAGCAATTGATTTTATTGAACACATGCAGTCCTATTTATACTCATATATGGGCAACTCGAGTCCCAGAAATTGCAGACTAAGCAACAAATTGCACTAAGTAAAAATGTAAAAATGTAAACAAACAATTTTGTAAACTAAAGTGACTTTGATTCCAATAGTTGCTGAGACAGCAGCAGCATGGATGTCGACTTTATATTGCATAACTGAAAAGAACATTTGCTCAGCAAGCGTAAGTCATTGGCTTTGCTTGTAAATGTAAACAAATGTTCGCTCACTAAGTGTAAGCGTGGATATGCAGTGTCATTATTTCATATTGCTTTGTGCATTGCTTTGTATGTTATTTAGTGCATTATTTTGTGTATCACTTTATGTAATACTTTGTGCATATATTGTTGCCTAGGTCACTACACCCTTGCCTTCAAGAAAAAATTATTTATTTTCTTTGAGAAAATGGAATAATTTTTCCCGTATGGCGGTGGTTCTTGGAGTCGTGTTGCGTGGTTACATTACATTTAAAAAAAAATTTTTTTTTTTTTAGTGCTTATTGGCTAACATTATGGTGTTTAGTATATTTGTAATTATAGCTTATTGTAAAATGTACATATATAGTTTTTGATTTGTTATAATTATAAGTCTACTTAACTAACATGTTTTAGTCTAGTTTCGTACCTAAATATTTTTTTAATATGTTATTATGTAATATTTTGTTTTTACCATTAATTTCTATAGTAGAATTTACTCCATTTGTGTCTATGATTTTGTATGGACCGTGATATGGACTTTGGTTTTTCTTTTTGTTTTCTTATTTTACATATACCAGGTCTCCTACTTTAAAGCTTGCTTTATTTATATTCTTGTCATATTCTAGTTTTCTTTTTCTTTTCACATTATTTATTATTTTTCTGGCCATTTCTTGTGACCTTTTTATTCTTAATTTTAACTCTTCGGCATAATTATCAATATTGTGGAAATGTTTATTTGTTTCTATTGTGTCATTTGGAAGTGCTGGTAGTTTACCATAATTCGTATGGAGAGTAGTTTGTGTCAACGTGTGGTGTTGTGTTATAAGCAAAAGCGTAGTATTGTACCCATTTGTCCCATTCATAATCTTCCGCGAAGGTTAGAAGGTATTCATTAAGTGTCCTATGGTTTTTTTCTAAAGCGCCTATTGTTTGGTGATGGTAAGGGGTAGAAAATATTTGTTTGATATTTAGTAATTAACATATTGTTACGTTTTTATTCTGTGAACGTTTAATTCTATTTGAATTACCTTGTTCGATCACTGGATTCTGTTAATGATAACTGCAACACTTATTTTATACAACTATATACAGCAACAATTTATTTAATAAACTCTATTTACAATCAACTCTGTTTATAATCAACTATTTACAATAACACTTTAATGTACTAGCAACTTTTGCCTCTGTATAGATGTTTGCGCATTCACGTTCGGAATTCGATTGATTGTCAATTCTCAACACTGGCTCTATTTATACTCTGTTGGCAACACCCTAGAAGCTTCCTTTATCGAGATTCTTCTCTTCCTTTCTCGTTGGCTTGTTCTGGTTATCGCTCATTTCTTTTTGTTGACATTCGTTTCGATGCTGCCAATAGTGTCAGTCACAATAGTGATGAGTAATCAACTATCGATACTCGTTACACTGCCCTCCTCTTAACCTTGTTCGTCCCGAACAAGTTTTTATACTTCCCCTCGATATGGCGCAAGTCGCTCCAAGTGCACTACTTTAAACTTTGCTCTTTTATTCCAGGCACGTTGAATGCGATACACTACGTCATTTATCTTTGCTATAATCTCATATGGTCCTTCCCAATGAGTCTGTAGTTTAGGAGACAGGCCTTTCTTTCGTTGTGGATTATGAAGCATTACAAGCTCTCCTTCATAGAACCCTTTTGAATTTGCTTTCAAGTCATACCTGGCCTTCATCTTATTGCTTATCATCTGCGACCGTTCTCTGATGAACCGATGTACTTCATCCAACTGTTCCCGCTTTTCGCTAGTATAATTACCTTTGGTAGATCTCGTTGGTGTTACAACTCCAAATTTTAAATCAGCTGGCAGTCTTAACTCGTTTCCAAAAATTGCCATTGCCGGTGTAGTAGCCGTCGTATCATGTTGTGCGCATCGATATGCCATGAGGAACATTGGTATATGTACATCCCAGTCTCTTTGGTATTTATCTACGACTTTTCTCAAATATTCCTCCAAGGTACGGTTAAATCGTTCTACCATGCCATCAGATTGTGGATGCAAAGGTGTTGTACGAGTTTTGTATATACCCAGCATACGGCATATCTCTTGGAATACAACTGATTCGAAATTTCGACCTTGGTCTGAGTGTAACTCCATCGGTACACCAAAACGAGTAACCCATTGGTTGACGAATACATCCGCAACTGTACTAGCTTCCTGATTTGGAATGGGGTATACTTCAGGCCATTTACTGAAGTAATCTATAACCACCAGAACATACTTGTTTCCTGCGTTGCTTATTGGAAATGGCCCAGCTATGTCCATAGCAATTCGCTCAAATGGAGCACCCACGGTGTATTGGTGCATCTTACCTCGACTTTTCTTAGTGGGACCTTTGGCCATTGCACATTGCTTACACTTCCGAATCCAATCAGCGACATGGTCATGACATCCAACCCAATAAAATCGTTTCTTTATTTTCTCGACGGTTTTGGTGATTCCCAAATGCCCTCCACTGGAGGTATTGTGATACTCAGCTATCACTTCATTTATTCTCGCCTTGGGTACCACTAGAAGATCATTAGTGATTTTTCCATCCTCACTTTCCCATGCTCGGAATAAACATCCGTCTCGTAAGTGCAGGCTTTGCCACTGCGCCCAGTATGCCATTGCTATTGGACTCTCATTAGCCATTTCTTGCCAATCTGGACGTATACCCTGCTCCTTGTATTCCATAATCTTTGCGAGATCTGGGTCGTTCCGCTGATCTTCTTGAACTCGTTCGGTTTTCCATGACTCTTCCGACAATACATTCGTAAGACGTAGGTTAACAATGTGATTCTGGTTTCTTTCCCGAGAACAATGTTTACTATCTACGGTGCAAGTACGACGATATGGAGTATAAGCTTTACTACCATGAATGACATCACGATCGTCCTTTCGTTGTCCTGGTGAATTCGATCTTTGTTGCTTGTGTCGTAGACGACAATTCCGCGCCTTGTGCCCTCTTCGATGGCATATGAAGCACTTACCGGCAAATTTATTTTTGCGTTGATTCCTTGTTCTACCTTTAGGCTTCATATTCGATTGATTGCAATCACGCGCTATATGCCCTCGTTTGTTGCAAATGAAGCACTTACCATTAAATTTGTTTTCACGTCGACCTGTTGTTCTTGCTTCAGGCTGCACTACAGATTTGAATGCCTGACACACTGCTTCAACCAGATCTGCTGTTTCTGTTTCTAGTTGGCGTACCCGTGGCATTGGTCGACACATCAAACTGGCGGCTTCAAACGTCAATGCACTACTGACTGTTTCGGCATAAGTATTCCTGGGTGACATGACTAGGGCACGCTTTGTCTCTCCATCACGTATGCCATCTATGAATGCCTCTATTTTTATTTTTTCGACGAACTCTTCCGAATTACCGGAGAACGCTAGGTGACATAAGCGCTCAATATCGGAAGCGAATTCCTGAAGGCTCTCATTACTCCGTTGCACTCGCGATCTCAATTCCACTCGATGTAATTGACTCTTGTATTCATTTCCATATTTTCGCTGGAGTGTGTCCATCAGTGATTGGTAGCTACCCCGATCTTTCTCTGGACTCATCTGTAACACTTCGGAAGCATTACCTTTTAATGCGACTATTAAAGCAGCAGTCTTGTCGCTGTCATCCCATTGATTCTTCGAAGCTGTTGTCTCGAATTGAAGCTTGAAGATGTTGAATGGCGTGCTTCCGTCAAATATTGGTGGCTTTAGTTTAATTGTAGTTGACTCTCTTATCACTGATGTGGTTGCTCCACTTATTTTTATTTTATTAAGTTCGCGCTCTAATTTCTCAAGCTTTTCTTCCAAGTCATCATGTCTGTCTACATGTTCCTTTAGCTTATCATCCAAATCATCCACATGTTCTTTCAGCTCTGTGACTTTGTCATTAATAGCTCCGGAAATTTCCTGAAATCTAAGTTCAATTCCTTTTTGTAGATTTTCGATGACGTGTTCTTGGCGAGCCGAATGTTCTTGAAGCTTGGAGTCAATGCGAGACGCATTTCCTTGAATTTCCGTACGTAATTCACTAATAACGCCCTCTTGGCGTACCGAATGTTCTTGAAACTTGGAGTCAATGCGAGACGCATTTTCTTGTAGCTGTTGTTGCTGCTGTTGCATCATGGTTTTCATGAATTCCATGAGTTGACCACTCGAATCTATTTTGCTCTCTTCCTCAGCGTGCACAACTACTTGTATATCGGCTTCCTCGAAGAACTCATGTTCTTCTACATTAATTCCCTTAGCCTCCATAGCTTGCCTCAGCCTCACCAGCAGTTCCGCCTTTGCACCTGATGACGATAGATTCATCTCTACCAACAGCTTTTTAAGCTGGTCCACTTTTAGTTGGTCAATTTTCACCATCTTTACAGAATCCCACTTCTGACACCAATTGTTACGTTTTTATTCTGTGAACGTTTAATTCTATTTGAATTACCTTGTTCGATCACTGGATTCTGTTAATGATAACTGCAACACTTATTTTATACAACTATATACAGCAACAATTTATTTAATAAACTCTATTTACAATCAACTCTGTTTATAATCAACTATTTACAATAACACTTTAATGTACTAGCAACTTTTGCCTCTGTATAGATGTTTGCGCATTCACGTTCGGAATTCGATTGATTGTCAATTCTCAACACTGGCTCTATTTATACTCTGTTGGCAACACCCTAGAAGCTTCCTTTATCGAGATTCTTCTCTTCCTTTCTCGTTGGCTTGTTCTGGTTATCGCTCATTTCTTTTTGTTGACATTCGTTTCGATGCTGCCAATAGTGTCAGTCACAATAGTGATGAGTAATCAACTATCGATACTCGTTACAATATGTTGTGCATCAGTTCGTTTACGAACTCGGTGCCTCTGTCTGACTTTAGGGTTTTTATGGTTCCATATTTTAGGATTAACTGTTCAACTAATATGGTCGCTATAGTTTTTGCTTCTTTATTAATGATTGGGTATGCAACTACGTATTTTGACAAATCACATTGCATTGTTAATATGTATCTGTAACCGTTAGAAATGCGCAAAGGACCTACTGTGTCAATTGTTACTGTCTCAAAAGTTGTTGTTGGTGTATCTGTCACTACGAGTGGTTCTTTTGTGTGTTTTATTATTTTATTTTGCGCACATGCTGCGCAATTATTTATGAATTCTTTAACCATTTGTCGCATGTTTTTCCAAATATATCTTTGTTTTAACTTCAAAATTGTCTTTCTAATTCCTAAATGTCCTGCTGTATTAGAGGAGTGGAATTCATCAATTAATTTGTATTGTATTATGGTACTTTTTATTTGTACTGGAGCTTTATATATTAGTATTTTTATTGGCACGCTTTTATTCTTCTCGAGCTCATTATATTTCTTTTTGAATGCATTCATTTCTATATTTTTTAATATATATTCTTGTTCACAAAGGGCTAGCTCCTTTATCTGTGAACTGTGCATTGAACTATGTAGTTTCTCCAACATTGAATCTAGTTTCAAAGGGTCATCGCTACAAGTCATTTGCACTTCATTATTTATAATTTTTACTGTAGTACTACTTTATTTATCGATAATAATTTTCAATTTATATACATAAATTCTTAACGTCAATGAAGGATGTACATTCCCAAATATGAAGTTGATCAGGCTTCTTAGGAGATGTTTTTCCGTTCATGCGTTTCCCGGGTAATAAATTTTCATCTTTCTTATATGCATGCGTTATTTCATTATTAATTTGTGCGGCCTTGCTCCTTGTTAAAATGTTAATATATTTTTCTTTTGTTATTTCTGTTTCACTCGTGGGTATCATTGCTTTTAAAGTGTCGCTATCTATTTTGATGCGTGACAGTGCGTCTGCGTTAGTGTTTATTTTGCCTTGTTTGTAGATTATTTCAAAGTCATAATCAGATAAGTCTACTCTGATTCTTGTCATTTTCGATGATGTGTTTTTGTGTGCGAATAATGAGACTAATGGTCTGTGGTCGGTTACGACAATAAATTTTTTTCCGTACAGGTAAGTTCGGAATTGGTTTATGCCCCAATGAATGGCTAATAATTCTTTCTCAATTATCGGTTTATTGATATCGTGTTTTTGCAATGCTTTACTTGCATAGGCAATTGGTAGGTCATGTCCTATTTCACCTTGTGATAATATTGCTCCTAGAGCAAAGTCAGATGCGTCAGTAGTAAGTATAAAGGGTTTATCGAAATTAGGGTATTGTAAGATTGGTGGTTTAATTAATTTATCTTTTAATGAGCTGAAAGTTTTTTCACATTCTTCTGACCAAATGAAAGGTTGTCCCTTTTTTAACAGTGAGTTTAGACATTTTGCTATTGATGCAAAATCTGGTATAAATCGTCTGTAATAATTGCAAAATGCAATGAATCTTCGTGTTTCATCTGCGTTTGTTGGTCTCGGATAATTGCGTACTATCTCGCATTTGGTTGGGTCAGTTTTTACTCCTTTGTCTGTAATTAGATGTCCTAGGTAAAGTACTTCTGGTTTCAGGAATTGGCATTTGCTTGCATTCAGTTTCAGATTGTATTTCTTTAGTTTTTCGAATACTTTTAAAAGATTTTGATTGTGGTGCCGTATGGAACATCCAAAAACGATAATGTCGTCATTATCACATTACCATTTTCACTTTTCTTTGGTACTAGAAGTAATGGTGAGTTGTAAGGGCTAACTGAAGGTTCAATAATGTCGTCCTCAATCATTCCTTGTATTTGTTTCTCAATTTCTTCCTGTTGAGTATGTGGAAGTCTATAGTTTTTTATGTATACTGGTGAGTTATCTGTAAAGTTTAGTTTTTGTGTTTAAAATGTGTTGGTTGAAAGCTGTTCACCTTCTAAGTGAAATATTGATTGATATTTTCTAAATATGTCGTGTAATTCTGATTCCATATTTTTATCTAATTTTCCTAGGTTTAATTCCTTCATTAATTTATTGAAACGTGTGTTGTTATAAATGTTTGTATGTTGGTAAGTCATAATATTATAGTCTGCTAAATCTTCTGTGATAATTTTTATGTTTATAATTTTGATGTGACAATTTCCATTTGCAGGGGCTATTGAATTGGCTAGGAATACGCCCTGTTGTATTTCCTGATTTAATATGACACTGTCTTTTTTTACGTTTAGTTTTATTGGGAATATCATTTCTGTTCTAGGTGGTATCTCGAAAGTGCCTTTTGGTTGAAATTTATTGTCTAGTGGTAATGTTGTTTCCCTATTATTAATTGTTGCTGTCAATGTAAATGTTTCATAATCAATTTTACACAAGTGATCTATTAGGAAGTCTCTTCCGAGTATTCCATTAGTGACAGTCGGAAAATCTTCTGTAACTAAGTGGAAGTTGATGCTAGTTTTATCTTTTCCTATATCAAAAGTTAAAATAGCAGTTCCTATTGAAGTGATTTCGTCTTTAGTAATACCTGTCAATTTGTATTTGTTGTTACTGTCATATTCAAATTCGTTATTAAATGGATTTTTGCAAATAGAAATGCCGGCGCCAGTGTCTATGAGAAATGTCTGGTGTGTTTTGAAATTTGTGTTGTAGATTGTAATGAAATTTGTCAAATCTTTTGTAATCAAGTAAATATTTTTTGCACCCCGGAGGAATTTAGTTGTTGTCCTCCGGGTCGCCTACGTTTCCCTGAAGGTTAGTAACGTTTATTTGGCGACTGTTTCTGTTGTATTGTTGTACTTGTCTGTTGTTGTTATTATATCTGTTGCCGTTATTGTAATTTCTATTATTGTTGGTGTTATTACGATAGTTGTTATTGTTTGCGGGTCTAAAGTTAAGGCTGTTTGTATTGTTTGTGGGTCTAAAGTTGTTCCGATTGTTATTGTAGTTATTGGGTCTGTTATTATTGTTTCTAAAATTATTATTGTTAGCGTATCTCATTTGGGCATTATTGTTGTGGTTGAAATTATTACGGTTGCTGTACCTGTGGTTGTTAGAAATAAACATGACTCTTGAATTGTTGCCTTGACTATTTTGTTCAAGTTCAAGAGCTAAATCTACTGCTGATTCGAAAGTTTTTGGTAGTGACGCGAATATTGTCTGTTTGTACTGTTCATTTATTCCATTTTTAAATACGGTTAGACTGTACTGTTCATTTAGTTGCGTAATTAAAGCTTTCTGTTCTGTGGTGGCACTATTGCCTATTTGTGATATCTGTAGTTTGTTAAGTTCTGCAGTTAGTGACAAAATGTTGTTCCTGAATGTTGTTATACTTTGGTTTCTCTGGTAAAGATTCGTTAGTTGGTTTTGTATCTGTGGGATAGTTTTTGTGGATTTATATTTTGCAATCAGTGAATCTTTTAAGTCTTGGAATGTGGTTGGTGTTTGGACAGAAGTTATATTAGTCCTTACTGTTTGGGTTAGTTTCACATATATCACGTAGTCAATTAGTGCAGTTTTGCCTGCTTCAGTCAGACCATGATAAATGATTTCTACAATTTTAAGGAATGATTCTAATTCTTTGTAATTTCCCGAAAAGCTGGGAATAGCTTTGGTCGCTTTTTCTAAGTGGAATTCGGACATTATGGATATCGGGTTTTCTACTTCAGTTTTGCTTGATTCTTTTTTGTCGGTGTCAATGATGTAAATTATTGGTTTGTCAATGTCGTGTGGTATAGTACTCTCCAATTCGTAATACGCAAGTATTTTTACTAACTTGTCCCTGTGTTGCCAAAATATATCTAGGCAGGATTGTTTGTGTTCTGGTGTTAATCTATCTTTGCGTACGTTGATGGTACATCTAATGGTTTCAAGTGCCTCGAATAATGTCTGTAAGTGTTTTATCAAAGTTTCTTGTTTTACTTTTGTGCTTTTATTTAAGTATTTGTAGCTTTTTATAAAATTTTCTTTTTCAGTCAACAAAATTTCCTGAATTTCCTCCCACTTCACCATTTTATACCTGTCTAACTTGGCTAATACTGCGTTTAAAAGCCTTTTTTATTTGTTTCACAATGTAGAATACTATAATTGAAACTGTCAATGCTAGGAGTATTATTTCTACGTTATTGTTTGGATTTTCTGATTCTTTTATGTTTGCTTTTTTTATTGAGTCTTGGTTAGACTTGTTTTCAATAGACTGACCAATCTCGTAGCCAGCGAATATTAGTGGGGTGGCATTTTAAAATTTCATTTATTATTCATTTATTGTGTTTTTTTCTTTTACAATTTGTATTGCGGCCTGTGCCGTTGGACAAATGTATTGGTCAGAAGGACCACGTAATTTGAAGTTTTTACTATCAAACAATATAATAATTTTTTTATTTTTTATCATATAATTTAGTTTGTGCCCGATCCTTCTGCAATCACTGCAGTTTGAGGGCTCATGCATTTTGTTTTTTTTTGTACTTAATCTATCTAATATATTTTAGTTATATTCTAAATATTAACTTGTTGTTTGGTGCATTTCTTGGAATGCACTGTAGTTTGTGGTGTGCTTCTGTGCTTATTCTGTTGGTTTGGAGAGTTCTGTGCTGATTCTGTTGGTTTGTGGTTTGGCTGTTGTTTGTACTTGTTTAACTCGCCGAGTATTCGCTTCTTCTCCTTGGTTGTGGTTGCCAGATTTAGTTGTGTGTATAATATGGATTTCTCTTTCCTTCTCTGGAATGCCTTGCCTGCTCGTTTCTTCTTCGGCTTTGGTGGTAGTGTCGGCAGATGGTGCTGTCCCTTTTGTCGGTTTTTATATTCTTCGATAGTGATAGCCCTCGGACCTTGTTTTAGTGGTCCAGGGATGTATGTTGGTCGTATAGTGACGTTGTGTGTGTCGACTGGAACGTATGGTTCTATGTATGGTTCTGGAGTGTAGATGGATTTTTCGAAATCCTCCAGAAATTCATTTAACTGAATCCTATCTATTTCTGAATTCATTTGGTACTCGAGAAAAAAGGATTGTTGAATTTGAAAATTATTAAAAGAGCTGAACAATGGGTCAGGATCAGTGATCACAGGATCAGTGGTCGCAGGATCGCCATGTAGAAGTTCTGCCTACTAGTGTGTGCGTGTAGTGTATAGTGTGCTTGTTGCCTTGGATTTAACAGCAGTGCAACTCTGCTAATCTTTAGGCTAGCTTAGGCCAGCCGGAATGCGAATTGAAACGAGAAGTCAGATTTGAAGTCAAGTTAGCAATTGATTTTATTGAACACATGTAGTCCTATATATACTCATATATGGGCAACTCGAGTCCCAGAAATTGCAGACTAAGCAACAAATTGCACTAAGTAAAAATGTAAAAATGTAAACAAACAATTTTGTAAACTAAAGTGACTTTGATTCCAATAGTTGCTGAGACAGCAGCAGCATGGATGTCGACTTTATATTGCATAACTGAAAAGAACATTTGTTCAGCAAGCGTAAGTCATTGGCTTTGCTTGCAAATGTAAACAAACGTTCGCGTGGTCATTGGCTTTGCTTGCAAATGTAAACAAATGTTCGCTCACTAAGTGTAAGCGTGGATATGCAGTGTCATTATTTCATATTGCTTTGTATGTTATTTAGTGCATTATTTTGTGTATCACTTTATGTAATACTTTGTGCATATATTGTTGCCTAGGTCACTACACCATTCTTGTCGCTGAGTCTGGTGCTATGGAATGATTTTAATGAATTTTGTCTATTTGGATGATAAGTGGTGACACGAAATTTGATATTCTATATGGGCCCAAATAATTTATCTGCTGCTTTCGATAAATGGTGTTCCTTGACAAGCACTAGGTCACCTATTGCTGGTCTCCAGTTTCTTCTGCGCAAGTTGCAATGCCGCGCTTGTCCTATAGAAGCACGCTGTTGATTTTTCTAAACTATTTCGAACACCTTCATCAGTTTTGTTGCTTTTTCGTTTGAGCTTGCTAGTCGTATAATGTTCTGAGTAGCCTTGGTTCGCGACCTTGAACACTTGAATTCAGTGCAAACGTTATTTCCGGTAGTAAAGAATCCCAATCTTTTTGCCTTTTGCCTGTGAATTCCGACGTAATTCTTTTTATGTTTTGGTTTGCTCCGTTCCGTTGGATTACCCTAGGGCGTGTAAAATGCTGTAACCTGATGTCTAATGCCGTTATCTTCCATAAAATGTTTAAACTTTCTACTGGTAAATTAGGCACCTTTGTCCATGATCATGACCTTTGGTACGCCGAACCTGGCGAAAATCCGCTAACGAAATGCTTTGTTAAGATAATATGTAGTTGATTTTCGAAGAGGTATAATTTCAAACATTTAGTGAACCGGTCCAGAAACATGATGTTACTATGGCACACATCGTGGCCGAGGGCTCCTCCGCGATCTGGGTCAGCATCTTGCCTCCGGCTTGTCCTTGGCTTGACCTTTATATTTGGCATGACTGGCAACATCGAACTAATTGTAGTTTCGGATGTCTCTGAACATCCCTGGCCAGTAGTAACGAGTGTTTACTCGAGCAACCCTTACGAAAAAAATGACTAACATTGGACGAACCCTTAAAAAATTCTATTCAGTTCGTCTGATTCTACATCCGTATTCAAAAATTGTTCCATCATAAAATTAAAACTGTTTAAAAAACATAAAACCTTTATATTTAAAGTATGATGTTAACTCTAAAACTAAAGGAATAATAACGAAATGAGATTTTTTTTTTAAAAAAGGAAAAGCATCGAAGGCTTTAAAGTAGTGTGGGACTTCAACCCACGAAAATTTCCTCTATGACAATCTCTAATGGTAAATAACGTTCGAAATTTTGTGAATGTCAAAGAAATTCTATAAAAATTATAAAATATATTAGGTGTGGTAAAAAGAAATAGATGGGTGTTGTAATCTGTATCTCGCGTTGTGTAAGTGCGATCGGGTTACGCTAGATGGCGTTAGAAAAATAGGATTTGTTGCTAAATAAACTTTGCAGGCAGTTTTGTGATTGCTTGACTCAGTTTTCTCAGAGCACGCGTCAAGATTGAAACCAGTAAAGAGAAAATACGCCATATTTTACAGTTTTTCTTCGATAAAGGCGAAAACGCAAGCCAGACGGCGGAAAATGTGAGTAGTGTTTATGGTTCTGATACTGTAACAGCCGTGCAATTTTGGTTTCGTCGATTCCGTTCAGGTAATTTTGATGTCAAAGATGCACCACGCTCTGGAAGGCCAATTGTCAAAAATATCGATAAAATAATGGAAATCGTCGTGTCTGACCGACATGTAAGCACCGTTTCTATTGCCCAGAAACTAAACATTTCACAAAAAACCGTTTGGAACTATTTAAATAAGGTTGGATACAAAAAGAAGCTCGATGTATGGTTGCCACACGAGTTAACGCAAAAAAACCTCATGGACCGAATTTCCATTTGCGAATCGCTGCTGAATCGCAACAAAATCGATCCATTTCTGATGCGGATGGTTATTGGTGATGAAAAGTCACTTACGACAACGTCAAGCGAAAGCGCTCGTGGTCGATACGCGGTGAGCTGGCGCAAACGGTGGCCAAGCCAGGATTGACGGTCAGGAAGGTTTTGCGATGTGTTTGGTGGGATTGGCAGAGAATCATCCCCTACGGCCAAACTCTTAGTTCGGACCTGTACTGTCAACAATTGGACCGTCTGAAGGAAGCAATCGCCCAGAAGCGGCCAGCTTTGGCTAATAGGAGAGTATTTACTTTCCGGAATCTTGGTTGGGAGGTTCTTATGCTTCCACCTTATAGTCCGGACCTGGCACCAAGTGATTACTACCTTTTCCTGTCCATGGCGAATGATTTTGCTGGTGAAAAATTTGCCTCAAGACCTTGTGAAAATCGACTGTCCTAGTTTTTTGCCAATAGGGACGAGGGTTTCTACGAGAGTGGCATTATGAAATTACCTTCAAAAAGGCAGCAAGTTATCGAACAAAACGGTGCATATTTGACCTAAATCGGATCATTCTAACTATGCTAAATAAAACTTTCAGTTTAATGCAAAAATAATGAATTTTTTTTTCTAGACTTTATCATGTAGTAATTTCTTTTGCATATTATTTACTTGGTATTCATATAACTTGCTTGCCAAAGAAATGACTAACAAAAGATACTTACATTTTTACAGACATTAACCCTTATTGAACATTTAATTTCGTTGTTACTCCTTCAGTTTTTGGAGCAGGAATCTATTCGGAGTCCTTAGAAATATCAACGTCCGTAAAACTTTCTATTGCAGTGTGTTCCAGGCGGAGGTATACGCAATTCTGCAAGCATGCGAATTGCTCCAAAAAAGGAACATAACTGGAAAGGCAGCAATCTCTCCGATAGCCAGGCAGCTATAAAGGCGCTAGCCGCGCCAACTGTTAGCTCAAAGCTGGTCGGAGAGTGTAAACAAATAATAACCGCAATATCTGCCTACCTCGAAATATCAGTTATCTGGGTTCCAGGACACAAGGGAATCGCAGACAACGAGAATGCTGATGAGCTAGCTCGCAGGGGCTCATCTGCAGACAATGAACGAACACCCTATGCCGATGTAGGTGTTCCCCTAGCTGAAGCCAAGGGGATTATTCAAAAACACTACCTAAACAAAGCGCAGCGGAAATGGACTAGCACCACGACCTGCACAATTTCAAAAGCCACCTGGCCAGACTACAGCGAGAAGAGGACAAGGAGCCTTCTGAGTAGATCTAGGGCCGTCACACACAAACTAATAGCAGTATGCACAGGCCACTGGGCCATTGGTACACATGCGGAGAAAATGGGTATCCCGCACAACGACCACTGCAGAAGCTGCAACGACATCACCGTTAAGGAGACGGTAGAGCATTTCTTGTGCAAATGCCCTGCCTTATCCAGAAACCGATTAACATCCTTAGGTAGACCTTTCTTTGATAACCTAGAACAGGTATCTAAAATAGAGATCTCCCATATACTTCAGTTCATAAACAACTCCGGCTGGTTGTAACATATCCTTCAACACTCAGTAGGTCTTAGCGAGATTTATGGCTCAAAACGGCATTATATTTGCTACTTGAGCGACCAGGGTCGCAGCCATTCTACCTACCTACCTACCTACCTTCAGTTTTACATTTAGCTACACACTTCAAAGGGAACAGTTTATTGGTTTGTTAAGAGCTTTAATTTTATAACAGAAATTATTTGATTCAGGGAGTAAAATTAGGAGAACTGAATATGATATTTTAGAGGTTCGTTTAATTTCAAATTCATATATTAGCAATTATAGCCCTCCCTTATAGCTTTTCAACGAGCTATCATTTTCAAAAGTTGGGCAATCAACAAATGTGCTATGATAAACAAAACATTTTGGGGGTTCTACAAGAGTTAAGAAAAAACAATTCTTTTTGTCCCGAAAATGTTTCAGTATAGGGGTGAAAGGTTGATACTTTTTTCATGATCCACCCTAATGTCCATGTGTCGAACGGGTTGTCATGTACTTGATTTAGTACCTGTTCTTGTATGGGCGTCGGTATGCAATTCTTCCATGGTATACAGTCATCATTTTCTCTTTGTATTGGTGTGTAACGATACACCTCACCATTCTACAAAACGTAATCGGAAATCCTTTCAGAATCTTTCTTTACATCCACTTGCAATACTCTGTTTCATCCATTTGTACCACTGTACCCAGGTTGGTATCTTGAGGTTGCGTTTGCTACTATTGTACCTTACCCTTCCTGTATTGGACATCAGTGTATTGTTGAAGTTCTAAACCCCATCTTGCGATTCGACCTGACGGAATTTCGAGAGCGTTTAACCATTACAGGGACAAATTGTCGGTGATTACCATAAACGTGTATTCTTCCAAGTACGGCTTCATTTTCGAATTGCCCAAACTACGACTAGACATTCCTTCTCCGTGGCAGAAGAATGTCTTATGCCATTATAGTTTAGGACTGCGCCTACTCGGTAATCACTTGCGTCGGTTTGAAGCGCGAATTTCTTGGCAAAATCTCGGCAAGCCAGAACTGGTGCTTCTGTGAATGCTATTTGTTTTTGTTTCGACCAGTTCCACATATTACCTTTCTTCAAGAGGGGTGTATGGGGATGTTCCCGCAAAATCAGGAACGAATCGTCGGTACCAGAATGCTACACCTAGGAATCTTCATAGCTGTCTTAGGTTCGTTGATGGCTTCAGATCCCGTATTTGTCTGGGTCGGTGTGAATTCACTTTTAGCTTACCATGTGACCGAGGTACTTCAGCTTTAGCTTGGCAAACTCATACTCGTTTATTTTCAAATTTGCCTCTCAAAACCGTCGAAATACCTCTGCTAGATGCCGTTTATGGTCGTAATAATTATGTTGTTGTCTACACCAGAGTACGTGACGTCACTGCCTGCGCATCTTTTGAATTCTTTATATTAAGGGAGTTGCCAACTCTTCTTCTTATCTCCCCGTTTTTTTTTTATTATTTTATTTATCATTCACATAAATATAACAGACAGTGTTGGCACTTTAAGCCTCATTCCGATATGTAGACATAAAATAGATAATTTAAAACAGCGGGTTTTTAAATAAAATAATTATACCGTTGTATCACGACTTTCCATTTCACAGAATTCGTGCTTTATTTGTGAAATTTATAACATTGGTTAAAGTTCGGTGTCACACCATAAACAACATCTACATCAGCGGACTGATTAAAGCAGCTTTAGCCCTACAGCAACAAACACTCTCATCAACAACATCATTCCATCACACCCACAGTCATAATAAATCAACAAGAGGTATTTCAGCCGACGTTAGGACTCACACACTCAAACAGTCATCTAGATAAGCAACTGCGTATCGTTCCAATTTTGGCCGATGGGCCGGTCTGCAGCTCACTGGAATATTGCTGCTTCGGAATGTAATTCTAATCGCATTACTCGTCTTTGGAATATCCTCCACCTTTGTATTGTAAAAGCGGTATATTCCTTACTGTTACAATCCGTTGGTATCTGCCAATAGCCGTTCTTAGAGTCTAAGCTGCTGATAAACTTTGCACTTTGCAAGCCGGTCAAGTATTTCTTGTATACGAGTTGTATGCATCAGGTACTGATTGAGCTTTCAGTTGCAGATAATCGAAGCACAGCCATCATTTCCCATTCTTCTTCTTGCCTAGTACGATGAGTGCACTGTGAGAACTGTGTAATAGTTCTTTGTAGCCATTCTCGCTCAACTCGTCTATTTCCTTATTGATGATTTATTGCATCTTCGGATTATTCGGATAATACCTTTGTTTGATATGCCGTCATCTTCTCAAATGAGCTTAGCTCCTCTTTGAGAAATTTTTTGATGTCAGTGTAGTTTACTCTGGGGAAGTTTCATTAGTGAGTATCGAAGGTGCCTCTTCCTGTGTTTCGCCGTTAACATCTGAACGGTTTTCTATTCCACCCATCGATTTTGATGAGCATTCCAATCGTTTACCTGTGGGCCAGATTAGCATTCCCACGTTCTGTCGAGCACACACAGTATTGTCGATCGATTCGACATTAATGTGCGAAACGGCCTTCATGTCTGCATCTCCCACACGCACTTCTCGTATTGATGGGGAAGGAGTTATCAGATCTTCCTTAATATGACTTGCCAATACCTCAAGAGTGTGGATTTCGTAGCGTTGTACATAAAGTTGGTATTCACTTCAGCGGTAGATTCAGTCTAATTTCTGGATTTCGATGGAGCTCGTCGGAGAGACGGCATATAGTCTTTGAAAAGCTCGCCCCGTTTGTGGATCCGTTGGTGGATTGTGTAATGATGATGGCACATGACGATACATACAACAGCTGATTTTGTTTAACAGTTGTGAAGTTTAAGAATTCAATTTTATACAAGATTTGTGAAAGTATTAAATTATTTGAGCTGTTTTTGCAATGAGCTCTATATATAAAAGATGGTTTGAAGCGTACTTCTTGACGAAGCATCCGCGGGGACGTGCACAATAGACCTAGGCTCGCAGTGTAATACAACCCTCTAATTTGTTACGTGTGAGTTGACTGGAAATGTTGACGACGATCCAGGCAGATGTCCAAAATGGAAGACTTCGCCGCGGTAGGATAGGGCAGTTACCAATATTTTTTTTAAATATCCTTCAATTTCCTTAAGAGAAGCACAAAAAATACTTACCGATCACGGAATAAATCACTAAAAACGATACGAAAAAGTCAAAGAAAAAACATTGTTTACAATAGTGTACGGAAAAACATATAGAAAAACGATTGCACTGGACAAAGGAAAATATTAATCGTGACTGGACTAAAATAATTTTCAACGAAGAATCTTATTTTTGGTTAAACAGGGGAATGAAACGTGTTTGCTCAGAAAAACGTGTTAAAATTGTGCAGAGAACGGTTAAGCACCATTGAAAGGTCCATGTTTAAGACAGTTTTTCTGCAAAGAATTTTGGAGTTTTGACATACTTTACCGAAAATTTGAACGCATCAACAATGTTAAAACTTTACAAAAAAGGCATATTACCATCTGCGCGGAATTAGGAGGAAGCGGTCCTGCAGGAGGATAACGATCCAGAGTATGAAAGTCGCCTTTGTACGGAGTGGAAATCCCGTATCGAAACGATGGATTGGCCATCCCAAGCCTCCGATGCAAACTCAATGGAAAATGTTTGGGCTCTAATGAAGCAAAAGATTGCCAAAAAAATTTGACAACCACAAAACAATTAAAAACTACACCGAAAAAAATATGGAGGGATTTTCATTGACGTATGCAGAGACTTTAGCAGCACGTTGTGAGCGAAGATGTCAGGCTATTTTAAATAGTAATGGTGATTGGTCTAGTTATTAATTTGTATTCCAATATACGTTCGATACAATTTTTAAGAAAACAATAAAAGTTTTCTAAAAAAAGTTATTCATTTTCTTTTTATAAGTACAATTTTATTAAACAGACTGTATGTACAGAAATCAGCATAAGAAATAACAACAACAGTTCGATGGTTAAGGGCTCATTAGCCGAGCTTCTCTTCCATTCCTGTTGTGAGTGTTAAATTTTTCCGAACGGCAGAATCCTCGTGAAATCACTTTTCTGACCATTGTCACAGAGTTTTTTTAGAAGTTTTTTCATGGCAAGTTGTTACTGTCGGAAGAATTGCCAAGTGCTTGCCGACAGGTGGGTGCCGTTCGAAAGAAAAATCTTTTCGGTATTAAATTTGTTATGCATCATCGATTGAATGGCGCTCCCCACTATACATGCTGTTCGTCGACTTCAAGAAGGCATTCGACACACTTAAGCGTAATTCCATCTGGATGGCTTTGAGTAGAAAAGGTGTCTCCCTGAAGCTGATTCGCTGAGTTGGCGGTTCTACACAATGGTAACATCAGTGATTCATTCACGACCAACGCTGGAGTGCGGCTGGGCTGCCCTCTCTCCCCGCTTCTCTTCGCCATTGTGCTGGATGACGTCATGAGCAGCCTCACTCAGCACAAGAGAACTGGCATTGTGTGGAATCTCGCGCGGCATCTTGAGGACTTGGACTTTGCCGATGACATTTGTCTCCTCTCGCACAAATTCTCCGATATGCAAGCGAAGGCGAACAGTTTAGTCGCGCTGGCACGCACCGTCGGATTAGAGATAAATATTGCGAAAACCAAAGATATGAGAATCAATCATTCCAATGTGCTACCTCGGTTGCACAATAGCGACAGACGAGGGAGCTGAGGAGGACGCTAACTGCAGGCTAAGCAAAGCAAAGACAGCATTTGAAAGGCTAAAATCAGTATGGGCAAATTCCCAAATATCCAGACGCACGAAATTACGAATATTCTCCCCATATGTGAAATCGACACTACTGTACGGAAGTGAAACATGGCTGATCTCGAACTCCATCACGCAGAGACTGCAAGCTTTCGTCAACAAGTGTTTGAGGATCATTTTTAGAATTTTCTGGCCAAACACTATTTCAAACGAGGCACTATGGAGTCTGACGAGCGAAGAGCCCATACTGATCCAGATTAAGCGTAGAAAGTGGCGCTGGATTGGCCACACGCTAAGAAAGCAGCCAGATAGCATCACGAATATCGCTTGAGTGGAACCCGCAGTGGAGCAGAGGCCGCGGACGACCAAGAAACACCTGGAGACGATCAATACTGGGTGAGCTAGCTGCTGCCGGCATCACATGGGAAGGCGCTAGATCAACTGCCCAAAACCGTGTGCGATGGAGAAGCCTTGTGGAGGCCCTATGCTCCAATTAGGAGTTTAAAGGAGAAAAAAAATTTGCGATGTACGAACGACCGTAATCGGGGCCTAAACAAAGTAGTTACAGCGCACTCATCGAAGATGTGCTTAAAGGTGATAGGATCCCCAGTTGACTCAATCGTAGTAATTAAAGTGGATGCTTTTGTTTAACCAAACTCACAGCAAAATTGCCCTCTTGTGCCATATCGCCATATCTGCTAACTTACAAAAGGGACTTACAGGTTTACGGTTAGCGGATGAAAATCTTAATAAGAGTTCCCTGTGGACATGGTAATAGATGGAGACATCTACCTATCAATTCCACAAGAAGGCATTCTCGGTATCCTGATTGCCCAAAATACAGTTTTCGGTTGATTATCCCAGGTAGTTACGCATGGACATATTTCATCGTCATATAATGAAATTAGTGTTGACTGACAAATTTCCCGATTTTGGGAGATCGAAGAACCTTTATTGTGAAGAGTATTTCCAGAAATCAATCTTTCGTAATAAAGATGATCGCTTTGTTGTGTCGTTGTCCTTCAAAAGACAATTTCTCGAGTTGACATTAGGAGATTTCCGCAATTCGGCGAGAGTTCAGTTGTTTCGTTATTAATTGCGGTTACTTAAGACCCCACAATTAAGGAGATCAAGTTATTCTAGAATATCTCAGTTTAGGGCATACGAAGAGAATAGCTCATAATGTGAATTCAGCTCCCGATTTTTCATTTACATTACTCATCATGCGGTGGTGAACTCCGACAGCACAACCACCAAACACCGTGTGGTTTTTGAAAGAAAGTATTCTGACAATTGACATATATATATATATATATATATATATATATATATATATATATATATATATATATATATATATATATATATATATATATATATATATATATATATATAAGTCAATTGTCAGAATAGAGGTTTTTGAAAGAAAGGCAATATTGGCAGATAGTTATACAGACAAATAAAGCAAAGTGAATTGTATTTTTTCGGATCATAAAAACTGTTGTGTTTAAACAAGGGGGCTGAAACCCGGAAAGAAAAGCTCTTCCTAAAACATTGTTACCTGCAACAAGAGACATAATTGGTTTTCTTAACGTCGAGCTTTGCAGTTCTGGTGAGCAGCACACTAACGAACGAGTGAGTGAATTGTTTCAGTTAAATTGAATGTGCGAGATCAACTAGCAGCAGTGGCTGTGTGGAAACGGAGTCGTTTTGGACATTATAAGCAAAGAGTAAATGAGAAAAAACTGCAGAAAGTACTAAATTGAGTGCTAACATAGAGAACATCGTCGTTGCATATAAGCTCTTTTTCTTTTTCTCGTAATAAATTCGATGAAAAAGTGAGGAAAGAAAAATAAGGACAAACTGTCATTGGAGAAAGACCGAATTTTCACTTTGGAAAATAATACGGGTGGTAAAAAATGTCCACAACCACAAATGAGTGAATGTGGAAACAATGGTTTCTACTGATCATAGTGCTAGCGAAATTAATATCACTTCGCACTTCGCACTTCGAGTATCCACGAAAAGCAACATAAAACGAATAAAAACGGTGGTTACAAAGAAAAATGTTAGCGAATTACCGGAAGAGGTGGAATGCAGACTTGGAATTCTCAAATCATATTTCAAGAAAGGCTTAACATTACAAGAAAACATTGATCGAATTTCACCATCCAGTGAAATGGCAGCAATGAAGCGGAGTTCAATCCACAGCACCACAGATGCCGCGCCTGAGGCTACAAATTGAAATACCCAAGTTTCATGGGAAATATTCGGAATTTCCAAAATTCATTACAATTTTCACAAAAATGGTGCACAATGATGAAACGTTGGTTAACTGTGAAAAGTTTTTGATCTTTAGACAAAAATTAGGTATAAAACCGTTAGCCGCTATAAATCAATTTTCTGTAACGGAAGAGAACTATCTAAAAGCGTTACATCGATTAAAAGAGAATTTTGACAAAAAGACTAATATTTCAAGAACATATTTCCGGATTCTTTGAATTACTCAAGACTGCAATTCCATCGTCAGTTTTTTGCGGAACGTCATTGACTCAGTAAATGCACACTTGAGTGCAATGCTGTCTTTGGGTAGTTAAGAAAACATTGCCCACGCGATTATAATATTCTTGGTACTAGAGAAATTGGATGTAGAATCACATGTGAAATGGGGAAAATCACTGGATTCCTGGGAAGAGAGACCAGTGGTGTTATCCAGACGATATCAGAATTTAGAAGCAATAGAGTCGAAGTCAAACAACGTCATAATGTAACGGCAAAAATGTAAATGCATATTCTAATTCAACAAGAAGCACTCGCACGTCGCTTGCAATAGTAAAATTAGCATGCGATGTCTGTAAAAAGTATGGTCATTCGGCGGTAAATTGTCCAGACTTTGGAAGGTTGTCGCAACGTGAACGCTATAACATTGTAAACAGATTAAATTTGTGTTTCGTATGTTTCAAAATGGGCCATTTGTATACAAAGTGCTCTAACGTAAAGTGCGGTACATGTAACTTATCACTTGTCTTGGGGCTATATTATACTACATGCGTTATTCTTGATTAGGCATCACAGATTAATTTAATGAGTGATCAACTGGCACAAAAGTTACGATTCCGAAGATCATCATGCTCACTGGGTGCAAATGGAATTGGCGATGTAAGTACAACTATAAAAACAAGGTAAAAGCAACTACAAACCGCGAGTAAAAAATTACGAGGTGACGTTAGAATTCTACTTGCTGCCAAAGATTACTGGTGTGAAACCAGATCGATTCGTAGATATTGCCAACTAGAGTATACCCAGCAATATTGAGCTTGCTGATCCAGCTTTTAATGGTCCATCGCAAGATGATTTACTGTTTGGCGATGAATTGTTTTTAGATTTATTGTTAATTGGTCGGATTTATTTGGGCAATGATCTTCCTCGACTACAAAAATATTATTTGGTTGAGTGGCAACAGTAGCAGCCAAGGACATCGGTGCACCTTATAAAAATAACCAAAGTTTACTGGTAGATACCAAATGTGTCGTATTCAATACTTGATAATCTAGTTCAACGATATTGGGAAATTGAGCAAATAGATTTAAAAAAGACAAGAAGAAGAAGAAGAATGTGAGTAAATATTTATCAAAAATGTAAATAGAGATATTGAATGTAGGTTTATAGTTAAAATACCATTTAAAAGTAATGTCAATGAGTTTTTCATATCAGATTGGTGAGGGGCGATTTTTGGCATTAGAACGCAGATTGGATAAATATCCTATTACGAAAAAAACATATGCAAACTTTTTTAATGAGTACATACAACTAATAAATAAATAAAAATAAATATGTGGCACTTAAAGCCCCAAAGGGCTCATTGGCCGAGCTTCTCTTCCATTACTGTTGTGCGTCTTAAATTTTGGACAGTATTAGAATGGACCTACTTATTTTAGCCGGTTCCGAACGGCAGAACACTTGTGACATCACTTTTTCTGAGCTTTGCCACAGAGTTCTTTTTTAGAAGCTTTTTCATGGCAAGTTGTTACTGTCGGAAGAATTGCCAATTGTTTGCCGACAGGTGGGTACCGTTCGAAAGAAAAATCTTTTCGATATTAAATTTGTTATGCATCAGCCAGGTATTGAACCACGACCTACAGATCAGAAGGCGAACACACTAACCACTGAGCTACGGCACCTACTGAGTACATACAACTAGGTCATATAAAATGCATAAAAGAAGCCGATTTAAAGCAATTGAAATACTTTTCGCCACATAAACACGTTTTACGTACCGATTCTACGATTACGAAATTAATAGTTATGTTTGATTGTAGTTGCAGCCCACATTCAGCTGTCTCATGTCTCACTAAACAATGTTATGATGAAGGGTCCGGTAAAACAAAACGATTTATTGTCAATAGTGTTGCGCTTTCGTTGTTTTAAGTACGCACTCACTGCAGTCGTGACAAAAATGTACCGACAAGCTTGGGTTAGCAATGAAGACAACGATAATAAAGTAATTCTATGGCGGTCTTCTCCGAAAGAAAACTTAGGGTCTATTGGTTATTGATAATTACTTATGGTACTACGGCTGCTACTTTTTTGGCAACGCGATCTCTCAAGAAATTGGGAGAGGAGAACGTAGAAAAGTATCCTCTGGGCTCCAAGAAGATTCTTTCTGATTTTTATATGTATGATTTAATAACGGAAGCTAATACTGACGATGATCTTCAACGTACATATGAAGAAGTATAGACTATTATGAACTCAGCACACTAAAGTATGTATGGCGAACAGTAAACAGCAACAAATGTATAACGAAGAGAAGTGTGTTATCTGAGTTGTCTACGTTATTCGATCCTTTGGGTTTATTGAATCCTGTCATTCTAAGATTTTCATACAAGATCTTTGGATATTGAAGATTGCCAATGGGTTCGCATATCAAGTGGTCGGAATTCTGAAAACGGCTAGATGGTGTTGCATCCATTAGGGTTCCACGTTTTGTTTTGTCTTCAAACGTTTGTGCACGTGTTGAAATGCATGGGTTTTCCGATACCTCTACGGGCCTATGGATATTGTGTATACGCTCTATGTGTAGACTATAAGAACAATGCTAGCACTCAGTTGTGGAGTGATAAATCGAGAGTAGTACCACTAAAGACGAAGTTATTGCCACATATAGAACTGTTGGGAGCAGAGCTATTGGCAAGATTAGTTGCGAAAACGAAGAAGTATTTCCCGATGTCAATTGACACGATCTATTTGTGGACAGATTCGGAGGTTGTTCTTGATTGGCGACATGTGCCTGGTAAAATTAATCCCGTGGATCGCGAAAGCAATCGATTTCTTCCGTGAGTGGAAAGCCATAGCCAATATGAAGTACTGCTAAGAAGAGTTGCTAGATTGCTGTGTCTTTCGTAAGACAGACAGATTGCGTGGCATTACAGTTCACCTTTTGGAGAAAGGTGAACTGTCCGCATAATATATTGTCTACAACATTTCCTTGAAGAATGGTGAAGTGGCTCCTACGTGTAAACTGAAGAGCTTGAATGTGTTCCTTGAGAGTGTACAGGATGTTGACATATTACGAGTTGGCGGTCGACTGCAAATCTACCCTGTGAGAAGAAGCATCAAATAATATTACCATCTGATAATAATTTCGTAGGGTGGGCGCCTTTGCTCAGTGGTTAGTGTGTTGGCCCTCTGATCTGTAGGTCGTGGTTCAACCCCCGGCTGATGCATTTTTTTTCCCTTTTAAACTCTTAATTGGAGCATAGGACCTCCACAAGGCTTCGCCATCGCACACGGTTTTGGGCAGTTGATCTAGCGCCTTCCCATGTGATACCGGCAGCAGCTAGCTCACCCAGTATTGATCGTCTCCAGGTGTTTCTTGGCAGTCTCTGCGTGATGGAGTTCGAGATCAGCCATGTTTCACTTCCGTACAGTAGTGTCGATTTCACACATGGGGAGAATATTCGTAATTTCGTGCGTCTGGATATTTGGGAATTTGCCCATACTGATTTTAGCCTTTCAAATGCTGTCTTTGCTTTGCTTAGCCTGCAGTTAGCGTCCTCCTCAGCTCCCTCGTCTGTCGCTATTGTGCAACCGAGGTAGCACATTGGAATGATTGATTCTCATATCTTTGGTTTTCGCAATATTTATCTCTAATCCGACGGTGCGTGCCAGCGCGACTAAACTGTTCGCCTTCGCTTGCATATCGGAGAATTTGTGCGAGAGGAGACAAATGTCATCGGCAAAGTCCAAGTCCTCAAGCTGCCGCGCGAGATTCCACACAATGCCAGTTCTCTTGTGCTGAGTGAGGCTGCTCATGACGTCATCCAGCACAATGGCGAAGAGAAGCGGGGAGAGAGGGCAGCCCTGCCGCACTCCAGCGTTGGTCGTGAATGAATCACTGATGTTACCATTGTGTAGAACCGCCAACTCAGCGAATCAGCTTCAGGGGGACACCTTTTCTACTCAAAGCCATCCAGATGGAATTACGCTTAAGTGTGTCGAATGCCTTCTTGAAGTCGACGAACAGCATGTATAGTGGGGAGCGCCATTCAATCGATGATGCATAACAAATTTAATATCGAAAAGATTTTTCTTTCGAACGGTACCCACCTGTCGGCAAGCACTTGGCAATTCTTCCGACAGTAACAACTTGCCATGAAAAAACTTCTAAAAAAACTCTGTGACAATGGTCAGAAAAGTGATTTCACTAGGATTCTGCCGTTCGGAAAAATTTAACACACAACAGGAATGGAAGAGAAGCTCGGCTAATGGGCCCTTCGGGGCTTCAAGTGCCACATATTTATTATTTTTTAATAATAATTTCGTAAGATGTTGTTCGATTTTTATATGAGAAAAGTTTGCAAGCGGGAACGCAAACAATTATGGCAATTGTCCGACTTTCTGAATTATTCTGAATTATTAGTGCTAGAAAATTAGTAAGATTGGTATCAGCAAGTGCTTGCTTTGCTTTAAATGTGACTCCACCAACAAATCAAAGGAGAATTACCGAGAGAAAGAGTGACTATTCAAAATTCGTTTAATACTACCGGAGTTGACTTTTGCGGCCCAGTGACGATATCTTACAAAATAAGAGGTATGCTTGTGATGAAAAGCTATGTTGCGGTGTTTATTTGTCTCGCAACGAAAGCAGTACATCTGGAGCTGCTGTCCGATTTAACGGCGAAAGCTATTATTGCTGCGTTAAAGAGATTTGTCGCACGTCGATGGTTGTCTGCCCAATTCTTTTGCGACAATTGATGAGAATACATTTAAAGAGATTAGTACTTTATTAGCGAAAATAGAAGCTATCTTGAATTTGCGGCCACTAACTGCAATGAAAAAGTTGTAACTCCTAGTCACTTCCTGGTAGGTAGGCCATTGATGACTATATCGGAATCGACCCTTAACGATGACAATATAACCATTAGGCAACGTTTGCGTATAATTCAACAACACTTTTGGAAGCGATGGTCTACGGAGTACTTGTATGAACTGCAGCAGAGGGTTAAGTAGACAAGAAAACAGCGTAATATTGATCACAATGAGTTGGTGTTAGTTGCTGATGAGAATTTAGGGGCGAAGCATAGGCTATTAGGTAGTCACGAACGTTATTAGATATGAGAAGGGCTACGTTCGTGTAGTGGATATCAACATCAAAAATGGCGTAATATGTCGTGGTATTCAAAAGGTTTCACCAACACCTAGATATAGAATAATGGTTGATTTATCCGATGTATATATCAAGGGGACTGGTGGTGTTTTCGCATGGTAACGTGTCTAACTGCCTCAACCGGGTGGGGCTAGCGCAATCCTTGTTGAACTCATGGCAAGTCATCTCACTGTCTGTCATGTAGTTTGAATTAAACGCTATGTGATGATACCTTTATTTGATAATGAGGGGTAGTCATGTAGCTAGCTGTGCTTACTATGTGATGGCGCCTTCATTATTATTAATGGAGGCCCTCCACGTGGCGACCACCGGGCAACGTCCTCCAGGCACCCGCTGGGAGGTGGCTGAAGTGAATGGCGAAAATCTCCTCGGCTAGAGATTGTGCGTTGGGTTCGGGATCTACCACATATAAATCCCCCCAATGAAAAAAACAGCAATGTCTCGGATAAGAACTACCGCTTTTGTTCATAATCCCCGCAAACGAAAAAAGGACCATGATTTACGGATATGCACCTGGAATGTCCGGTCCCTTTATAGGGAGGGTGCCTCTATCCAGCTGGTTGATGTCCTCGAAAAATACAGAGCTGACATCACCACTCTCCAGGAAATGCGATGGACGGGACAGGGCTGCTCCAAAAGAGCGTCCTGTGACATCTATTACAGTTGCCATGCTGAAAGGCACTAATTAGGATGTGGATTTTTGGTCAGCAAGAGACTACGACATCTTGTCTCACAGTTCACGCCTGTGAACGAACGGCTGGCCACAATCCGCATCAAGGCAAAATTCTTCAACATCAGCCGTATATGTTCCCACAATCCGATGGATGAGAAGGACAATGTGACCAATGAGAGCTTCTTTCAGCACCATGAAGAAGCTTATGACCGCTGCCCCCGCCATGATATCAAAATCCTGCTTGGCGACTTTAAGCCAGGGTGGGCAAGGAAGGTACCTTTGGTCCAACTGTCGGAAAATTCAGCCTCCACCAAATTCAGTCCCACACTCGCCTATCGGATCTGCTTATGCAGAACACTCCCCCACTTGATGATATATGTGCACGGTGGCCACATATATCACACTCCATTACTACTGCTGCCGAGGAGGTAATCGGTTACTACCAGCCTCTGAGAAATGAGTGGTATGATCAGTAGTGTCACGACGCTACCGCAGAGAATACGCATCCTACAGAAAAAACCCTGCGTACAGGCGCAACGCGAGTTGTTAGGAAGAGGTACAGACAGAAAAGGAGTGCAGAGAAACGTCTTTTCAGGGGCAAGAAGAGGGAGTTGGAAAAACGCTAGTGTCAGGAGATGGAGACGTGTACCGACAAGAATGAGACTCGAAAATTCTTCGAAAAGATCAAGCGCCTGAGTGGCAGTTTAAATACCGGATCTTCTTCTTGTCGTGATGGAAATAGGAATCTGGTTATAGATATCCAGAGTGTACTAAACTTATGGAGGGAACACTTCTCCACGTTACTGAATGGGTATGCTACGAACATTTCCGCCAGTGGAGGAAATTGCCCGATAACCCCAATTACAGATGATGGTGTTGATGTTCCACCACCCGACTATGACGAGGTTGAACCGGCCATTTTAAGGCTGAAGAACAACAAAGCTGCAGGTGCTGATGGCCTGCATGCCGATGAGCTGCTCGTCTGAATGCACCAGCTCATAAGCAGAATATGGTCAGATGAAAACATGCCTGATGATTGGAGGCTCAGTGTTCTCTATCCCGTACATAAAAAAGGAGACCCCACAATTTGCGCCAACTACCGTGGGATAAGTATCCTGAGCATCGCATGCAATGTTCTACCGAGCTTACTATGTGAAAGGTTGAAGCCTATGCTCAGCAACCTGATTGGACCTGATCAGTGTTGCTTCAGACCTGGTAAATCCACCATCGACCAGATTTTCACACGGCGCCAAATCCTGGAGAAGACTCAAGAAAAACGGATCGACACACACCACCTATTTGTTGATTATAAAGCCGCTTTCGACAGTCCGGTAAGGGATTACCTCTACGCAGTAATGTCTGAGTTCGGTGTTCCTGCAAAGCTCAGGGGTTTTTTCTCCGAATGTAATTGAGGAAAGTACACTTCTAAAGTATAATTCAACTCGAATGTGTCTACAATGCATGTAAGTCAAAAATAAATTGAAATAGCAATCTGATATATATATATATATATATATATATATATATATATATATATATATATATATATATATATATATATATATATATATATATATATATATATATATATATATATATATTGAAACATTTTTCGATCATAGTTTTACTTTCTGCAAAAATGCAAATTATTGTAAATGTAATATCATATAAAATTGTATATCACACATGCACATACCCATATTACCTAAAGCATCTTCCATAAATTCACGTATTAATGTATTGTTTACCTTTTCACCCTAATACAATTTCAAGCATTTTTATAAAATTGCATAATGGCAGCATAATTGGGTTCCCACTATTGTCCATTGTCCATTGATGTGAGAAGCTGTATACATATGTGGAGAATATTTCTCACACGACACTGACTATAGTACAAATAATACGTTGCACTCTTCCATTTCGTGGATATACATTAATATGATAGCTAATATTTTTAAAAATACCAGGTTTAAACACAAAATTCGACTTTTGTTTACATCAAAAAATCACGGCAAAGTACTTAGAGAATTAACTACACAAAAACCAAAATATGTATATATATAAGAGCTTTGGTAAAATCGTGCAAAAATTTTTGTATACATGTGCTTTTCTATTACCTTCTTACACACATGTTTGACGAAATACAAGTTATATGCATATATCCTTATCACACTTATTGGTTTTTACCTTTCAATTTAAATACTGCTTTTCAGCCAACGCCGCCAAGTGTTTAGACATAAGCTCTGCATTTTGAAGAACTCGGGTTCAAATCCCGAAGAGGGCAAACTTTTTTTTAATATATAATCATTTTTTTTTTTGGCGAAATTACCCCAATTAATTTCATTCAAAAAACTTCGAAGATATATTGCTTCTTTAGCAGTTTTATAAACTAACTTATATAATAACTAACTAACTTATAAAGGAACGTCGGTCAATAATGCAACCGCCCCAATCCGCATCTGTGTAGCCAATCAGTGGTTTGTCAGACTTCTTATACATTAACCCCACATTCGAAGTTTCAGCTTAAGTTGTATAAGTTTTGTGCTAAGCTTAATATACCACTTACAACCAGCTTGCTTAAGACCATATAATGACTTCTTCATTTTACATGCATTACCACCATTACATATAGCTTGAAACATTTCTCCAGCTCGAGCGCCAACAACAGAATTTGTATTCTGCTTGAAAACAGTAAGTTCTAACATTTGAATCAGCATATCTTGTACCTTCTTCAAAACTTCCTCCTTTAAATTAGCATTTAAATATGCCGTCACAACATCGATCGGCCATATCCTAAGCTCAAACCGCACTGTCACTGCTAGCAGCAACCTCAACGTATCTAGCCTTGCCTTGCAAATGTTTGATGATAATTCACGCCGTACGTTTGACTATACCTTTTAGCTACAAGACGCGCCTTGTGTCGTTCAATATTACCTCCTAGCCCGTACTCATTTGTAAGAAACGGCACCCAACCATATTCT
Organism: Megamerina dolium; assembly: GCA_963854835.1. Classification (NCBI taxonomy): domain Eukaryota; kingdom Metazoa; phylum Arthropoda; class Insecta; order Diptera; family Megamerinidae; genus Megamerina; species Megamerina dolium. The sequence continues at coordinate 55,508,365 of OY978525.1, read as the reverse complement.
GTTTGTCGTCTTCTTTTATAATATTCCATGTATCATGCTTGTAACTTGTAACTTAAGATTCGATAGCATCCTCCACTCATCGGACGCTGGCCCCATTAATGCACTTTTCATATCTGCTCTGCCGCTCCAGCAAAAATATCGTTGATAACATCAATTTCATGCAGTTGCACCTCATCTGACGCTGTAGTGCGAGAAAGAAACAACTTCCCTTGACGTCCTTTGCATCCAGTGCGTAACAATTTAGGTCTACCAGGAGCCCTACATACTTCATTTTGTAAATTACTTTGTACCTTTGGGCCCATTTCAACTGGAACTTTATTCAATGAAACGTCGTCAATCATCATCAGTTTCTGTAGTAGATACTGGCGATGATAATAATTCATCCAATGCGCATGAAACAAGTGGTTTTTGTTGTATCTCATCTATAAATCGTACATCACGTATACATATTATTTGATGTATGCCTGAAACCTATATACGGTATCCTTTCCTATCAGGCTCTAGTTGCAAACTTGGATTCTCCAGGGTTCTCATCAAGCACCATCACTTTACACAAAAAAATTCTAAAATGCATTCCATTCTGATTCTGATTCTCCTTCTGCCTCAATTACCGACTGCTTCTTGCTTTATAATAAATTAAAGTTGTTTAAGTTTAACCGTTCGTAAATAATGAAAAAATAAATAATAAAAATAAAAATCTACTTGACCTAAATAGAAGTAAATAAAATGGCGGGTCTCATGTATACCGTATGATCCGAAATTTCTGCCAACTTTACCAGGCCATGTGGGATTGTATTTCTTTTGGTGTTGCCGGTGTTTTTGCTGTTGTTTATGTTTGCTGATATGTCATTTTTCTCCATCATCTTTTCCAATTTCAAACTATTGCTATAGATAATTGATGACAAATCTAGCTGTTGTTGTCGCTGTTGCTGCTGACTTTTTTCCATTAGTTCTGCTTTATTAATTGTTGTTGTTATTGATACGGTTGATGTGGTGGTGGTGCTGCTGCTACTTGTGGTTGTTGTTGTATTCGCATCAGCACACTTTTTATCACCTTCAGAATTGTTTAGCCTTTCGTTGGTGGCCAATACCATTACTCAAAGTATATGTTTAAATCAAATTTAGATTTATTTCATTAATTTCGTTATCGAAAGAAATTCCGTGTTGAAACGACAGAGAAAAGCACGTAAATCACAAACTGATTGTGTTTTATGTATATTATTTAGAGATATTTTATGTATATTACTTAGAGATATTTTATGTATATTACACGAGATATATATAAATAAAAAAAATTGCGCGCACTGTCCGTATCGTTCGGGAAAAAATAAGTAAGTAAAAAAAAAGAACAAATAACCGAAAGTATTGCTGAACACCGATTAAAAACAGGGATGCAATTCGCCTTCTATAAAGGTGGCACCAAAATGCACCTGACAAAGCGCGAGACGTAATTTTCTGGCGTAGACAGATATGATTAAAATGCACCAAAAACACCAGACTTTTGTCCAAAAAGTAAACTTCGCACCACCTGGAGCAATCGTCGATAAAAGTCACAAAATATTTAGCATGCTTTGCAGACTCTACTTTAAAAGGTCCAACAATATCAGAATGCACTATTTTTAATGGCTCCGTACATGGTGTCCGACAATTTTTAAGAGCAAATGCATACATCTTGCCCTTCAAGCATAATCATAGTCGTGCTTTTAAGTTCATACTAACAAACATTTAACTTAAGTTTAAGTATCAACGTAAAAATTTACTCTATTTATAGTCGAATTTTTAGCAGTGACTAACTGGTAATAGCGTTATAGGAAGCTTGCACTACGAAACCTCGCTACAATATCCAAAAATTTGCATTGTCTTCGCAAACAATATAATGTGTTAATGTACGAATATGTTAAAATTTATTATTATGTAGAATTTAATATAGAAATACGCACTTGTACACTTAAGGAATAATATCATTTCTATTTCGGAAATAACCCACCATGATGTTTCCTACATTTCACGCTCGACATAAAGGGTTATCCATTTTGCGGTTTCAAACGTGTAAATAAAACACATATAAAATATTTTTTATCATGATATTCCTTTTTTATTATAAAGTTTGAACGTTGACATTATGTGTGAAATACTACATCATTTAAATGACCACCACGAGAATTGTTGCAAGCATCGATTCTTTTGAATCGATGTATCTCAGCCATAACGTGACGAATGTTGGTTTTTAGGTGCTCAAGAGTTAAAGGTTTATCTGCATAAACACGGTCTTTCGCGAAGCCCCACAAAAAAAAGTCAAGCGGTGTCAAATCGCATGATCTTGGTGGCCACTTGATATCGCCACGACGAGAAATTACGCTGCCAGAAAATTTCTCTTGCAATAAAGCCATATTCGCTCGAGTTGTGTGGCATGTGGCACCGTCTTGTTGAAACCACATATTCTCTAAGTCGTATTCTTCAATAACAGGCAAAAAAAGTCGGTTATCATATGACCATAACGCTCCTAATTGACGGTGACAGTCGTTCCATCGTCGTTTTCGAAGAAGTAAGGTCCAATCACACCTCCGGACCAAAGGGCGCACCAAACAGTGACTTTTTGTGGATGTAGTGGCCTCTCTTCAATTACTTGAGGATTCTCAGAACCCCAAATACGACAATTTTGTTTGTTAACATACCCACCGAGTGAGAAATGTGCTTCGTCGCTGAAGAAAATTTTGTTCGAAAAATCGCCGTCCACCGCCTGTTGTTCAAGCACCCATTCGACGTATCTACGACGTTGTGAATGGTCATCTGGCTTCAGTTGTTGTGTGAGCTGGATTTTATATGGATGCAAAATACGCCATAATGTGCCGTAAGACAGTCCTAATTCCTGAGAACGACGAGGAATCGACACATTCGGGTCTTCGGCAACACTTTCACTTACAGCAGCGATATTTTCGGTGGTACGAGTGAAACGATGATGCACAGGCCTTACAATATCTGTAACCGATCCAGTCTCTTCATATTTCTTCAAAATTTTGCCAATTGCTTGCGTAGTTGGACGATTATGTAAACCATAATCTCCTCTTAAAGCACGATATGTGGCTGTGGCAGAATCACCATTTTTGTAGTAGGTTTTTACAATTTTAATGCGTTGTGCGATAGTTAAGCGATCCATTTTTGCAAATGTCAGACTTTGAACTGAAAAAGAAAGAAATTGTTTTAACAACTCAGTTTGACAGATGTCGAATTCTAGCCCTATACTTTTGAAACCGCGAAATGGATAACCCTTTATGATGCGAACTTGCGTGCAATCTATAAAGCCTATAACCCTTGGAGAGAACGACTTCTCCAAGTAGTAGAAAAATATTACGGAAGAGTGGTAAAAACGGAAGCAAAAGTCGTTTGGGAGAGATGGCCAATTGTGACAGTCGAGTTAATGTTGAAAGTTGGGTGAATATTGGTTGTTGTGGAATCATAGTTTAAGATTTGCTACTCCGATGTATGTGGGTTTTGTAAATTGGAATCTTCTGCAAATGGTGTAACCATGCCAATGACTGAAAATATTGTAAATATTGTGATCACGTCTACCAGCTCTAACCACTATTAATTCGTACATAATGTAATTTAGCTGCAATTCATATTTCAAATAAAATTTTTTATGTCCAAAGACTTTGAACTAACTTAAAGTTTATTGTCAATGAATATGTTTATTAAGTGTGTGACTAAAAAAAAACAATAACAAAAACAATATCATAAATGCATAACGAAAAAAATGAATTCATTGAAAGCATATGTTTTTAGATTAAATATACCTGACCACTATTTATACGTGCACTGTATAATTGTTTGTTTTAGTTTTGGGTGACGTCACCTTTCTTATGAATTACTTCTTTTATTCGATTGCTCATTGTGTCGATCAAGTGTTTGCACTCATCTGGTGATGGATTCCCAAATTTCTTGAATTTTATTTATTAATCCTTCACGTGTGCGTTGTGGGTCATTTCTCAATCTCCTTTTCATTATTGCCCATAAATTCTCGATGGGATTAAGGTCTGGACTGGAAGATGGCTAATCCAAGACCTTAATACCCTTCGCTTCCAACCAGTTTTTGGTCGAATAGCGGTGTGGGATGCTGCACCGTCGTGCTGAAAAATGTATTCATCGAAAGGGGCCAATTTCGAAAGTGAGGGTATAAGATTGTTTTCCAAAATGTCAATGTACTTTGCAGCGTTTACGGTCCCGTCGATAAAATACAGCTTTCCAACACCTTTTGATGACATGCACCCCCACACCATAACACGGTTTGGTAACTTTACAGTGCGTTTGAGGCAGTCCTTATGGTACGCTTCACTTTTAGTAGGAATGACCCTACGTCGGGCGTCACCAGCACATACATCAAACATTGATTCATCGCTGAATATCACTGAATCGCATTGCCTCTGTATCCAGGAACGTTTTTCCTTTGACCAGCTCATCCTTTTTTTCTTTTGCTTCATTGTTAGCAAGGGTTTTGCCTTTGCCTGAAAAAATACTTAATTTTATGACAATGACTTTAATATGTTCACTGGCTTCTTCATACCTTAAAGAAATGCAATCCCATTGCGTGTAGATTTTTTCTAGTCCATTCACGTCCTATTGACTTTCTCACTTTCTCTGACCATAGTACTGCCAAGTTTCGCACTGTACTTCTACGGTTAGACTTTGCAATGCTCACTAATGCCCTTTTATCGCGATCGGATATCTTCGAGACTATTGTGCCATTTCTTTTAGAATTTTGTACAACTGATTGCACAGTAGATCTTGCAAGATTTAAAGAGCTTGCAATTTCACCACAGCTCCTTCCAGATTCGATTTTTTTTATAATTAAAGCTCGAATTTCTAATGTAACGGGCTTTCCACGTGTCATCTTTACAAAATTGATGGAAAAACAATAAAAACACACTATCGACAAAGATCAAATTGGGTATGAATAACGGAAAATGTTATTTGATTCTTTTTTGGTTCAACATTCTTTAATTTCTCTTCTGTTTCATCAACAATTGCTTTGTGTGTACAGTGTGTACGTATAAATAGTGGTCAGGTATATTTAATCTAAAAACATATGCTTTCAATGAATTCATTTTTTTCATGAATTTTTGATATTGTTTTTGTTATTGTTTTTTTTTTTTTTGAGTCACACACTTAATAAACGTACTCATTGACAATAAACTTTAAGTTGGTTCAAAGCCATTGGACATAAAAAATTTTATTTGAAATATGAATTGCAGCTAAATTACATTATGTACGAATTAATAGTGGTTAGGGCTCGTACATTGAGAGTAGTGATCTATCAGTTTCTTTCAAGTTACATGTATGATGTGAAGGCCTTTCATTTAATCTTGATTCCATCGTGAATAGAAAGATAGGTAGAGAATTTAACACCACTATCAATGGTCGTCGACCAGTTGTGAGGGAAAGGTAAATCAACGTAGTTTAGAAACCTAGAGCTTATGTATATCCAGATGAGATAGGCTTCGGTATGAAATCTTCCGGAATGTATGTGATAATAGAGATTTTAAGTGTCTAAGCTGACGAAAAATTTCAGTAGGATTAAAGCGATGTTGTAAGTTATGAATTGTAGCGAAAAACCACTTTCTGACATACAGTATATAAACATTTTCAACTTTTGTCACGTAAAGCGAGAAAATGGAAAAAAAATCAACCATAAAAAAATAATGAAGTCGTATATGCCACGGATAACAATCAGCTTCGAACATTGCCATAGAATGTGAAGTATGTAGGTAAACGAATGTCTACATCGAGGAGAATTAGAGGATACAGCAAATATATATATATATTGGAAATATAGCTTATCTTTGCATACGATATCGCACGATGCACTATCTAATATTGCGTCTATTTTCCGAGTTATACATTTTCTGCTTTATTTCGATCCTCGTTGTGACCAATGAGTTGAGGTACGCCCTAAATAAAAGAGTGATTCCATGCAAGCTCTAAAAGCATACTGCTTTAACACGATTTAGTTGAATTTTAGCAGCAACGAAATGTTATATTGACTGGGAGTACTTCACGCACCGTAAAGAAATTTGGCAAGCAATTAGCAATTCTTCCAACAGTAACAACTTGCCATGAAAAAGCTTCTAAAAGAACTCTGTGACAAAGCTCAGAAAAAGTGATGTCACAAGTGTTCTGCCGTTCGGAACCGGTTAAAATAAGTAGATCCCTTCTAATACTGTGCAAATTTAAGACGCACAACAGTAATGGAAGAGAAGCTCGGCCAATGAGCCCTTTGGGGTTTTAAGTGCCACATATTTATTTATTGGGAGCGCAAATTAAAAATGCGGGATTTACAACAGATGGCGTAGTTCGGGATATAAGCATCAGACAATACTGAAACTATATTCATGTCATAACCTCATTCCATAGCTTTCATTTTCAGTATGTGTCATTTTCCCGGAGTGTAAACAACATAGTTTTTTTTGGCTCTCAATATGTCAAGTTTTGTGCCCACAAAACAGCATTTGCGGGAAGTTTTGATTTACTTCTTTAATTTGGAGAAAAGTGCAACTGAATTTTTTCGCTTGGGATTGTCGTAATGGATCCACTTTTCATCACCAGTAACGATACGATGCAAAAAACCTTTCCTTTGTTGCCTTTGGAGCAGCTGTTCGCAAGTGAAAAATCGCCTTTCGACGTCTATCGGCTTTAACTCGTACGGTACCCAATTTCCTTGCTTTTGAATCATTCCCAATAGTTTTAATCGATGGGAAATGGCTTGGCGTGTAACTTCGAACAATTTGGCAAGTTCTTCTTGCGTTTGACATGAGTCCTCATCGAGTAATGCCTCAAATTCAGCATCTTCAAACTTCTTCGGCTGTCCTGGACGTTCTTTGTCTTCCACATCAAAATCACCACTTCTGAAACGCACAAACCACCTCTCACATGTTGAAACTGAAAGAGCATACTCCGGATAAGCTTCGGAGAGTAATCGATGCGATTCAGCTGCCATTTTCTCCAAATTAAAGAAGTAAATCAGAACTTCCCGCAAATGCTGTTTTGTGGGCACAAAACTTGACATATTGAGAGCCAAAAAAAACTATGTTGTTTACACTCCGGGCAAATGACACATACTGAAAATGAAAGCTATGGAATGAGGTTATGACATGAATATAGTTTCAGTATTGTCTGATGCTTATATCCCGAACTACGCCATCTGTTGTAAATCCCGCATTTTTAATTTGCGCTCCCAATATTTTTTTTAGAACACGAAAGAAAAAATGGAGGTGCTATATTGGCGAGACTGCCATAGAAGAAAATGCTTCTGACGATGTCCAGACGCATCTATAATCTAAAAGAATTTCAGGTTCATGATATCACATTGATTAACTGGGTTTACGAAAGAATGTAGCAAATAGTGTAAGTTTAACACCAGCGATCCTTCAAGAGCTACGATTTTGAAATAGTATAATTTATTATTAAATTGTACAATTCTAGTATAGAATACGTAATTTAGTATAAATTCGTTATAAATTGCGCAATTAATGATCGTGACTCGAATATAAGCTCGTATTTTATTTCATACAACTTTTATTGTAAGTATTCTTGAAATCTCAAATATTATCACTAGAGTACTATTCCCAGACAGCCCTTTCTCGTTGGGTGGATATGTATAATTCAATATGTAATATATAAATACACTTGTTGTTGCTAAATATCAGCAGATAGAAAATATTTTTTTTTATAATAAATATGCACGTAAATGTAATGATAAACACAACGCACTTGTTGGCGTTTTGATATCGATATGTAATACCTAATTTCATTTTAGTTTTGTTTATGTATTGCAGATAAACAAAATAAAAAAGAGAAAAGGCTATTGTGCGTTGCATTTGTTGTTGATAATAATATCGCTGTACATAAACAAATGCTACCAAGTGCGTATGCTGCATTAGATCGATTTACTTGTTTTTGCTTACTGATTGTTGAGCAAGTGCAAAACAATATGAACGGATATGCGATATTGTTTTTCCCAAATAAGATATAGAGTAGGTAGTATGCCCGTTATTTTTTTTTTTTTTTTTTAACACAATTTAAAGAGGAAGTGCACGTTACGTACTCTGGCGTAGACACCTTATATTTTTATACCTCTGCTAACGGTTGGCTGTGATAAACCATGATCAGCTAATCGTGATTTAAGTTTAAATCTAATTGGAAATCGATGTACCTCTTTGATGGACAAATCGCAAAAAAAAATACGTTTGCTGTAAATTTTACTGCTTCTCATCAAGTTAAAGTAGTCCACAACCTCGGTATCTTCTAAAACATTTAAATCACGTTAATTTCGCTCTATACTTGTATGTACAAGGTGTGACAATTATGTATTAAAACTCGAACCATATCTCAGCAACCCACCGCGCCATCTATGTGTGAGCACATGCGTTTTGAAGCTTCAACCTTCCTCTACTAACTGTCAAAATTTCACGATATTTGGTCGACATTTAATGTTTATTGATATTCATTTTACAAAACACGTGTTCGTTTGATGCTGAAATTTTAACATGGAGCAAAGAGCGGTCATTAAATTCCACGCAAAAATTGGTAAAACTGCATCAGAAACATTCGGAATGATGCAGCAAGCGTATGGCGATACTTGTTTATCAGGATCAAATGTTTTTATATGGCATAAACGGTTTGTGGATGAGAGTCAGTCATTCTAGAGACATGGTTGCATCTGCCAAAAATTATCTAAACTTCCTGAAAACAATTGTTACGGGTGATGAAACATGGTGTTTCCAATACGATCCAGAAACCAAGCGTCAAAGTGCGGAATGAAAATCAAAAAACTCACCACAAGCCAAAAAAACACGAAAAGTTCCATAAAAAATCAAAACAATGCTCATAACATTCTTCGATAGCAAAGGAATTATCCATAAAGAATTTGTTCCAACTGGTCAAACAGTTACTTCCGCATGTTACCTCAAAGTTTTGAAGCGTTTGATGTCCAGAATCCGTCGTGTCCGACCAGAATACCGCGATCCAAAAACTTGGTCTCTGTTGCACGATAATGCACCGAGTTACACAGCACTCATTTTTCGTCAATTTTTGGCTCGGAATCAGGTCTGTGTGTTGAATCACCCGCCGTATTCACCTGATTTGGCACCGTGCGACTTCTTTTTGTTCCCAAAACTGAAATTGAAGTTGAAAGGATGCTTTTTTGATGACATTCAGCAAGATACCTAAGTACCCTCTTCGCAGCATGGCAAGACACATCAGCGGCTTATTCACAAATTACTCAATTGACTCGGGCTGTTATTAAATGTTTAGTTGCAAATATGCGCCAATACCTTTATCTAACTATTTTTGTCACTCTCTCACATATAGATGGAACCACTGCGATTTGGTTAGAAGTGTACAAATTTAAAACAAACACAAACTTATATAAATAGATAATCCGATTTATAATTTTAGAACTTTCCTAAATGAAGAACTACGTGGTTTAGGACAGGAAAAAGCATAAAATCGATTAGAAATTATGGATAAAATTTGTATATTTCAATAAATTGCAAATGGTAGTCAAAAAACCACATAATATAATAATAACCACACTGTTATTATAAAGGGTTATACATTTCGAGGTTTCAAAAGTATAGGGCTAGAATTCGACATCTGTCAAACTGAGTTGTTAAAACAATTTCTTTCTTTTTCAGTTCAAAGTCTGACATTTGCGAAAATGGATCGCTTAACTATCGCACAACGCATTAAAATTGTAAAAACCTACTACAAAAATGGTGATTCTGCCACAGCCACATATCGTGCTTTAAGAGGAGATTATGGTTTACATAATCGTCCAACTACGCAAGCAATTGGCAAAATTTTGAAGAAATATGAAGAGACTGGATCGGTTACAGATATTGTAAGGCCTGTGCATCATCGTTTCACTCGTACCACCGAAAATATCGCTGCTGTAAGTGAAAGTGTTGCCGAAGACCCGAATGTGTCGATTCCTCGTCGTTCTCAGGAATTAGGACTGTCTTACGGCACATTATGGCGTATTTTGCGTATTTTGCATCCATATAAAATCCAGCTCACACAACAACTGAAGCCAGATGACCATTCACAACGTCGTAGATACGTCGAATGGGTGCTTGAACAACAGGCGGTGGACGGCGATTTTTCGAACAAAATTTTCTTCAGCGACGAAGCACATTTCTCACTCGGTGGGTATGTTAACAAACAAAATTGTCGTATTTGGGGTTCTGAGAATCCTCAAGTAATTGAAGAGAGGCCACTACATCCACAAAAAGTCACTGTTTGGTGCGCCCTTTGGTCCGGAGGTGTGATTGGACCTTACTTCTTCGAAAACGACGATGGAACGACTGTCACCGTCAATTAGGAGCGTTATGGTCATATGATAACCGACTTTTTTTGCCTGTTATTGAAGAATACGACTTAGAGAATATGTGGTTTCAACAAGACGGTGCCACATGCCACACAACTCGAGCGAATATGGCTTTATTGCAAGAGAAATTTTCTGGCAGCGTAATTTCTCGTCGTGGCGATATCAAGTGGCCACCAAGATCATGCGATTTGACACCGCTTGACTTTTTTTTGTGGGGCTTCGCGAAAGACCGTGTTTATGCAGATAAACCTTTAACTCTTGAGCACCTAAAAACCAACATTCGTCACGTTATGGCTGAGATACCGCCCAATATGTGTTTAAAAATTGGTCGAAAATTACCTCAAAGGAATCGATGCTTGCAACAATTCGCGTGGTGGTCATTTAAATGATGTAGTATTTCACACATAATGTCAACGTTCAAACTTTATAATAAAAAAGAAATATCATGATAAAAAATATTTTATGTGTTTTATTTACATTTACTTTTGAAACCGCAAAATGGATAACCCTTTATAATTATAGTTTTGATCCGTTGCATCACGAATTTCAGATCGGGTAAATACCACTAACGTTAAACTGTAAACGATACTATCTGTGTAAGTTTCTCATTTTTATGTGCTCACGCAGGCGATGACAGTTTAAATTTAGTTAGAATGTCTGTAAGATTTCTTCTGATACAAAATATATAATTTTTGAGAAAGCCAACAAACAATGAACATTCGACATATTTTCGATGTAAAAAACTGTCAAAAAGATTATCTTAGCTTTGACTATACCATAACTACGGGCAATTGTATTTAATTTTTGTGTTCATAACAAAAAAAAAAACGAATTTTAGCTTCAAATGTCAATCCACTTCAACCGTGCCTTCTTATGATTTTCACATCTACCAACAATACATTTTAGATGACAAGATGAGAACAACGTCTTTTTTCCAGTGTTAATAATGTTGAGTTTTGTGTTTTTAACCTTAGAACCGTGAGTTGGACACTCAGTGTCCATATTCGTTTTGATGTTGAATTCCGGGGGTTCAAGAAATCAAATTTATGGTAGGCAGATATATTGTACTTTTATTTATAGGTTGACAAAATTCCAGGCGTATAACTCTTATAATAAGAAAGTAACGGCTCCTGCAGTACCGAGATCGCGTCCTTTAGTATAGGTAAGCTTTCATAATTCATTTTATTTCAAAAGTAATTCATTTTCAAATACATATATTTTAAAATTTTCTTTTCTTGTCTCAGATCAACACTTTGAAAAGGCGATGTGGAACCTGCAAAACTGCTAAAACCGACAACAAAACAACAGCAGTTTGTGACCATTGCATTACTCCGACATGCACCAATCACTATATAAGGACATGCGAAATGTGCTATTTCACAAAATATAAAGCCGATGCTGACACGGACTCAGATATTGATGAAGACGCGGACAATACTTCAACAACGCCAATGCCAAATCAAAACAAATCAAAAAGACAGCGGAGAATTTCACTCATTTGAGCAGTTCAAAACTAAAACTGTATGATTTTCATTTTTTCCAAGTAAAAAACTTTGTTTTTAACAATAAATACATGTTTCATTAAATTGTGTGCATAAATAGACGAAATATTCACTTTTTATAAAAAAAATCCTTAAAAAGCTTAAATTCCCATACAAAATACATGGCTGGGCACTGAGTGCCCAAGTCACGAGATTGTATAGCCATGTCACGGTTCTAAGATTAAAGCATTGGTCTACTTCTCATCGAAGAGATACGGTAATTTCTGAATCTTTAACAGTGATAAAGAGTGGAAACATTTCAAAAATCCCATGTAAAAGAATCATATGTCAACCACGTTCAACAGGCTACATCAACTACAAAGCCATACTCGGTTGTATATTTTCTGGGAACAGTGTGGTGTCGATCTTCTACAATTACGTAAAACTATCAGTCAATGCTACCGACAACAATTAACAAAATTGAACATCCAAGAATATCAAAAAAGGCAATGGTTTTCTTCCTGACAAGGCACCATCACACTGGGGAACACCCGCCAAAGGAACGGTAGAGATGCTTGGCTGGGAAGCACTGCGGCAACATTTGGTTTCTAACAAAAATGTATAAAAGTGGAAAAAAAGTGGTTTGATTTGAAAACGGATCAATTTTTGTTTGGCGAGGCATTTCCAAACTACCTGAGATAAGAGAAAAATTTGCAGATATCAATGGTGATTACGTTTAAAAAAAAATCATTTATATCATTTATATTAAAAACTTGTGCGTTTTATTTAAAAAAAAACCCGTTCCGTATGTATACACCTGGTATTTGGCAATTTTGGTATGATTAGAAGTGTTAATTATAATTGAATACTTTGGTTAGGTTAGCTTAAATTGAGGCCAGAACAGCTTTGTTAGAAACATCGACATACAATGCAGAATTGTTGAAATACATTTTTGTAAATGTGCCGAGAGCTAAATGAAAACCTTAAAAAATCTATGAACCACAGATCATTCGTTTATACCTAGAATGGATGAAAATTAAATGCTTGAAACTATATAGATTAGGTATGATTTTACTACTGGGTTAATCAATGTAAAAAAATTAGTACAAAAAAGCCTTTTTCAAAACGAATACAATAGCAATATTTGGGCAATATTTTCCCATGATAAATTTTAAGAATTCAAAAAGAATTCGGAATGAAAAAGGCACATATACAGTTATCAAATAAATTTTTGAAGAATAATTTTTGAGAAAGAGCTTATCATGAATATGTTTATGAAATTTTTGGAATAACTTCCAAGATCTATTTAAGCAACTAAAATACTTGAAAAACAATTTCTAAAAATGAAATTTCAATTTCTAAAGAATTGTAGTTAAATAACAATGTCATACATTTGCATATACTGATATCAAACAAAACCTTGAAAATAAGCTGCAATTTCATATGCTTTTAAAGTTTTTACACCTTTAGGTTTTTATGTATCAAAATTAACTTTTTACCTCTATATCGATAGGTAAAGTTTTTGTTACTTCAGTTACAGTAAGAGGAACTCGGAATACCGATAAATTCAATTTATAGCCATAGTATTCATTTATAACTGTCGTGAATATTGTAATCATACCAAAATAGCCCTGACATAATGCATAATAATTTTTGTATTTTATATTTTCTGTTTTCTGTCTAAAAGCGCCATTTGATGCAAAATTTCGTTACCGTGTACAGGGACAAATATTGTGTTACTATCGCCATGTGCAATACAATATTCTATATATTATACTTAATAGTTTTAAATAGAACTTCTGAAGATTGAAGAAAGACTCAAATCAATTCACATAATATGTTTACTTTTTCAAGGGATCTAAGCTTTCCAACGAAAAATTATCCATATAAACACTATTCGGTTTGTTCTATAAATAAAAAGTAATATGATTGTAAAATTTGTCTAAATGGATTCAACAATACTCATACTTACAATTTGTACAGTTGGTTCATTTAAGTCGAATGGATCTGAACCAAATAAATCCGTATTTGTATTTATACTTGTTACATCATTACTGTTTGTGACCAATGTACCGCGTCTGGGAATAGCTACTTTAGGTGGTGGAGCTACTAAAAAATTAAACAGTAAGTTAAACAATAGTAAATAGTAAATTTTTTTAAACTATGTAGTTGCATTGTACGACATTGTTAGCAATAAAATTTAAAATTATTTTTTCGGAATACATTATATAAAAGTTGAGTTTTTTTTAGGTTGAGAAAATACTAATGCGTACTGGTACAGAACCACACGCAGGCGTAAAACTCACGGGTAGATGGTACAACAAAATTGTTATAAAAAAAGTTCAGCTGAAATTGGCTGCGTATTGAAGGCGTACAACCCGATCTCTTTATTCTTTCGCTAGTCAAAGTGTACTGAATATTAATATTGTTACGTTTTTATTCTGTGAGCGTTTAATTCTATTTGAATTACCTTGTTCGATCACTGGATTCTGTTAATGATAACTGCAACACTTATTTTATACAACTATATACAGCAACAATTTAGTTAATAATCTCTATTTACAATCAACACTGTTTACAATCAACTATTTACTATAACACTTAAATGTACTTGCAACTTTTGCCTCTGTATCAATGTTTTCGCAATCACGTTCGGAATTAGATTGATTTTCAATACTCAACACTGGCTCTATTTATACTCTGTTGGCAACACCCCAGAATCTTCCTTTATCGAGATTCTTCTCTTCCTTTCTCGTTGGCTTGTTCTGGTTATCGCTTATTTCTTTTGTTGACATTCGTTTCGATGCTGCCAATAGAGTCAGTCACAATAGTGATGAGTAATCAACTATCGATACTCGTTACACTGCCCTCCTCTTAACCTTGTTCGTCCCGAACAAGTTTTTCTACTTCCCCTCGATATGGCGCAAGTCGCTCTAAGTGCACTACTTTAAACTTTGCTCTTTTATTCCAGGCACGTTGAATACGATACACTACGTCATTTATCTTTGCTATAATCTCATATGGTCCTTCCCAATGAGTCTGTAGTTTAGGGGACAGGCCTTTCTTTCGTTGTGGATTATGAAGCATTACAAGCTCTCCTTCATAGAACCCTTTTGAATTTGCTTTCAAGTCATACCTGGCCTTCATCTTATCGCTTATCATCTGCGACCGCTCTCTGATGAACTGATGTACTTCATCCAACTGTTCCCGCTTTTCGCTAGTATAATTTCCTTCGGTTGATCTCGTTGGTGTTACAACTCCAAATTTTAAATCAGCTGGCAGTCTTAACTCGTTTCCAAAAATTGCCATTGCCGGTGTAGTAGCCGTCGTATCATGTTGTGCGCATCGATATGCCATGAGGAACATTGGTATATGTACATCCCAGTCTCTTTGGTATTTATCTACGACTTTTCTCAAATATTCCTCCAAGGTACGGTTAAATCGTTCTACCATGCCATCAGATTGTGGATGCAAAGGTGTTGTACGAGTTTTGTATATACCCAGCATACGGCATATCTCTTGGAATACAACTGATTCGAAATTTCGACCTTGGTCTGAGTGTAACTCCATCGGTACACCAAAACGAGTAACCCATTGGTTGACGAATACATCCGCAACTGTACTAGCTTCTTGATTTGGAATGGGGTATACTTCAGGCCATTTACTGAAGTAATCTATAACCACCAGAACATACTTGTTTCCTGCGTTGCTTATTGGAAATGGCCCAGCTATGTCCATAGCAATTCGCTCAAATGGAGCACCCACGGTGTATTGGTGCATCTTACCACGACTTTTCTTAGTTGGACCTTTGGCCATTGCACATTGCTTACACTTCCGAATCCAATCAGCGACATGGTCATGACATCCAACCCAATAAAATCGTTTCTTTATTTTCTCGACGGTTTTGGTGATTCCCAAATGCCCTCCACTGGAGGCATTGTGATACTCAGCTATCACTTCATTTATTCTTGCCTTGGGTACCACTAGAAGATCATTAGTGATTTTTCCATCCTCACTTTCCCATGCTCGGAATAAACATCCGTCTCGTAAGTGCAGGCTTTGCCACTGCGCCCAGTATGCCTTCGTTATTGGACTCTCATTAGCCATTTCTTGCCAATTTGGACGTATGCTCTGCTCCTTATATTCCATAATCTTTGCGAGATCTGGGTCGTTCCGTTGATCTTCTTGAACTCGTTCGGTTGTCCATGACTCTTCCGATAATACATTCGTAAGTCGTAGGTTAACAATGTGATTCTGGCTTCCTACCCGAGAACAATGTTTACTATCTACGGTGCAAGTACGATGATATGGAGTAACAGCTTTACCACGATGAATGACATCACGATCTGGCTTTCGTTGTCCTGGTGAATTCGATCTTTGTTGCTTGCGTCGTAGCCGACAATTACGCGCCATGTGTCCTCTTCGATGGCATATGAAGCACTTACCGGTAAATTTATTTTTGTGTTGATTCCTTGTTCTTCCTTTAGGCTTCATACTCGATTGATTGCAATCACGAGCTATATGCCCTCGTTTGTCGCAAATGAAGCACTTACCATTAAATTTGGTTTCGCGTCGACCTGCTCTTACTTCAGACTGAACTACTGATTTTACTGCCTGACGCACTGCTTCAACCAGATGTGATGTTTTCCCCTCTAGTTTGCGTACTCCTTGCACTGGTCGACACATTAAGCTGGCGGCTTCATATGTCAAGGCACTACTGACTGTTTCGGCATAAGTATTCCTTGGTGACATGACTAGGGCACGCTTTGTCTCTCCATCACGTATGCCATCTATGAATGCCTCTATTTTTATTTTTTCGACGAACTCTTCCGAATTACCGGAGAACGCTAGATGACATAAGCGCTCAATATCGGAAGCGAATTCCTGAAGGCTCTCATTACTCCGTTGCACTCGCGATCTCAATTCCACTCGATGTAATTGACTCTTGTATTCATTTCCATATTTTCGCTGGAGTGTGTCCATCAGTGATTGGTAGCTACCCCGATCTTTCTCTGGAATCATCTGTAACACTTCGGAAGCATTACCTTTTAATGCGACTATTAAAGCAGCAGTCTTGTCGCTGTCATCCCATTGATTCTTCGAAGCTGTTGTCTCGAATTGAAGCTTGAAGATGTTGAATGGCGTGCTTCCGTCAAATATTGGTGGCTTTAGTTAAATTGTAGTTGACTCTCTTATCACTGATGTGGTTGCTCCACTTATTTTTATTTTATTAAGTTCGCGCTCTAATTTCTCAAGCTTTTCTTCCAAGTCATCATGTCTGTCTACATGTTCCTTCAGCTTATCATCCAAATCATCCACATGTTCCTTCAGCTCTGTGACTTTGTCATTAATAGCTCCGGAAATTTCCTGAAATCTAATCTCAATTCCCTTTTGTAGTTTTTCGATGACATGTTCTTGACGAGCCGAATGTTCTTGAAGCTTGGAGTCAATTGTTTTCTGGAATTCTCCCATAGCGTTTTCTTGACGTACCGAATGTTCTTGAAACTTGGAGTCAATGCGAGACGCATTTCCTTGAATTTCCGTACGCAATTCAGCCGAATGTTCTTGTAACTTCGCATTAATTCCTTGCAGTTGCTGCTGCTGCTGTTGCATCATGGTTTTCATAAATTCCATGAGTTGACCACTCGAATCTACCTTACTCTCTTCCTCGGCGTGCACAACTGCATGTATATCGTCTTCCTCAAAGAACTCATGTTCTTCTACATTTATTCCCTTAGCCTCCATGGCTTTCCTCAGCCTCACCAGCAGTTCCGCCTTTGCACCTGATGACGATAGATTCATCTCTACCAACAGCTTTTTAAGCTGGTCCACTTTTAATTGGTCAATTTTCACCATCTTTACAGAATCCCACTTCCGACACCAATTGTTACGTTTTTATTCTGTGAGCGTTTAATTCTATTTGAATTACCTTGTTCGATCACTGGATTCTGTTAATGATAACTGCAACACTTATTTTATACAACTATATACAGCAACAATTTAGTTAATAATCTCTATTTACAATCAACACTGTTTACAATCAACTATTTACTATAACACTTAAATGTACTTGCAACTTTTGCCTCTGTATCAATGTTTTCGCAATCACGTTCGGAATTAGATTGATTTTCAATACTCAACACTGGCTCTATTTATACTCTGTTGGCAACACCCCAGAATCTTCCTTTATCGAGATTCTTCTCTTCCTTTCTCGTTGGCTTGTTCTGGTTATCGCTTATTTCTTTTTGTTGACATTCGTTTCGATGCTGCCAATAGAGTCAGTCACAATAGTGATGAGTAATCAACTATCGATACTCGTTACAATATGTTAATATTGTAACGAGTATCGATAGTTGATTACTCATCACTATTGTGACTGACACTATTGGCAGCATCGAAACGAATGTCAACAAAAAGAAATGAGCGATAACCAGAACAAGCCAACGAGAAAGGAAGAGAAGAATCTCGATAAAGGAAGATTCTGGGGTGTTGCCAACAGAGTATAAATAGAGCCAGTGTTGAGGAGGAAAATCAATCGAATTCAGATCGTGACTGCGCAAACATCTATACAGAGGCAAAAGTTGCTAGTACATTAAAGTGTTATTGTAAATAGTTGATTATAAACAGAGTTGATTGTAAATAGTGTTTATTAAATAAATTGTTGCTGTATATAGTTGTATAAAATAAGTGTTGCAGTTATCATTAACAGAATCCAGTGATCGAACAAGGTAATTCAAATAGAATTAAACGCTCACAGAATAAAAACGTAACAATTGGTGTCAGAAGTGGGATTCTGTAAAGATGGTGAAAATTGACCAACTGAAAGTGGACCAGCTTAAAAAGCTGTTAGTAGAGATGAATCTATCGTCATCAGGTGCAAAGGCGGAACTGCTGGTGAGGCTGAGGCAAGCTATGGAGGCTAAGGGAATTAATGTAGAAGAACATGAGTTCTTCGAGGAAGCCTATATACAAGCAGTTGTGCACGCTGAGGAAGAGAGCAAGGTAGATTCGAGTGGTCAACTCATGGAATTTATGAAAACCAGCAGCAACAACAGTTACAACAAAATGCCTCTCGCATTGACTCCAAGCTTCAAGAGCATTCGGCTGAATTGCGTATGAAAATTCAAGAAGGTTCGTCCCGCCAAGAAAACGCTATGGGAGAATTCCAGAAAACAATTGACTACAAGTTTCAAGAACATTCGGCTCGCCAAGAGGGCGTTATTAGTGAATTGCGTATGGAAATTCAAGAACATTCGGCTCGCCAAGAACACGTCATCGAAAATCTACAAAAAGGAATTGAACTTAGATTTCAGAAAATTTCCGGAGCTATTAATGACAAAGTCACAGAGCTGAAAGAACACGTGGATGAGTTGGATGATAAGCTGAAGGAACATGTCGACGACTGGGAAGATAAGTTCGCGAAATTACAGCACGAACTCAATCAACTAAAAATAAATGGACCAGCCACATCAGTGATTAGAGATTCAAGTACAATCAAATTAAAGCCACCAACATTTGACGGAAGCACGCCATTCAATATCTTCAAGCTTCAATTCGAGACAACAGCTTCGAAGAATCAATGGGATGACAGCGACAAGACTGCTGCTTTAATAGTCGCATTAAAAGGTAATGCTTCCGAGGTGTTACAGATGGTTCCAGAGAAAGATCGTGGTAGCTATCAGTCACTGATGGACACACTTCAGCGGAAATATGGAAATGAATACAAGAGTCAATTACATCGAGTGGAATTGAGATCGCGAGTGCAACGGAGTAATGAGAGCCTTCAGGATTTCGCTTCTGATATTGAGCGCTTATGTCATCTAGCGTTCTCCGGTAATTCGGAAGAGTTCGTCGAAAAAATAAAAATAGAGGCATTCATAGATGGCATACGTGATGGAGAGACAAAGCGTGCAATAGTCATGTCACCAAGGCATACATATGCCGAAACAGTCAGTAGTGCATTGACGTTTGAAGCCGCCAGTTTGATGTGTCGACCAATGCCACGGGTACGCCAACTAGAAACAGAAACAGCAGATCTGGTTGAAGCAGTGTGTCAGGCATTCAAATCTGTAGTGCAGCCTGAAGGAAGAACAACAGGTCGACGCGAAAACAAATTTACTGGTAAGTGCTTTATTTGTGACAAACCAGGACACATGGCGCGTGACTGCCGTCTACGACGAAAGCGATCAAGATCGAATTCTCCAGGAAGACAAAAGAAGGAGAATAAAGTGGATAGTGATCGCTCCACTAACACAAATCCATCGTTAAACTAAATCGAGTCAGTTCAGAGGGGCGTGAACTGACTCCAACAGTGGGTTGCCCCATCATTTACATTTCACAACTACAGCGTGTGCCAAGCAGCTTAACTATTGATGGAAAATTGGACAATATGGAATTCATGTTAACCCTGGATACTGGTGCATCACATTCGATAATCAAGAGCGATTTGGTAAAGACGTTTGAGCCTTTAATGGGAATAAAATTGCGTACAGCAACGGGTGAGGATGCACAAATTCTGGGCATCCTCACTCGTTTCTGGATAAAGAAACGAGTATCTATTGGAAATTGCACATGGGAACATGACATCATCGATGACGTAATAATTGGTGTTGATTTTATGATTGACAACGGATTTACGTTAGATTTAAATCAACGGATACTACGTTATGCAAATGTCGAATTACCAGTGAACATCGGTTACAAACAGAGTGGAAACATCAAACGAGTACTGGCATGTCAACGCCAAGAGGTTCCAGCAAAATCAGAAGCGGTGATTTGGGCACAGATAAATGTGGATGATGGGACAGGCAAGTTGTGGTTAGTGGAAGCAGATAAAGAAATACAAAATAAAAACATCATACCTGGTAGGACGTTAGTGGAACCTAAAGAAAATGGAATAGTACCTGTGCAAATATTAAATCCAACTAATACATCTACAGTTGTGAAGAAAGGAATGGTGATTGGTCATTGCCAGGAAGTTACTGCCATAGTAGACTGCGAAAAGGGTTCGTCAATAAAAAGTGGAAGATCAGGAACTGTCAGAGTGGAAATAAAAGCACAGATGGAAGAATGGGCAGGTGTGCTTACCAACCAGCAAAAAGAAAAGGCTTTACAACTATTGGAGAAGTACAGTTCAATCTTTTCTTCAAATGGCAAAACTGGAGGACGAACAACCATCGTGAAGCATCACATTGACACCGGTGATTCTAGACCAATTCGTCAAACACCACGACGAGTTCCATTGGCCAAAAGAGACGAAGCCATTAAGCTGATTTCCGATATGCAGAAACAAGGTGTTATTGAACCATCAGCGAGTCCATGGAGTTCACCAGTTGTGCTGGTAAAGAAGAAGGATGGAAGTACTCGATTCTGTGTGGATTACAGAAAGCTAAATGATATTACGAAAAAAGACAGCTATCCACTGCCAAGAATCGATGACACTCTGGACACACTATCTGGTGCGAAGTGGTTCTCAACTCTTGATTTGCAAAGTGGCTACTGGCAAGTGGAACTTGGTAAGGAAGACAAGGAGAAAACAGCTTTCAGTATTGGCGATGGTCTATGGTAATTTACAGTCATGCCATTTGGTTTATGCAATGCGCCAGCTACTTTCGAACGTTTGATGAAGCGTGTACTCAGAGGACTACACTGGAAAACGTGCTTGGTGTACCTCGATGACATTATTGTGATGGGAAAAGATTTTAACGACCACCTGGAAAAGTTGAAAGAAGTATTTGAGCGTAGACAATCAGCAGGGCTTAAACTGAATATGAAAAAGTGTTCACTCTTCAGGCGAGAAGTTAAATATCTTGGTCATAAAGTAACAACGAGTTCCGAGTTTCGCGAAAGTCACCAATAAGAGTGGACGTGTTTCTTTCGATTTTTAGAAAAAAAAAAAAAAAAACAAATAAAATAATATAATTTGCAAACATTTTGATTATAATATGAGTGTTCAACGCTCTCCTCTCCGGCAACGGCAATCGCCTGTTAATGTGTGTGTAAACAATAATTTGCAATCACCCGCGCAAACCCCCCCGATAAGTGCATTATCAAATAAAACAGTTGATACACACTGCACAAGTGAAAGTAACAGTGCAAATCTTTTGCCTGCACATATTAAAAATTCATCAAATTTTGCAACAACAATAAATACAGACAAAAAAAATAATTTGTTCTATCGTGATATACTATCTCCCTCTATACCGTGGAGTGTACAATGTGCTTCTCCTGCTGTAACACCAACAGCTACAACATCAAAGCAATCAAATAACGGCACTTCTACTGAAGTGCATGACCCAGTAGTTAAAGCAACTAGTGCGATGACTAATAAAGAACCAGTTGCTATTCAAACTGGTATTGATCGCTATATTACTGTAGTAAAGCGAAAGAGAAGTCCGCAAAATTCAAAACAAATGAATTCAACAAAAATTCAAAAGCAGAACACTGTCCCTATTAGTTCGGAAAATAGATACGCTCTGCTTTCAGGTGATGAAAGTGACGAAAATATTATCTCCAAGAAAAATTTCAAACCCCCACCCATTTTCTTGAGAGAACGCAACTCAGATAAGTTGATTTCTAGAATTACAAGTCTTATAGGACCAAAGAATTTCCATGTTGTTCCTATTCGCAAAGGCCAAATTGAGGAAACAAAAGTGCAAATCTACAGCGAAACTCATTATCGCAAAGTAATATCGGAATTTGATGCTGTAAAAAAGAATTACTACACATATCAGCTAAAAAGTAGTAAGGGCTTAATCGTTGTACTCAAAGGCGTCGAACCCAACGTTGATATTAACGAAATCAAACTTGCCCTCCAGGAAGAAGGGTTTCAAGCCAAAACAGTATTCAACATTCTCAACAAGAGCAATATACCTCAACCGTTATATCGTATTGAGCTTCAGCCTGAAACAAAACCCCTAAAAAAAGGTGAAGTACACCCCATATATAAAATTCGATATTTATTGCATCGCAAAATCACAATCGAAGAACCCCATAAGAGAACTGGACCTCCTCAGTGCAGCAACTGCCAAGAATATGGACATACTAAGACATATTGTACCCTGCCAGCTGTTTGTGTGATTTGTGGAGATCTCCATAAATCAAACATATGCCCAAAATCTAAAGGCGATGCTAGCATAAAAAAATGCAGCAATTGTGGAGGTAATCACACCGCAAATTATAGAGGTTGCCCAGTATATACAACCCTAAAGCTAAATTTCTCCGCTAGCAATCAACCTCTAAAACCAGTTGAGCAAACTCAGATAGCCAACTCAAGTAAGAGACAAAATATTGATGCAACACAATTCTTCTCTGCAATCCCAAACAAGAATCAAACCAATTCATACGCTAGCGTGTTAAAACAAAACCCACACCAACAAAGCAATGTAAATAATGAGCAGAAACACTCACTGCCCACCCAACAGCCAAGTACCCTTGAACATTTGCTTCAAACATTGATTCAGAATATGAACCAATTCATGAACTCAATGCAAACAATGATGCAAGAAATGATGAAAAATCAATCGATGTTACTCCAAACATTGCTATCCAGACCATGAGTTGTCTCAAGATATGCCACTGGAACGCCAACGGCTTAAGCCAGCACCGTTTGGAGCTAATTCAATTCCTTGAATCCAGCCAAATCGACATAATGATGATATCTGAGACCCATTTCACTGACAAAAATTGCTACCAAATACCATATTACAAACTGTACACCACAAATCATCCGCATGGTAAGGCACGTGGAGGAACTGCCATATTGATAAAAAGCAGAATAAAACATCATGTTCTCGAAGATTTTAGTAGCGTCTACTTGCAAGCAACATCTATATGTCTGGAAGAATACATCTCTAACCTAGTAATATCTGCGATATACTGTCCCCCAAGATACAGTATTACCGAACAGCAATATAAAGAATTTTTCTCAACTCTTGGTAGCAAATTCTTGGTTGCTGGCGATTTCAACGCCAAACACACTCACTGGGGCTCCCGATTAATAACTCCAAAAGGCAAAAGACTATGTTCAATCATCACTAACCACGGCTACGATGTTATTTCAAATGGTCAACCGACATATTGGCCGACGGACAAGAGGAAAATACCCGATCTCATAGACTTTGGAGTCGCCAAAGGTTTGCAGATGGAAAATATCTCCACAGAGTGTAATTATGATCTATCATCTGACCACTCACCCACGGTAATATCTATAAAATCACCAAGCCCCCAAAGCAATTGCGTTAGAAAGAAAATAGACTGGTTAAAATTCAAGAAATATATAAATTCCCATCTTCCTCTGAGTACTGTATTAAGAAATGGACACGATGTAGACTCAGCACTCGAAAAATTCAACCAGCTGCTCTCATTAGCTCTCAGCTCAGCCACCTGCACAAAGGTATGCAAGCAATCAAACTATAGCTCATACACACCAGCCGATATTGAATTGCTAGTAAGACAGAAAAGAAGACTCCGAAGACAATGGCAAGAATTCAGATCACCGAATCTGAAAACACAGCTACAGCACTGCACTCGAAAGTTAAAGCAAGCCTTAAAAAATAAAAACAACAAAGAGTTAGAAGAGCACATAGCGAAATTAACACCTGGTGAAGCGTCAGACTACTCTTTGTGGAAATCAGCAAAAAAATCAAATCGGCCAATTCTCACTGATTCCCCCATCCGTTTGAGTGACGGTAATTGGGCTAGAAGCAACTGTGAGAAGGGTTTGGCTTTTGCAAACCACCTAAAAAGTGTGTTTACACCCAATCCACCCTCTTCACAGTCCTCATTACCAATATTAACCTCTCAACCTTGCTCAATAACGCTCAAAATTAAAAAAAAGGACATATTCAAAGCAATTTATAAAGATTTAAACCCAAAAAAATCACCTGGTCCAGATAAAATTACCGGTAAAATGATAAAAGAGCTACCTCCGGCTTCAGTAATTCATCTGATGCACATTTTCAATGCTATCCTTCGTATTAAACACTATCCCAAATGCTGGAAAACTTCAAAAATTATTATGATAGCAAAACCAGGAAAAGACCCTACAAAAGTTGCATCGTACAGACCTATCAGCCTCCTGCCTCTACTTTCTAAAGTATTCGAAAAGCTACTTGTCATGAATATAACTCCATTTATTAATCTCAACCAACTGATTCCTCAACATCAGTTTGGATTTAGAAAACAGCACGGCACAATAGAACAAGTCCACCGCATTGTAACTCTGATAAGGAACACTTTTGAAGAAAAAAAGTATTGCTCAGCTGTCTTTCTTGATATCACTCAAGCTTTCGATAAAGTATGGCACGATGGCCTTATTTACAAACTCAAACTATTACTGCCTGCAAATGTCTCCTCATTGCTTAGTAGCTACCTCACGAAAAGACAATTTCTCGTACATCACAAGGATTACACAACAAATCCATTGGATATTCACGCTGGCGTTCCTCAAGGAAGCGTTTTGGGTCCCTTACTGTATCTCTTATACACTTCAGATATGCCCAACAATAACTATACATTCATATCGACCTTTGCTGATGATACGGCAATATTGTGCTCTCGCTCTAACCCCATAGAAGCTACTAAACTCCTGCAGACTCACGTCGATTCTCTCGAAATCTGGCTAGCAAAATGGCGTATAAAAGTCAATGAATCAAAGAGCGTACATGTAACCTTCACGCTAAGGCTAGATACATGTCCCCCACTTAAAATTAATGGCCAATCAGTTCCACAATGTTCCTCAACAAAGTACTTGGGTATTCACCTCGACAGAAGGCTGACATGGAAATATCACATAGAGGCAAAGAAAACTCAGATCAAGCTTAAAATGAATCAGTTATGGTGGCTGTTACACAAACGATCAAAGTTGAATCTTGAATACAAAGTGCTATTATATAAAGCAATCCTGAAACCAATCTGGACTTATGGTATTCAGTTTTGGGGCACCGCATCTCCCTCTAATATCGAAAAATTGCAGCGAATACAATCCAAGTGTCTGCGAATTATTGTAAACGCGCCTTGGTATATGAGGAACGTTAACATCCATCGAGATTTAAATGTATCCACAATTTCTGAGGAAGTTGCAATGTCCTGCAGAAGCTACATTCAAAAATTACACAGTCATCCGAATCCCCTTGCTAGGCAATTGTTGCTGAGCAAGGGGCATCGTCGATTAAAAAGAAAAGACACACTGAATATGCTGTAAAATTGCTACATCTCGCGACTCACCAAATTGTGATGGAACGTAGGGGATATCACATAGTTTTATTTAGCTTGTAAGATTTGAATAATTATTGTTAGTTTCTTGTATTTAAGAAAGATTCAATAAAAAAAAAAATAAAAAAAAAAATAAAAAAAAAAAAAAAATAAAGTAACAACAGACGGGGTACATACCGACGAGGAGAAAGTAGCAGCAGTACAAGAATGGCCTATTCCATCGAATCTTCACGAGTTAAAAAGCTTCCTAGGCTTATGTACCTACTATAGACGATTTGTTCCTGGATTTGCAAACATCGCCAGCAGTCTGCATGAATTAACAAGAAAGAACCAACTATTTGTATGGGGCGAAGACCAACAGAAAGCATTCGAACAACTGAAAGAAAAACTCTGTTCAGCACCAGTATTAGCGTATCCAGTACCTGGTCAAAAGTTTGTGTTAGACACAGATGCGAGTGGCTATGGAATAGGTGGTGTGCTCTCTCAGATCATAGGTGGGCAAGAAAAAGTAATAGCATACTACAGTAAAATCCTGTCGAAGTCAGAAAGAAACTACTGTGTCACTCGAAGAGAGTTGCTCGTAATACTGGAATGTGTAAAGTATTTCCATAAATACTTGTACGGTCAGTCATTTCATCTACGAACTGACCACTCAGCGCTAAGGTGGTTATTACAATTTAAAAACCCAGAAGGACAATTGGCGCGCTGGATTGAAAGGCTGCAGAGTTATCATTTTACCATCGAACATCGTAAAGGAGGACATCATGGCAACGCGGATGCTCTATCTCGTCGTCCTTGCAAAATGGAATGTAAACATTGTTCCCGAGTGGAAAGCAAGAAGCATATTGTCGACGTACGACTTACGAATATATTGCCGGAGGAGTCATGGACCACCGAACGAGTGCAAGAAGATCAGCGGAACGACCCAGATCTCGTAAAGATTATGGAATACAAGGAGCAGGGCATACGTCCAGATTGGCAAGAAATGGCTAATGAGAGTCCAATAGCAAAGGCATACTGGGCGCAGTGGCAAAGCCTGCACTTACGAGACGGATGTTTATTCCGAGCATGGGAAAGTGAGGATGGAAAAATCACTAATGATCTTCTAGTGGTACCCAAGGCGAGAATAAATGAAGTGATAGCTGAGTATCACAATGCCTCCAGTGGAGGGCATTTGGGAATCACCAAAACCGTCGAGAAAATAAAGAAACGATTTTATTGGGTTGGATGTCATGACCATGTCGCTGATTGGATTCGGAAGTGTAAGCAATGTGCAATGGCCAAAGGTCCCACTAAGAAAAGTCGAGGTAAGATGCACCAATACACCGTGGGTGCTCCATTCGAGCGAATTGCTATGGATATAGCTGGACCATTTCCAATAAGCAACGCAGGAAACAAGTATGTTCTGGTGGTTATAGATTACTTCAGTAAATGGCCTGAAGTATACCCCATTCCAAATCAAGAAGCTAGTACAGTTGCGGATGTATTTGTCAACCAATGGATTACTCGTTTTGGTGTACCGATGGAGTTACACTCAGACCAAGGTCGAAATTTCGAATCAGTTGTATTCCAAGAGATATGCCGTATGCTGGGTATATACAAAACTCGTACAACACCTTTGCATCCACAATCTGATGGCATGGTAGAACGATTTAACCGTACCTTGGAGGAATATTTGAGAAAAGTCGTAGATAAATACCAAAGAGACTGGGATGTACATATACCAATGTTCCTCATGGCATATCGATGCGCACAACATGATACGACGGCTACTACACCGGCAATGGCAATTTTTGGAAACGAGTTAAGACTGCCAGCTGATTTAAAATTTGGAGTTGTAACACCAACGAGATCAACCGAAGGAAATTATACTAGCGAAAAGCGGGAACAGTTGGATGAAGTACATCAGTTCATCAGAGAGCGGTCGCAGATGATAAGCGATAAGATGAAGGCCAGGTATGACTTGAAAGCAAATTCAAAAGGGTTCTATGAAGGAGAGCTTGTAATGCTTCATAATCCACAACGAAAGAAAGGCCTGTCCCCTAAACTACAGACTCATTGGGAAGGACCATATGAGATTATAGCAAAGATAAATGACGTAGTGTATCGTATTCAACGTGCCTGGAATAAAAGAGCAAAGTTTAAAGTAGTGCACTTAGAGCGACTTGCGCCATATCGAGGGGAAGTAGAAAAACTTGTTCGGGACGAACAAGGTTAAGAGGAGGGCAGTGTAACGAGTATCGATAGTTGATTACTCATCACTATTGTGACTGACACTATTGGCAGCATCAAAACGAATGTCAACAAAAAGAAATGAGCGATAACCAGAACAAGCCAACGAGAAAGGAAGAGAAGAATCTCGATAAAGGAAGATTCTGGGGTGTTGCCAACAGAGTATAAATAGAGCCAGTGTTGAGTATTGAAAATCAATCGAATTCAGATCGTGACAAACATCTATACAGAGGCAAAAGTTGCTAGTACATTAAAGTGTTATTGTAAATAGTTGATTATAAACAGAGTTGATTGTAAATAGTGTTTATTAAATAAATTGTTGCTGTATATAGTTGTATAAAATAAGTGTTGCAGTTATCATTAACAGAATCCAGTGATCGAACAAGGTAATTCAAATAGAATTAAACGCTCACAGAATAAAAACGTAACAATATTATAACGCAAACCTCCTTAAGTATGCATACATACATTACGAACCACTTTTTCAGTACAAGTTTAAACTAGGCTTAAGCTAAGTTTACGTAAACGGAGTTTAAATTTAAACTTATTGGCGCATATTCATTAAGACATATATGCGAGAATTGTAGCCGCCTGATAGCTTTTTAACGAGCTATTATTTTTAAAAGTTTTCATTTGAGCTTCGTCCTGTGATTTTAATAATAAATTTAAATAAAAACGTTTAAATAAATTGAGTAAAGTGGAAAAACACATGATTAACGTGCAATTAAAAAATTTTTAGTGAACTCAACTTTAGCAACTCGCAACGAATAAATAATTTGACTGTATAGTGTGTAAAAAAAAAGTAGAAACAAGGAGCATAAAGTGTGAAGACCTATGTGCATATTGGTGGCATCAATTGCACAGATGAGATATACAAAGCTTTAACCATGTGAAGAAGCAAGTGCTTTTGGGAACGCGATACTGCTAAAAGAAAATTTAAACAATGGCTAAAAAGAGAAACAAATCTAGAATTATGTAATAAAAGCGATAAAATAACTCACACAAGAATTAACAGAGATAAAAAATAAATTAAATGTCAAAAGTAATGAAATTGCAACATTTAATCTGCCTAATTATTCTGCAATATATAACTGTAGAAATGACAAGAGAGGTGGTGCAACAGCAATCTACTTAAAAAACATTTTCCACCAGAAAGAAATGTATAGAGATGAAATGAAAAAAATAGAATATATCACATGACATTTGACAACAGTTACAATTTTCAATTAAGAGTGATTTAAAATTACCACTTTAAAATATGAAAAAAATTAAAATGTTAATCTTTAGAGGTGCAGGATAATGTACAAAAATGCGATTTAAAAATTGGTCCAATCGATATATATTCCATATTTATCTAAATAATTCGTTTATTATAAATTAATACGCAAAAAGACGAAATAGATTTTCTTAGTATATTCAAAGAATAAAATCTAGATGTTTAAGAACAATTTGCTCAGCTCCATGGTACGTTAAAAATGACCAAATTCACCGTAATCTATGGCTTAATAATTATCCAAATCGACTTGCATGACTTGTATTTACATAAAATATCTTTAGCAGAGTAAAAGCAAAAAAAAAAACAGTGTATTTGCTATACTCGTTTCATTTGTCACCATTTTCGCTACACTTATCTGTGGAGTAATGCTGCAACTAGCCACCGACGTAAAAACGTAGAACATGTCAGCTGACACGACCTATCTTATGGGAATGCCGTGTTAACGAAAACTCACCAACGTATAACGGTGACGTAGACGTTGCTCGTAGCGGAGAGAATCAACAGCAATTTGATTTTTTACGTAAAAACGTGTCAGCTGATCGCTCTATATGTTTACAGGGTTACCAGCTTAGACTTTTATAAATGAATAAAAACTTAACTAAAGAAGTTTAGTTTTTTTTTTTAATTAATCAAAACTATTATCGTGTTTAGTTATTTATTAAAATATACTTCACGTATATTATTTTTTTTTTAGTTTCTAACATCTAATTTATGAAATTTGATCATGAAAATGGTAAGTGTGATTAAAAGCATGCACGCACAGTGTTACATGGCAACATTGTTATGTATGTATATCAGAAAGAACAGTCGATTTCTCCGTCGCTGCTACGGGCATAACTTTTGACAAATTTTTGCTCTTACGTACGAACGGTACGTACGTACGCTACGTCGGTGGCTAGTTGCAGCATAAGTGTAAGTGTGTGAAGTAAGGAATTCGATATGGATGTATACTGCAGAAAGAGCAACCAAGTACTGATATTACCCATTGCTCTAATTCAATGTACACTCTGTATGGTGTACACTTGTGTTTACGGATTGAGTACGTTACATACACTGAAACGACTAACTAGTGTAAAGAGAAGAAATGAGTGAACCCATGCAGACTTTTATTATGTACATGTTTATCATAATTACATAACTTACAAATCAAATGCCTAAAAGTATGGTATATTTTCGT
Source organism: Megamerina dolium (assembly GCA_963854835.1). NCBI lineage: Eukaryota > Metazoa > Arthropoda > Insecta > Diptera > Megamerinidae > Megamerina > Megamerina dolium. The sequence goes on along the minus strand of OY978525.1, from coordinate 55,477,604 downwards.
ACAAATAAATATTTTTATCGTGCAATGCAGAAAAGTACCTGGCATATTCTAGCTATAAATCTTACAGTCTCACAGATTGTTTGAAATTTTCAAAAAAAGGAAATTAAAGACAAATGCAATCAGTAATGTGTATGTAAAGGCACTAAATAAAACGATACCACATTTTATAACACACACTATTGGATTTGGTTTAACATGGTTTTCTACAAAACAGTGGAACTGAGTCAACAATTACGACCACTATGGAATCAATTTACGATGCATTAAATAAAAAATATACTGTTGCAGCCACTTTTACAGACCTAACGAAAAAGTTTGACCTGGTTCATCACGATATATTGCTGTTTATTCTGCATAATCTCGATATCAGAGGGCTTCCTAATAAACTAATAAAGCGTTACCTTGAAAACAGGCCACATGCAGTAAAAGTGAACAATATTCTAAACGATGAGCTAACCACTCAAATTAGTGTATCACAGGGTTCTACATATACTAAGGCCACATTTATACCTACCGACGACGCACAGGTTGAAAATAGTTTACTACGATTCCTGGTCAGCCGTTAACGGCTTGCTAGCAGTCCGAATGGCTTTTATAGCGTCTCGGGGAGTAAGCAGGATACCTGCCTAGACACTAGCGGCTATTATTTCTGACCAATAGCTCATTTTCAGTACGGTCATATCTCTGCTGGTTTTGGGTTGCCGAATAGTCGTGCGGGGGAGAAGGGAAACTCCTAAAGCAGAGTCCGCTCATGCTACAGACTGTTAAGACCTAGTTTTGAGAGTCTGTGGCATGGACCGACTCATAAATGACCTAAAATAACCCCGTAAAATCGCGGTGGAACAGCTATGCCTGCGAACTTGCTTGACGGGATAGAGTCAAGCATAATAGCGAACTCCGTACAAGGTCTGCCGAACCTACGGTTTCAATTTGCCTTCCCATTGGGGATACCCATGGGTGACCAAAATGCAAGTTTTAATCAAATATGAAAGCTATGTATTCTAAATTTGAAAAACAAAATATGGACTGCACACCTTTAAAGGTGCAAAACGAGGGCAAAAGCCTAAAAATTTCAGTGAACAAAGGGGCACTTGGTCCAAACGTCACTGAAATTACAGTCTACGATGAGCTGGAGGGGGCACCAGGTCCCATATCCACTGAGAACATGGACCAATACCAGTCGGAGGGGGCATGCGGCCCTTCTTCCGACAGTCTTGAAAGGATGGACGTCCAACTTAGCCAGGAGACGGCTGGACTTCACATCACCCCTGAGGAGGAACGCGTTCTCCTAAGGGAAGACTCCAAAACCGACAGGGTGAAGCTGTCCGGAACTGGACACAAGAGACCGAAGGCTATACTTGCCAAGGGCATACCGCTGGAAACAGCAAGGTCTTTGGCGGTAAAGCCTGTTGGAGTAATTGCGACCAGCGACGTACAGACGACCCCGAAAAGATCCCGATCGGATGGCTCCACTCCGACGTCGAGCTCTAAGCCGACAAAGCGATTCGCACCTGAGGGTAGGGTTGATAGACCATCAACAGTACCTTCGACTGCGTTCGCTGTACCGGCCTGCGGGGAGATGGAGGCGGCGGTAGCGGTAGCTTCTAATGGCGTGGCTCCACCAACCGCCCCTGTGGGCGTTCCCTGTTCGAAGCCAACTCTGGATGAAGCTGTTCGGTCTAAGAAGGTCGGGGTTATCTTAAACAATTTCCCGGAGGGCATATGGTCCACTGAGGAAATTGGCAAGGTGCACAAATGCATAATCGACAGGGTCTACGAGTTCCGCGGTGGCCCGGTGAAGCCTCACTTTGCAGGCTATGGTTTTAAGCCCGGGTGGTTAACTATTAACTGTCTGGACGACGAAACTGTGAACTGGTTGAAAGAGATGGTACCAGCCCTGAAGCAATGCGAGGGAGCCGATTTAAAGGTTGTGGATGAAGCATAAGTGCCGAAGGCCAAAATTTTTGTCGGATACTTCCCTGGCCCAGCATCGTGGCAAAATGACCGAATTCTGGGGCAGATTGAGTCACAGAACTCGGACATTTGTGTTAGCGAATAGAGGGTGCTAAACAGGCTTCACAAATGTGACCTTGTCGAGCTAGCGGTGGCCCTGGACCCACAGTCTTCGGAAGTGGTCGAAAAGCTGGGCAACGAAGTCTTTTATGGCTTTGGCAGTGCCCAGCTAAGACCCAGACTTAAGGGTAACAGGGCAAAAGTCAAGACTGTTGCTGAAAAGCAACCTTCGGCGGGGGCTCGTGCGCAAGCACATAGCCGAAAGCCGAAAACGGTTTCCAGCACCGCAAAGCCAGCACCGATAGCAGAGAAAGGCACCAGTGCCCGGCGACCAAAACCATCTCTGCTCTCTGGTCGGCTCAGGAAATGGGAACGCAAGGATCTGGAGGCCAGGGAAACCTTGCGAAGCACGAAAGGTGGTAAGGTCCGAAGGGGCCAATCTGGGAAATAATGTGCCGGGCTCCACCTCGAGTGCATACTGGCAATTGGAGGCAGCTCAAATGCCTCCAAAAATATCTCCACCGGCAATAGCAGCCTCATATAGACTCAGTGCCATGGTGGAACAAAATTGTCTGGACTTTGTGCTCATCCAAGAACCATGGGCCGCAAATGGACAAATAAATGGTCTGCAGATAAAAACATGTAAGTTGATCTACGACGTAAATGCTGACCGACCCAGGGCAGCGTTACTCATCAACAAAAATATTAAATTTCTTCCAATTTCAGAACTCTTACAACGTGATCTGGAGCGATACAGGCAGAAAAGCCCAGTGCCAGAGGAAGAACTGTAATCCTGGCCTCCTTGTACCTTCCTGGTGACGATTCGGGGAGGCGGTGTCCGAGGAGCTCCAGCAGCTCATGGGTTACTGCCTCACTCGGAATCTTCAATGGGTAATGTGTTGCGACGCTAATGCACATCATACTGCATGGGGAAGCACGGATACAAACACTCGAAGTGCGTCACTTTTTCATTTCATTACTACTAACATTGTGGTGTTAAATAGGAGAAATGAACCAACTTTTGTAAATGCAGTCAGGGGGGAGGTGTTAGATCTCACTCTAGCCAGTGCATTTATATCTAATAACATTTCTAACTGGAGGGTGTTGTTTGAAGTTTCCTTGTCAGATCATCGTTATATATGCTTTGATCTCAAAGGGGAAGTTGAAGACATCTTCGAAATTAGAAATGCTAGGAAGACCAATTGGTCGCTGTATAACTTCTACGTAGAGCAAAATTTAGGGTGCCTAAGTGGGAGAATTAAGAATTCTTAAGAACTGTCCCTCGAGGTCAGGTTATTTAAAAAAACAATATCTGAAGCTTTCGAAAAGAGCTGCGACTTGGTGGTGAAGAAACGCTCTCGGAACGTCCCTTGGTAGAGCGAGGAACTTAACAAGTTACGCAAGAAAGCACATCAGCTTTTCAATAGAGCCAAGTTCAATGGGGACTGGGCATCCTATAAATGTGCCTTAACGGCTTACAATAGCAAACTGAGAGAATCTAAGAGAGATTCATGGAAAAGGTTCTGCGAAGAGATCGAGGAGCTCCCAGTAGCTACCAGACTTCAGGAATCGCTCAAGAAAGATTACTCAGTTGGCCTTTATACCCTTAAAAAGGCAGACGGAAATTATACGGGTAGTCTGAAAGAAACGGGACAGTTACTGCTGGACAATCACTTTCCAGGCTGTGCCACCTGTGATGAGGACAGTGGAAGCATCGAGGATATCAGTTTCTTGATGGCTACACGTAGGTCACTATCAATGGCTCGTAAAATTTTTACCGTCAATAAAACTATATGGGCAATCTCCACATTTAATCCATTTAAATCTCCGGGTGTTGATGATATTGTTACGTTTTTATTCTGTGAACGTTTAATTCTATTTGAATTACCTTGTTCGATCACTGGATTCTGTTAATGATAACTGCAACACTTATTTTGTACAACTATATACAGCAAGAATTTATTTAATAATCTCTATTTACAATCAACACTGTTTACAATCAACTATTTACTATAACACTTAAATGTACTTGCAACTTTTGCCTCTGTATCAATGTTTTCGCAATCACGTTCGGAAGTAGATTGATTGTCAATTCTCAACACTGGCTCTATTTATACTCTGTTGGCAACACCCCAGAATCTTCCTTTATCGAGATTCTTCTCTTCCTTTCTCGTTGGCTTGTTCTGGTTATCGCTTATTTCTTTTTGTTGACATTCGTTTCGATGCTGCCAATAGTGTCAGTCACAATAGTGATGAGTAATCAACTATCGATACTCGTTACACTGCCCTCCTCTTAACCTTGTTCGTCCCGAACAAGTTTTTATACTTCCCCTGGATATGGCGCAAGTCGCTCTAAGTGCACTACTTTAAACTTTGCTCTTTTATTCCAGGCACGTTGAATACGATACACTACGTCATTTATCTTTGCTATAATCTCATATGGTCCTTCCCAATGAGTCTGTAGTTTAGGGGACAGGCCTTTCTTTCGTTGTGGATTATGAAGCATTACAAGCTCTCCTTCATAGAACCCGTTTGAATTTGCTTTCAAGTCATACCTGGCCTTCATCTTATCGCTTATCATCTGCGACCGCTCTCTGATGAACTGATGTACTTCATCCAACTGATCCCGCTTTTCGCTAGTATAATTTCCTTCGGTTGATCTCGTTGGTGTTACAACTCCAAATTTTAAATCAGCTGGCAGTCTTAACTCGTTTCCAAAAATTGCCATTGCCGGTGTAGTAGCCGTCGTATCATGTTGTGCGCATCGATATGCCATGAGGAACATTGGTATATGTACATCCCAGTCTCTTTGGTATTTATCTACGACTTTTCTCAAATATTCCTCCAAGGTACGGTTAAATCGTTCTACCATGCCATCAGATTGTGGATGCAAAGGTGTTGTACGAGTTTTGTATATACCCAGCATACGGCATATCTCTTGGAATACAACTGATTCGAAATTTCGACCTTGCTCTGAGTGTAATTCCATCGGTACACCAAAACGAGTAATCCATTGGTTGACGAATACATCCGCAACTGTACTAGCTTCTTGATTTGGAATGGGGTATACTTCAGGCCATTTACTGAAGTAATCTATAACCACCAGAACATACTTGTTTCCTGCGTTGCTTATTGGAAATGGTCCAGCTATGTCCATAGCAATTCGCTCAAATGGAGCACCCACGGTGTATTGGTGCATCTTACCTCGACTTTTCTTAGTGGGACCTTTGGCCATTGCACATTGCTTACATTTCCGAATCCAATCAGCGACATGGTCATGACATCCAACCCAATAAAATCGTTTCTTTATTTTCTCGACGGTTTTGGTGATTCCCAAATGCCCTCCACTGGAGGCATTGTGATACTTAGCTATCACTTCATTTATTCTTGCCTTGGGTACCACTAGAAGATCATTAGTGATTTTTCCATCCTCACTTTCCCATGCTCGGAATAAACATCCGTCTCGTAAGTGCAGGCTTTGCCACTGCGCCCAGTATGCCTTCGTTATTGGACTCTCATTAGCCATTTCTTGCCAATCTGGACGTATGCCCTGCTCCTTATATTCCATAATCTTTGCGAGATCTGGGTCGTTCCGCTGATCTTCTTGAACTCGTTCGGTTTTCCATGACTCTTCCGACAATACATTCGTAAGACGTAGGTTAACAATGTGATTCTGGTTTCTTTCCCGTTTACTATCCACGGTGCAAGTAAGACGATATGGAGTATAAGCTTTACTAGGATGAATGACATCACGATCGTCCTTTCGTTGTCCTGGTGAATTCGATCTTTGTTGCTTGTGTCGTAGACGACAATTCCGCGCCTTGTGCCCTCTTCGATGGCATATGAAGCACTTACCGGCAAATTTATATTTGCGTTGATTCCTTGTTCTACCTTTAGGCTTCATATTCGATTGATTGCAATCACGCGCTATATGCCCTTGTTTGTCGCAAATGAAGCACTTACCATTAAATTTGTTTTCGCCTCGACCTGCTCTTGCTTCAGGCTGAACTACTGATTTTACTGCCTGACGCACTGCTTCAACCAGATGTGATGTTTTCCCCTCTAGTTGGCGTCCCCGTGGCATTGGTCGGCACATCAAACTGGCGGCTTCAAACGTCAATGCACTACTGACTGTTTCGGCATAAGTATTCCTGGGTGACATGACTAGGGCACGCTTTGTCTCTCCATCACGTATGCCATCTATGAATGCCTCTATTTTTATTTTTTCGACGAACTCTTCCGAATTACCGGAGAACGCTAGATGACATAAGCGCTCAATATCGGAAGCGAATTCCTGAAGGCTCTCATTACTCCGTTGCACTCGCGATCTCAATTCCACTCGATGTAATTGACTCTTGTATTCATTTCCATATTTTCGCTGGAGTGTGTCCATCAGTGACTGATAGCTACCACGATCTTTCTCTGGAATCATCTGTAACACCTCGGAAGCATTACCTTTTAATGCGACTATTAAAGCAGCAGTCTTGTCGCTATCATCCCATTGATTCTTCGACGCTGTTGTCTCGAATTGAAGCTTGAAGATATTGAATGGCGTGCTTCCGTCAAATGTTGGTGACTTTAGTTTGATTGTACTTGAATCTCTAATCACTGATGTGGCTGGTCCATTTATTTTTAGTTGATTGAGTTCGTGCTGTAATTTCTCGAACTTATCTTCCCAGTCGTCGACATGTTCCTTCAGCTTATCATCCAACTCATCCACGTGTTCTTTCAGCTCTGTGACTTTATCATTAATAGCTCCGGAAATTTCCTGAAATCTAAGTTCAATTCCTTTTTGTAGATTTTCGATGACGTGTTCTTGGCGAGCCGAATGTTCTTGAATTTCCATACGCAATTCACTAATAACGCCCTCTTGGCGAGCCGAATGTTCTTGAAACTTGTAGTCAATTGTTTTCTGGAATTCTCCCATAGCGTTTTCTTGGCGGGACGAACCTTCTTGAATTTTCATACGCAATTCAGCCGAATGTTCTTGAAGCTTGGAGTCAATGCGAGAGGCATTTTGTTGTAACTGTTGTTGCTGCTGTTGCATCATGGTTTTCATAAATTCCATGAGTTGACCACTCGAATCTACCTTGCTCTCTTCCTCAGCGTGCACAACTGCTTGTATATCGGCTTCCTCGAAGAACTCATGTTCTTCTACATTAATTCCCTTAGCCTCCATAGCTTGCCTCAGCCTCACCAGCAGTTCTGCCTTTGCACCTAATGACGATAGATTCATCTCTACCAACAGCTTTTTAAGCTGGTCCACTTTTAGTTGGTCAATTTTCACCATCTTTACAGAATCCCACTTCTGACACCAATTGTTACGTTTTTATTCTGTGAACGTTTAATTCTATTTGAATTACCTTGTTCGATCACTGGATTCTGTTAATGATAACTGCAACACTTATTTTGTACAACTATATACAGCAACAATTTATTTAATAATCTCTATTTACAATCAACACTGTTTACAATCAACTATTTACTATAACACTTAAATGTACTTGCAACTTTTGCCTCTGTATCAATGTTTTCGCAATCACGTTCGGAAGTAGATTGATTGTCAATTCTCAACACTGGCTCTATTTATACTCTGTTGGCAACACCCCAGAATCTTCCTTTATCGAGATTCTTCTCTTCCTTTCTCGTTGGCTTGTTCTGGTTATCGCTTATTTCTTTTTGTTGACATTCGTTTCGATGCTGCCAATAGTGTCAGTCACAATAGTGATGAGTAATCAACTATCGATACTCGTTACAATATTAAACCTTACCTACTCCGGCAAGGGACTGATATATTAGCATATTTTGTTAGATAAAAATAAAAATAGATAAAAATAAATAATGTTAGATATTCTAAGAAAAATTTTCAGCATAAGCTTGGAATTAGGTGCGGTGCCTAAATAATGGACAAAAGCTAGGGTCGCTTTCATCCCGAAAGCCGGGGAAAAGGCGGATCACACGCCCAAATCCTTTCGGCCCATATGCCTCACATCCTTTCTGCTAAAAGCAATGGAAAAAATTATAGATCAGTACATCAGAGAAGTTTATCTTAAAGATACGCCAATCTATACTGAACAATACGCTTACCAGTCAGGCAAGTCGACTGAGACTGCAATACATTGCCTAACAAGTAAAATCGAACAGGCATTGGAGGGTAAAGAAATAGCTCTTTGTACATCGGTTGACATTACAGGAGCTTTTTATAATGCTACTTTCAGGTCTATTGAGGAAGGTATGGTCAGGAAGCAAATTCATAGACTGATCATAACATGGGTTCTTAATATGCTGAAAAACAGAACATTAATGTACGAAATGGGGACAGAAAAATTAATTGTCAAGTCAACCAAGGGTTGTCCTCAAGAAGGCGTTTTATTGCCGCTCCTATGGTTATTGGTCATTGACGAGCTTTTACAAACTCTCGATGACCTCGAATACGAAGATCAGGGCTTTGCAGATGACTTAATAATTATGGTTAGAGGCAAATTCGACTCTACCATTACTGAGCGTATGGAACTAGCTCTTGACATCACACAAGATTGGTGTCAAGAGAAAGAGCTTTCGATAAACCCTATCAAAACGACGCTAGTACCCTTCACGAAGAGGAGGAAGTTGAATTTATGGACCTTGAAGTTAGGTGTAACAGAACTAACACTCTCTGAGGAGATGAAATATTTGGGAATAATCCTGGATAAAACTCTTACTTGGACAAACCATTTATCATACATCACGAACAAAGCCCTGAGGGCTACCTTCGCTTGCCAAAGGTTGTATGGTAAAACATGGGGACTACGACCTAAAATGATGGCGTGGTCTTACAAAACTGTAATAGTACCTATGATCACCTATGCCTCTCTGGCATGGTGGCCGAAGGTAAATCAAATTGGGACTCTGATGGTCCTTAACAGGATTCATCGAATAGCCTGTTTGAGCGTAACGGGAGCGATGAGAACTAGCCCCACAGCAGCTTTAGGAATAATGACAGGTCTCAATCCTCTACACCTTGTGGTTAAGAGGACTGCAGCCATAAGGTTTTCGAACTCTATTCACCTGAAAGAAGGTAACCTAAAAGGGCACATTAAGATTCTAGACGTAGTCTGGAATTCACCGGGCCTCACGGTCTTTGACAGGATGGGTAAAAAAATTATATTCTCCAAACTCTTCGAAGTGATCACTCATGACCGAAATATCTCTAGATCAGGGCTCTCAGCTATGGTACACTGATGGGTCCAAAATTGAAGACGGCAGTGCTGGAGCGGGAATTGTAGGGCCAAATTTCCGGAAGGCAATTGCAATGGGAAAAATAGCTTCCATTCTATCGGACAGTCAGGCAGCTCTAAAATCACTAATGAATTTCTCGTTCCAATATAAGTGGGTTTGGGAATGCTTTGAACTCCTCAATACCCTAGGAACTCTGTGACTCTAATATGGGTACCGGGACACGAGGGGCATGGAGGAAATGAAATGGCAGATTTACTGACCAAAAAGGGCGCAGACACTCCTTTCATAGTCCCAGAACCCTTCTGCGGGGTAAGCAGTAGTTTCATGAACAACTTAATATGTGAAAAATAACAAAGCAGTCTAACCGATTACTGGAGAGCCCAAACAGGCATGCGGCAGTCGAAAAGATTCATTGACCCTGAATATATTAAGGTCGATACTATCTTGAACTTCAGCAGAAAAGACATCAAACTGTACACTAAACTACTAACAGGTCATTGTAAACTTAATTATCACATGATGAAAATGGGTGTGGTAAACAACGATCTCTGTCGACTCTGTCTTGAAGAGCAGGAAACAGCAGAACACGTTCTTTGCAATTGCCTAGCTGTGGCTAGACGCAGACTATACTACTTAGGCAACGGATTCATAGTTCCCAGGGACCTAGTTAAAATCAATCCCACAGCAGTGACAAGATTTATAAATAGTCTTGAGATCTGCTAGTTAGGGAATAGTATGCACAAAATATCTTCAGGTCGCGGTGCATCATAGCCTTAGTAATAATAATAATAATACCTTTTCTACATACATAGTATAGTAAATTGCAAATTTAAAGACCATTCGACTTCAATCAGCTAATGAACATGGAGAAATGCAAATATATATATAAGATAAGAAATAACATAAGAATAGATCTTGATATTCCAAATGCACGGACGGTACAACAACAAAACAGCTTGAAATTTAGCCAGATAAAATTATATAACAATTTACCCGACAGTATTACAAGCATTACCGATTTGTTCGTGTTTAAAGTTAAGCTTAAACAATATACCTAGTCAAGTCATAAATATTGGTACACAGAAAAATCGACGCCAAATGAAAACGAATTAATATTTCTTCAAAACTCAATATTTGTGTGTCGAGTAGAGCAAGCCATGCCCTCTAATACGGACCACAACTTATAATCCAACGGGTTGAGATCTGGACTACCAGCTGGCTAATCATTCGTTGATATGAATTCCGGAATGTGTCGTTTTTGCCTTGTGAGCTGGAGCAGAGGCCTCTTTATATCCTCGGGATGAGTTTTGATGCTTCTCTGGATGACCGAGCATACACACGATCGTTCTGTTTATTGTTTATTATTATTCTACGGTGAAGATTTTCTCGTCAGTAAACATAATATGTCTCTGAGTGTACCGGCTGCGTAACGCTTTCGATTTTCACTTGCGCTTTTCCCTCCAATGAGGCCGTGAACAGGTGTCCAGTGCGTCGTTTGTACGCACTGAGTCCCAAATATTCACGGACGTGGATTTTTGCGAAATTTGCATTTCCCCCGACAAGATTTTCTGTTTTCGCACCGGTTTTTGGTCGATTCGTTTCTTCACGATTTTGATCGCTTCCGGAGTTCTCACAATGCGCGGACGATAGGATCTTTGACCGTCTCGTACTCTACCAGTATCCTCAAACAACTTCACAGCACGATTTTCGATGTCGATTTATGTAAACAATTGATGCCAAAAACTTTTTACGTGGCAATGAAGCATAAATGTCAACTGTCTAATCGCAGTTAAGATGAAATGGATGCGCCCAATATTGCATTCGTAATGAATGCGTTTAGTTGTGTACCAATATTTATGACTTGACTAGGTTTTATAAGTAATGATGCTGTGGGTGCCATAGCTTAGTGGTTAGTGTGTTGGCCTTCTGATCTGTAGATCGTGGGTTAAATTAATGGTTAAAGCATAACAAATTTAATACCGAAAAGATTTTTCTTTCGAACGTTACCAACCTTCCGGCAGTAACAATTTGCCATAGAAAAGCTTCTAAAAGAACTCTGCGACAAAGCTCAGAGAAAGTGATGTCGCAAGAGTTCTATCGTACAGAACCGGCTAAAATAAGTAGATCCCTTCTAATACTGTCAAAAATTTAACACGCACAACAGTAATGGAAGGCCAAAAAGCTCTTTAGGGGCACGCACGCACGCACACACACACACACACACGTGTGTGTCGGAGACTCGTGCTTCTTCTAAAACCCGGCAAACGACCAGCCGCGGATAATCGCCAACTACTTCGACAAGAGAGTACTCCTATACGATACAGATGTGGGCGTGAAACAGTATTACGTTTCACGGGGCGTTCCACAAGGCTCAGTACTTGGCCCGACATTATGGAACGCTATGTACAATGACATCCTGAAGATAAATATTCCAGCAGGAACCAAGTTGATTGGATATGCAGATGATATTGCACTGGTTGTAATAGAGAAGACAATACCTAAAGTGCAGGAACTATGCAATGACGCAATAAACATCATGAGGTGGTTACACAGCGCTGGTTTACAACTAACGGCCGAAAAAACAGAAGCGGTACTCCTGACCACACGAAAAGTACGCGAGGTTTTCACCTTCAAAGTTGGTCACTATGAAATTACCTCGCTATCCCACGTCAGATACCTGGGCGTACGAATTGACACACGGCTGTTTTTTAAGGAACACCTTGTCGCGGTTAGCGATAAAGCTGCAAAGGTGAATAATATCAAACGTAGAAGTTTGGTTTAACAGAAGACATGGTGAAGTGGATTTCCATCTAACCCAATTGATAAGCGGACATGAATGATTTAAGCACTATCTACACCGTTTTAAGCACGAGGAAGACCCTTTCTGCCCTGAATGCCCTGGTGAAATTGAACATGTGGAACACGTCCTTTTCAGCTGTCCTCGCTTTGGAAATGAGAGGCAAGCTATGCTGGAAGCATTTGGAGAATTCCCTACAAATAGCAACCTAATATCGCACATGTGCGAATCACTTGAAAAGTGGGTGGTAGTACAATCGGTAGTTGCACGAATGATGACTGAGCTCCGACGCATAGAACGGCATAGAGCAATGGAACGCAGAATGAACGCTGCTGCAATGTTGACAGGTACGAACTAAATGACCTATTTAACGAACTACGAGCGAAATCGCACATGACGGTCTTCCTGACGAAATACTTAGCGGTCGTTCCAGGAGGAACCTTCCGTCCGGACGAGAGGTGGTTTTAGCTGGTTAAAGTATCGCACTGATAGAGGCTTTCGATACTTTAATCCTCGTTAAGAAAAATAAAAAAACTATATATATATATATATATATATATATATATATATAATATATATATATATAATATATATATATATATATATATATATAATATATATATATATATATATATATATATATATATATATATATATATAATATATATATATATATATATATATATAATATATATATATATATATATATATATATATATATATAAAATAAATAAATAAATATGTGGCACTTAAAGCCCCAAAGGGCTTATTGGCGAGCTTCTCTCCATTACTGTTGTGCGTCTTAAATTTTGGACAGTATTAGAAGGGACCTACTTATTTTAGCTGGTTACGAACGGCAGAACACTTGTGACATCACTTTTTCTGAGCTTTGTCACAGAGTTCTTTTTTAGGGATTGAACCACGAGCTACGGCACCCACACATATATATATATATACATTCTGTCATTTTTACTATGCATAAAAATATCGAACAAAGAGTTTGTGTGAAATTTTGTGTTTCAAACGAAATTTTTTGTGCCAAAACGTTGGAAATTTGAAAAAAAACATTTGGTGATTCAACCATGTCGAAAACTCAAGTTTACGATTGGTATAAATCGTTCAAAGAGGGGCGAGAAGAAATCGCAACGCACACAAAAGGTTGACTTGTTCCTAATGACGCCTAACTAAATGACACATAGCAATAAAAATTCACAGAATAGTGGCTGACAGTTGTGCCAACCTGGGAAAAAATTTTTTTTAAATATTCTCAGAGGGAAAATTGAAAATGAGAATTTCCGGGTACTTAATATATATATATTGTTTTCGTTTGTCACGAAAACTTTTCATCATAGTCTTTCAAATTATGGGTGAAATTTTGAAAATGGTTTTTTTTTGTATAGGGAACGATCCACCTTTTTGGCCACTAGAATCATTGCAAGATCCATTAAACATAACTCATCACAACAAGCCATATGGCCAAGTGATGCATACTCATACGTAAAGTTGATGTATTGAGTTTTGAGCGATGAATCACGTTGGAATCGATGTTCCATATGTTGTAATCTGGCAACGGCTTTCGGCAGTGTTGACGAAATGGCGTCTTCTGAAGGGATATTGGCCTACGTAGGTACCATCAACACGACACGGCCTCGGCTGAGTCTGTCATATCGATATTTTCCGGGTAGATTTGACATTTTCGATTTCCATAAACGATCGAAACAAAGCGTCAATATTAACAGTTGCGTGGTGTGTTTGCCGCATTAGAGTTAGCTACGTGTGAAGAAAAATGCGCTCCAGCTACTATCCAATCAAATACGCTAAGTAAAAAAGGCACGTTGGGTCCAAAGTGTTTCCGCTCACCAATGTAAAGACTCCACAACTGATTACAGCCGATTAGTATATAAATTGGTGCTGGTTTAGCAAATGTAGGGTCGGCGAGTGGTAACTTTAAAATAGATAGATAAAACTTGAACATGGTAAGTTATATTCATGGTCTGTATAGGAATTTGTAATGTTAGTTTGTTGAAAACAAAGGCGTGTATGTCAAGTTTCGAATCGTCTACTTCGTCGTAAAGTACACTTGCCCTCTGTTACTCCAGCATTGCAAACTGATAGAACAGAAACAGATAAACCAGAAACTGATATTTATGTGCGTGACAGACCGACGCATTGTACAAAGGCTTCTGACGCAAATTATATTGTTGATCCAGAGTAAAGCAATATTCGACAATTCACCCTATTCCCTCACGGCACCGTTGGAAGAAATGTGTGAAGCATAGGAGTGGTAACAGGGGTTGAAGAACTGTCTTTTAGTTGCTTTGATGTTGGCGTGTGTATACACTGCGTAGAGAAAGCAGGTATTTGGTCATCTTGATTCAAATTGTTTTGTGCTGACGAGGACACCTATGAGCTATGGTTCGATTGACAAGAAGGTCCGGAATTCGAATGCGCAAGGCAATTAAAGCATAGTTTTTGTTTTTGTACAATTGGACGTCGTGATGAGGCTGATAACTTTTTGAACTGTACACATTGACAAAGCGTATGATTGTTTTCGCAAACGGTGCATTGTTTCGGTTTTCTGTCGATGACATTTACCAACACAGCGACACGACATATGGATTATGTACGAGAAGGTGAGAAAGGAAATCGAGGAACTCGTAAAATGGTGTTTCGTTCTGGTTATCACATGTGCCTGTCCATATGTTTTTCGTTTCTTCGTCTATTTTATTAAGCATGAGTTGGATAAGCCATAGGTGACGCGATGTGACATTTATTGATACTAGACCTCTGAATACTTTGTGATAATTATCCTCAGCGACACGAATATGTTTTATGCTATCTAGGGCTTTGACTTTTAAATATGAAACTAAGTATTGAAATTTATGTGTACGGCTCAACCATGACTTATTGCCCACTGCACTGAAAAACAAGTATCGAAAAGTAATTCAATCGTACTTTCCGGTGAACTTGAGTAGCTGAATTTTTGTTAGATGAACGTTTTGCTCACAAGGACTAGCGCCAAAAATTATGTTTGCTGTGCTGGAATTGCATCGTCTTCTCTAAATGTAGATGTATGACGTGAAGAAACTGACAAGCTGGCAATATGGGAATGTAATAATCATGTGTTTGAAAATGAGTCTCTTGAGTTTGCTTAATGTCTTCAATAGAATCAACGAAGTTTTCTTGGCCAGAATATGCATACAACCTCAACTCATGTACATAAAGTCATTGTAGGCAGTTTCAAATTTTTCGAGTCTGTACTTAAAACCTTCTATGGTAGGTGGTTGGATGGTTGCTTCGCAGCCTTGTAAGCGCGATCAATGTTCAACAATTTCGCCCAAGCTCGATTCCGTTACAACAGATCCATGGATAACAAAATTGTTATAAAAAAAATTACAACGGAAATTGTTTAAAGACGGACGAACCGATCTCTTTATTCTTTCGCAAGTCAAGGTGTACTGAATATTAATATGTTAATATTATAACCCAAGCCTCCTTATGCATGCATGTACTACATACATTAAGTGGACTGTATAGGAAGAAGGTAACAGTTATTACAAAGCAATATGTACATAGGTATCTGCATTGAAATAAAAAGAAAAAGGTAACAGTTATTCCCAAGTAATTTGTACATATCTATATGCATAGACATATGTGAAATAATTTGTATAAAGGGTGTATCATTTATCACGTTATTAGCTTAATTCAAATAGTGTACCGTTCCAATAGAGCGTACAGTTTTTTATTCCGATTCACAACACCGCCTTTATAGGTTTTTTAAAAAAATGTGTAAACCAAAAAAGGTAAAGTTTAAAAAAAGGGGTGAGGGAGGTGATGTGTGGGAAGGGAAGTGGGGTGAAATACATGACTGCCTTAATCAATTTTTTCCCCTAACATTTTCCCTTATCATCAACCCTTAGAGTTTTAATAGTTTTTATAAATTTCGTTACCACAGCTCCCAAGGAGCCCCTAGAGTAGTAAGATATATGAACGACCCCATTCATAGCTTCTCAAGATATATACTAAATACCTTTAACCCTTGGTACAGCTCCCCTACAAAAATTATATAAATAATCCCATAGCGTCCCAGTATTCGAATCTAGCGGGGTGAAATGTAATACCAACCTGTATTAACTTTTCCGCTCTAATATTTTTACCGAACATGCTTCCTCCCTTGACTCCTTAGGCAGACTACTCTATAAAACTAATGTAAAGAAACCTTGAAAATTCGACCAGTAACCACATAGCTTCAC
The DNA here is from genome assembly GCA_963854835.1 of Megamerina dolium. Classification (NCBI taxonomy): domain Eukaryota; kingdom Metazoa; phylum Arthropoda; class Insecta; order Diptera; family Megamerinidae; genus Megamerina; species Megamerina dolium. The sequence goes on along the minus strand of OY978525.1, from coordinate 55,461,323 downwards.
AAGAATCGCCTAGAGCGGTGAAATCTTTGGCCGACATCCATTTGTTTTTCAGCACCATGGTTTCGCCTAACATACTTACACCCATATCCAAATCATACTAATTGTATCATTCTAACCGTTCTTCGTTTAGAATCGGTTCTAATAGCTTCAGGTGACATACCAGTTGTATTGCTTTCGTAGCCGCTCCTGACCTGAAGACAGACGCTGGCCAGAATAATTGCTAATATGACGACCCCGCAAACAAAATAAGGACCATATGAGTAAGTAAGGATATGCTGTAAATCCGGAATGTCTAATCCCTCTATTGGGAAGGTGTCTTTATCCAGCTGGTTAACATCCTCGAAAAATACAAGGCTGACATCATCGCTCTTCAGGAATTGCGAGTGATAGGACAGGGTTGCTCTAAAAGAGCATCCTGTGATATATATTACAGTCAGTTGTTGTCAGTAAGAGACTACGCCATTTTGTCTCACGGTTCACACCTATGAACGAGCGGCTGCTAACAATCCGCATAAAGACAAAATTTTTCAACATCAGCCTAATATGTGCCCAAGCTTCGATGGTAATAAGCAATACCAGATTTCAACATCTGGACATTCGTAAAGCGACGTGGCTGTCAACAGATCAATGAACGAAAAACCAAATTGATCACGTGATGATCGACGGAAGGCATGCTTCCAATGTTATGGACGTTAAATCGATCCGTCGTGTCAACATCCAATCGGATTACTACCTGGTTACAGCTAAGGTGCAAACGGGTTTATGTGTCGCAAATAACAAACGATGTTCCACACATAGAAAACTTGACGTCAATAAGCTGCAATCACCAGAGACAGCAAAAGCTTTTAACACTAGACTATTGGATCTGCTTATGCAGAACACATCCCCTATTGATGATACATGCGCACAGCGGACACATCTACCCACTCCATGGCTACTGCTGCTGAGGAGGTAATCGGTTTCAATCAACCTCTGAGGAATGAGTGGCATTATCAGGAGTGTCGCGACGCTACCGCAAAGAAAGACGCCGCCTACATTAAAACCGGCGTGGATGCGCAACGAGAGCTGTTAAAAAGGGGTACAGAGAGAACAGGAGTGTGGAGAGACGTCTTGTCAGGCGCAAGAAGAGAGAACAAGAACGACGCGAGTGTGAGGAGATAGAGAAGTGCGGTGACAGGAATGAGACTCGAAAATTCTTCGAGAAATTCAAGCGCCTTAGTGGCGGTTTAAATCCCGGAGCCTCTTTCTGCCCTGTCGGAAATGGGTATCTGGTTACGGATGTCCAAAACGTACTGAGTCTATATATGGGACACTTCTCCAAGTTACTGAATGGCGATGCTACGAACAAATCCACCAGTGGAGGAGATTACCCGAACACCCTAATTACGGATGATGGTTTTGACGTTTCACATTTAAGACCGGCGCCGATCAGCTGCTCACCTGCATGCACCAGCTCATAAGCATAATATGGTCGGACGAAAGCATGCCCGAAGATTGGAGTCTCAATGTTCTCTTCCCCATACATAAGAAAGGAGACCCCACAATTTGCGCTAACTACCGTGGCGATCTTATCGTGCATATTGTGTGAAAGATTGAAGCCTATTCTTAACCCATACCTATGTCTTTTGCTCGCGAGCTTGCATTTTCTGAGTTCGCACACCTGTGTGTATGTGTACAGTGTCTGCCATGCAAAAAAACAAAAACTATAACGTGCAATATGTGTCGTATCTCACTTCAATAACCAAATAATACTCATAGTACTATCGAAACAAATATTGTATAAGAAATTTTTGTTGTACAACAAACGAATAGAGTATTCTAACATTTTGCTCTCACTCATTTCCATTCTCTTTAAATATATTTTGCAAATATCCAAATGGTTTGAGAGTAAATAAAATGATTCTAAAATCAAATATATTCTTGTAGCTCTTCGGTAAAGATGTAGTGGTTGCTGATAAATAAAAAAAAAACAACTTGGATACAACAAAAATAGAAAGACAATGTTTTCCTTGCTTTGGCGAAGATTACAATAATAACATTCGTCTTATTGTTCGACAATTGAACGACAATTCGTTTGTTTTCTTTCTTCTTTGTGCATAAAAACAAAATGCAATTGAAATACCAATAATATTTGCAGCGTTTATATTGAAATAGAATCGATTCTGATTATTTAAATCATTAGATGTACCAAAAATAGTGAAATAATTTTATTGCAACATTCTTTCTTTTCCTTTTCTTCTTGATTAAAACATTTTTGATGTTTTCATAAATATTTGGATTAACAATAATACCTCTGTACAGTAGAAAAAAATAAAGGAATTGTCACCACTGGACTAAGCGAGTATGGTGAGATTTTTAGCGTTATACTCGCTAAAGTTAGCACCTTTCTTGTTGTTTGTCATGTAAATATCGGTACTAGCTAAGTACGAGTGTTGAATAAAACACACATATTATTGAAATAATACTCGCCAATGCAAAACAAAAAAAGATCACCTTATATATATATATATATATATATATATCTATATATATATATATATATATATATATATATATATATATATTTATATATATATATTTATATATATATATTTATATATATATATATATTTATATATATAGATATACATATATACATATATATATATATATATATATATATATATATATATATTTATATATATATTTATATATATAGATATACATATATATATATATATATATATATATATATATATATTTATATATATATATATATATATATATATATTTATATATATATATATATATATATATATTTATATATATATATATATATATATATATATACATATATATATATATATATATATATATATATATATGTTATGAGGGTTCTAAAAGGGATAATTTAGAGGAGGTTTTTAAGATAATTTCGAGACTTAGTATGGGAGCTATATGGGAGCTTTCTTGGAAATCTAATTAATTTTTCAATATTAATCTACACCTTAAATTTGGTTGTCCTACGATTAATAGTCCGTAAGTTATAGCGGTTTAAATTTTATTTAATTTTCGCAACTTTGTATGGTATCCCCATTAAGAAGTAGGCGTGGCATGTTGATTTTTTGCCAGATTATGTACAACTACCATATTAACATAAGTATTAATTATGATTGTTCTAGACAGAAGATTGCAGAAGCTGCAGCTATCTCAATTTAAAAGAAATTCAGTCATTCTGTATGGGAGCCACTATAAACAATGGGCGTGGCTGACCCACTTCTTGTGAGTATATTTGGTCTTACAATACTAATCTACACCTTAAATCTGATTTTTTGCAAGATTATTTCCGTCTACCATATTAATCTAAGTGTCAATTATAATTATTCTAGACAGGAGATTGCAGAAGTTACAGCTGTTTCAATTTGAAAAAAGTACAGCCACTTTGTATGGGAGCTACTATAAAAAGTAGACGTGGCTCGCTCATTTCTAGCAAGGTTATGTAGAGTATAATGTAACGCTATGCGCTAAATATTGTTGTATCAAATGATATATTAAGGGGGTCTTCTACCTTGTGGCTTCATTTTTGACACTGTTTTTTGAATATTAGTTATAGGAAAACTAAAAACGCAATCGAGGTGCGGTTTGTTGCATTCAACTTGTTTATTTAAATACATTTAACACTAATTTCACTGAAAATTTACTGTCTTCGATTTGACCGTGACTTAACCTTGCAAAAAATGCATACACAAATGGTTGACACGATTTAGCTCATGAAAATCGTCTGAAACAAAAAAACCAAAATGATTTAATTTTTTTATCACCTTGGCTATCGTTTGACAGTTGGCATTTTCAAAATTTGAAAATTTCGCAGAACAGGCAACTTTAAAAAAAAAATTTTTTTTTTTAATGTTTTCGGGGTTAAAAACACCTGAAAAAATTGTTTAAATAAAAAAAATCTAAAAAGTATCTGTCAGACGATAGCCACATGTTTTTCACAAATTTTGATATATAATTTCAATCAATCAATCAATTAGTTTTCGAGATATCATGTCAACCAGTTACAAAAACGCAACTTTTGGGAAATCGCATTTAAAGATATTCATGTATATAACAAGCGGGATGTTTCCGACGTTAAATTTTCTTTCAAACTGAATGGACCGAAAAATTTATCATGCATAACAGAGATTGCATAGATACAGATACATCAGGTATTCGATAGAACGTTAGATAACTTTAGAAAAACGCGATGGGCCAGCTTTTAGGTGGTCGCGAAGAGCGCTGCGATAAGAGCACGCGTAACTGTCTTCGACGGCTCGGAAAAACTCGAAATAATAAGATTTCAGTTATATCCTTTTAAGGGTATATTCCTAACACCTTCTGGGTTGGAAAATTGAAAAAAAAAAAATCGAATTTTTTGAACCAACAAGGTAGAAGACCCCCTTAAGTGAGTTATAGCAAGTTAAAAATTTTGAAAATTCCGAGGTTGGTCGCTTTGAATGCTTTGTGTGGGCGTGGCTATTGACCGATCATGCCCAATATCAATCCCCTATGTACACTTGGATCATAGGTTACTTATGCCGTGAAAGTCACCAATAAAAGTGGACGTGTTTGATAGAGTCGGAAAAGTGATTGTTTTCGGTAAAAAAAATTTAATATTTTGCGAAAAGACGCTAAGAAACTCAAGGAGTTATTTCGGTGATTTTTTGTTTTTTTTTTTTTTTTTTAGAAAAAAAATAAATAAAATAATATCGTTTACAAACATTTTGTTTATAATATGAATGTTCAGCGCTCTCCTCTCCGGCAACGGCAATCGCCTGTTAATGTGTGTGTAAACAATAATTTGCAATCACCCGCGCAAACAAAGCAATGTAAATAATGAGCAGAAACACTCACTGCCCACACAACAGCCAAGTACCCTTGAACATTTGCTTCAAACATTAATTCAGAATATGAACCAATTCATGAACTTAATGCAAACAATGATGCAACAAATGGTGAAAAATCAATCGATGTTACTCCAAACATTGCTATCCAGATCATGAGTTGTCTTAAGATATGCCACTGGAACGCCAAAGGCTTAAGCCAGCATCGTTTGGAGCTAATTCAATTCCTTGAATCCAGCCAAATCGACATAATGATGATATCTGAGACCCATTTCACTGACAAAAATTGCTACCAAATACCATATTACAAACTGTACACCACAAATCATCCGCATGATAAGGCATGCGGAGGAACTGCCATATTGATAAAAAGCAGAATAAAACATCATGTTCTCGAAGATTTCAGTAGCGTCTACTTGCAAGCAACATCTATATGTCTGGAAGAATACATCTCTAAGCTAGTAATATCTGCGATATACTGTCCCCCAAGATACAGCAATATAGAATTTTTCTCAACTCTTGGTAGCAAATTCTTGGTTGCTGGCGATTTCAACGCCAAACACACTCACTGGGGCTCCCGCTTAATAACTCCAAAAGGCAGAAGACTATGTTCAATCATCACTAACCATGGCTACGATGTTATTTCAAATGGTCAACCGACATATTGACCGACGGACAAGAGGAAAATACCCGATCTCATAGACTTTGGAGTCGCCAAAGGTTTGCAGATGGAAAATATCTCCACAGAGTGTAATTATGATCTATCATCTGACCACTCACCCACGGTAATATCTATAAAATCACCAAGCCCCCAAGGTAATTGCGTTAGAAAGAAAATAGACTGGTTAAAATTCAAGAAATATATAAATTCCCATCTTCCTCTGAGTACTGTATTAAGAAATGGACACGATGTAGACTCAGCACTCGAAAAATTCAACCAGCTGCTCTCATTAGCTCTCAGCTCAGCCACAAAGGTATGCAAGCAATCAAACTATAGCCCATACACACCAGTCGATATTGAATTGCTAGTAAGACAGAAAAGAAGACTCCGAAGACAATGGCAAGAATTCAGATCACCGAATCTGAAAACACAGCTACAGCACTGCACTCGAAAGTTAAAGCAAGCCTTAAAAAATAAAAACAACAAAGAGTTAGAAGAGCACATAGCGAAATTAACACCTGGTGAAGCGTCAGACTACTCTTTGTGGAAATCAGCAAAAAACTCAAATCGGCCAATTCTCACTGATTCCCCCATCCGTTTGAGTGACGGTAATTGGGCTAGAAGCAACTGTGAGAAGGGTTTGGCTTTTGCAAACCACCTAAAAAGTGTGTTTACACCCAATCCACCCTCTTCACAGTCCTCATTACCAAAATTAACTTCTCAACCTTGCTCAATAACGCTCAAAATTAAAAAAAAGGACATATTCAAAGCAATTTATAGAGATTTAAACCCAAAAAAATCACCTGGTCCAGATAAAATTACCGGTAAAATGATAAAAGAGCTACCTCCGGCTTCAGTAATTCATCTGATGCACATTTTCAATGCTATCCTTCGTATTAAACACTATCCCAAATGCTGGAAAACTTCAAAAATTATTATGATAGCAAAACCAGGAAAAGACCCTACAAAAGTTGCATCGTACAGACCTATCAGCCTCCTGCCTCTACTTTCTAAAATATTCGAAAAGCTACTTGTCATGAATATAACTCCATTTTAATCTCAACCAACTGATTCCTCAACATCAGTTTGGATTTAGAAAACAGCACGGCACAATAGAACAAGTCCACCGCATTGTAACTCTGATAAGGAACACTTTTGAAGAAAAAAGTATTGCTCAGCTGTCTTTCTTGATATCACTCAAGCTTTCGATAAAGTATGGCACGATGGCCTTATTTACAAACTCAAACTATTACTGCCTGCAAATGTCTCCTCATTGCTTAGTAGCTACCTCACGAAAAGACAATTTCTCGTACATCACAAGGATTACACAACAAATCCATTGGATATTCACGCTGGCGTTCCTCAAGGAAGCGTTTTGGGCCCCTTACTGTATCTCTTATACACTACAGATATGCCCAGCAATAACCATACATTTATATCGACCTTTGCAGATGATACGTCAATATTGTGCTCTCGCTCTAACCCCATAGAAGCTACTAAACTCCTGCAGACTCATATCGATTCTCTTGAAATCTGGCTAGCAAAATGGCGTATAAAAGTCAATGAATCAAAGAGCGTACATGTAACCTTCACGCTAAGGCCAGATACATGTCCCCCACTTAAAATTAATGGCCAATCAGTTCCACAATGTTCCTCAACAAAGTACTTGGGTATTCACCTCGACAGAAGGCTGACCTGGAAAAATCACATAGAGGCAAAGAAAACTAAGATCAAGCTTAAAATTAATCAGTTATGGTGGCTGATACACAAAAGATCAAAGTTGAATCTTGAATACAAAGTGCTATTATATAAAGCAATCCTGAAGCCAATCTGGACTTATGGTATTCAGTTTTGGGGCACCGCATCTCCCTCAAAAATCCGAAAATTGCTGCGAATACAATCCAAGTGTCTGCGAATTATTGTAAACGCGCCTTGGTATATGAGGAACGTTAACATCCATCGAGATTTAAATGTACCCACAATTTCTGAGGAAGTTGCAATGTCTTGCAGAAGCTACATTCAAAAATTACACAGTCATCCGAATCCCCTTGCTAGGCAATTGTTGCTGAGCACGGGGCATCGTCGATTAAAAAGAAAAGACACACTGAATATGCTGTGAAATTGCTATACCTCGTGACTCAACAAATTGTGATGGAACGTTGGGAATATCACATAATTTTATTTAGTTTGTAAGATTTGATTACATATTGTTAGTTTCTAAGTAATTTTAGAAAGATCCAATAAAAAAGCTTGTTAAAAAAAAAAAAAAAAACTTATGCCAAATTTTGTCACAATAGCTCAATATTTATCGTGCAAACCAGCCAGGTGACGAACAGACGGACGGACGGACAACGCTAAATCGAAAATTTAAGCGACTCTGATCACGAATATATATAAATTTCTAAATCTCCGGCGATACCTTCAAGTGGTTACAAACATCTACCCGAAATGAATATACCTTGCATATTACATTATGCAGGGTATAAAAAACTGCAACTCTTTTTACAGCTTTATTTTACTTATATACATAAGCAACAACAAAAGTGGTGGTTCAAATAAGCTTCATATGTGTTGATGTTAAGTTGTATGTAATACACTGCTTTCATTGCATTCAACTGCTATTTTTTCGTCATAGCCAAGCAACAACGAATACTCGCAGTTTACATTCACCGTTTCTCCAAAAATAATCCAAATTAGCAATATAGAACAAAGAATAATTATCTATTAGCTTTTTAATTGTTTATCTACTATGAACTTTCCTTACCTTTATGTCAACATTTCATGACATTTCGTGCAGTAGAAAAGCATGTGACAGGAGTTTTTATGTATCGGTCGAAAAATGTATAACGAACAAAGAATAAATATTAAATCAATTGTACATTATTTAAGTTTCTCCACGACACGGAAATTCGTGAAATGGCTGACTCACTGGTGACTGGTGATGAGACATGATGTGTTCAATATTAACTACAAACAAAGCGTCAAAGTGCCAAATGGCGGTCACCAGACGGAAATCCAAAAAATACCGTTTAATGATGTCAAAAATGGTTTAATAAACAAATAATGTCTCTTTTGCACGTAAACCAAATCAAAGTCATGAGCACCTTTTTCCACTTTGAACGACAAAAGTCAACACCCTGTGATTCCTTCCTAACCTAACTTCTCATGATAGAATGGTGTTGAAGTAGTTTTATCTATGTTTAATAATTTACAAAGATTTACTAACAGTTGATTAGTAAATATTGTCCATTTATCTACGGAGAGACTAACAAAAATTCGGTATTTTGATATTTTATGTGATTTTGAAGAATTATACAAAGTAGGCGTTTTGTAGTAATCTAACGATATTTCATTCTAAATTTCAGAAAAATCAGTAAAAAGAGATGATAAAACGTAAAATTACTGACGAAAGGTTGGTGGAAATTCCGCCAACGTCAGAAGAAATTCGACATGCAATTCTTTACGGATTTCGACGTCAACCCATTAAGCCCATACACATTTTTAGTGAATTCCAAACAGCGTATGGAACAACGCACATTCTCTGGACTAGATTGGACACTTTTCTGTGGAGGATGAGCCCCGAGAAGGAAGGCCAAAATCTTTGAAAGACGAGATAAATATGGCTCTGGTTAAGAAAAAAATTGACGAAGATCCACGAATGATACAAGAAATGATAGCCAGTGAATTGGACATTGCTGTATTACGAATATTGCGGACAGATTTACAATACACGAAGAAATCTGCTCGATGGGTCCGACGATTGTTGAATGATAGTCAGAAACAAGCTCGAGTTCGTTTTGCTCAATATTTTTTAAGAAAATTCGAAAACGGAGAATATCGCAACAGGTGACGAAGCTTGGTTTTACAAGTACAACTCGAAATCTACACAGCAGTCAATGGTATGGAGCTCAAAAGGAGCAAATCCACCTCTTAAAGCAAGGCAACAAGTCAACAATGAAAGTGATGATTGCGGTTTACTTCACTAGAGCAAAAATGTAGTTGTTATTCCCCTAAATACTTATCAGATAGTAACTGCGAAATGGTATACTGAAGACTGTTTACCAAAAGTGTTCGAATATTTGTTGGGTAACAGAAACAAAAGGAACTGCGGCGTTACTTTTTGCACCATGATAATGCGCCAGCTCACACTGCAGGAATGACAAGTAACTTTATTGCGCTTTCTGGCATCGAAGAAATTCGCCAGTCACCATATTCCAGGATCTGGCGTCTTGACTACTGGTCACTTCCAAACATTAAAAAAATTTTGAGGGGAAGTGTTTGGTAGCAATGCAGATATAATCAACGCGGTTAACTTAACAAGCTACAAAAACGTGATTTTGATTATTGCTTTGATCAGTGGATCTACAGATTTAAAAAATGTATTGAAATTAATGGTGATTATGCAGAAAAGATAAAAAATAATGAAGATTAAAAATAACAAATAAAAAAATTATTTGGGTGTTTTTATTCATGCGTCTTACCGAACTTTTGTAATTCCCCTCGTATACGTAAATTTTAGAAACATCCGCTTGAAATTTATCCACTATGTCTTTGGTGAGTATGTAGCTACAGCCATTTGATGGACTAAGAGGTCCAACTGTATATATTGTTATTACTTCAAACGATAAATTCGGTGTCTCTGTTATTGCAAACCTTTGTTTTGTGTATCTACTGATTTTAAATTAAAATTCTGGACAAATTCTATGAATATAATTTATTACCATCTTGTTCATATTCTTCCCAACATATTGTACATCTTTTTATACCGTAATGTCCTGCTAACTTGCTATCACGATAGTCGTCACTTAATTTTTCATGACTCTCTACTTTTCTCGGTGGATTATATATTATTATGTCTAATTATTATTTTTCTTCTCCTGAAGTTCACTATATATTGCAACTCTAGCTTCTCCAATTTCTCCACAGTGACATCGCTATCAACACTACACATACGAACGACACATACGAACTCAGTGATCGCTCAGTGAGCTATTGGCTGCCGATCACTGCATTAGAAGCAACCTTTATTGTCTCTTCTTTAACCTCGTTTTTCCCATTGTCTACTGTCTGAAATCCTCTTTATAATTGCTATATTGAAAGTCTAGAGAAAGTCTGTAGAATCCCACTTTGAAGTGGGAATTTTTGAAATTACACACAATTGAAAGTAGAAGAGTAATTCTAAATATTTGCTTTATCGTAAAGTTAATTAGTGGTTATATTGTGTTTCCTACTTTTCTTAAAAATATTAGCTTATTTGTCCCTAATCGTCCATCTCAAAATTTAAAATTAAATATTTGTAAAACAAATTTTGCATCATTTGATCCTATCCGTAGTATGTGTAAGGATTATAATTATTACTGTTCAGTTGTTGATTATTCTTTGTCACAGAGTATCATTAAAATTACTTTGTTGTCTTATTTAAATTGATATTTTAATGTACAACTATTGATAAATCAAATCTGTAGCTGTAGTCGTCGGTCGTGTTATAGCCTAGACAGACGGCAGCCTGATTCCGGATTACCGAGTTAATTCGAATTAACTCGGGCATTAACTGCAGCTAATCCGCATTAACTCTACGAGTTAATTCTCAAATTAAAGAGGATTAGGGCAATTTGCGATGGCAACACTGCTGAAAATTGTCTATTGTGAATTTTTCTCCATCCATTTTACAAAATATTAGGTGTGTTCGCTAACAAAAAACTTTCAACAATTGTTAACAGTTTTCAACATGAAAAGTGTTGGCGAACAAATAAATCCAGCTGCCAATTACGAACTGTGAATGACAATTTACAAGTTTCTGATAGTTTTCAGTTCACGTACTTCTTGTAGATTTTCTCATATCGAGAGTGACAGATGACAGAAATTGATACTGATAGTAATGTAAGTGAGCAGACCTAATAAAACAGCAATCAGCCGTTTAGTTAATCCGCAATACTGCCGTCTGTC